>CM021698.1:53096459-53121504 GCA_011074415.1 Stictonetta naevosa
TTCTTTCTTTCTTTCTTTCTTTCTTTCTTTCTTTCTTTCTTTCTTTCCTTCCTTCCTTCCTTCCTTCCTTCCTTCTTTCCTTCTTTCTTTCTTTCCTTCTTTCTTTCCTTCTTTCTTTCCTTCTTTCCTTCTTTCCTTCTTTCCTTCTTTCCTTCTTTCCTTCTTTCCTTCTTTCCTTCTTTCTTTCTTTTTTCTTTCTTTCTTTCTCCTTTTCCCCCTTCCCTTTTTCGACTTTAGTTAAATTATTTAATTTTAAATTTTCCTTAATAATTATTTTTTCCTTTAATTAAATTATTCTTATCTCAACCATTGAATTGTTATTTTCCTTTTCTTCTTCCCCTCCTCTTCTGAGGATGGGGAGTGAGAGAGTGGTTGTGATGGAATACAGCTGCCTAGCTGGGTAAAACCACCACATCCAGACTTTGTATTCTGCAAAATAGTTGTCCAACAGATTAAGAGAACAAAAGTAAAGGAATTGACAGGAATGGCAGTGAAACAATGGAAGAAGATTGCAGACAACATAATAGACTGTTGGTTCAGAATTTACATTGAAGATTGGTTCTAGGCTATCTTTGGAGGCCTTATGGAAGATGTTTAAAATTGTTCTTTTGTGTGTATATGCAGCTTCTTTGTCCAGACCAAACATGAAGGTTCAGAGTAAGCTATAAAGGCTTCATTGGCCTCTCCAAGGTGAGAATTGGCCCTCTGTAATGGATTAAGAAATGGTGTGGTTAGTGAAGGATAGCTTCTTTTTGACCTAACAGGGAAAGATTAAAAAAGTGATGGCCAGGGAGGAATTGTGGAATAGGGAAGTCATTGTCTAAATGGTTTTAAACTGTATGTAAGGAGACAGCAGAGATTAAGATTGATTTTAGCTGAGTGTAAATGATAGAAGGCAAAGTATGAGAAGTACACAAATTAACTTGGAAAATAGCATTAGTATATGTATTCTTTCTGTGAGTTTAGGAATGAGTAAGATGAGCTTTTTATTTTTATTTTTATTTTTAAATTTAATTTAATTTCTTATTTTATTTTATTTTATTTTATTTTTATTTTTTATTTGAGGGAAGTCACATTAAATGTGAGTTTCTTTGGGAGAGGAAAGGCTATATTATACTGGATATGATTATATTGCTAAAGAAAAAGACAGAGCAAGAAAATAGAAGTGACCCAACTTCAGGTATATCACAGATAGAATAGTCATAATGGTGAGGATTAAAGAAAGTAAGAATTAGATGAAACTTGTGTCTTTAGATAACGTAGAGGAGATGACAGGAGAGGTGATCTGCTCAGGATAAGCACTATTTTCCTTTTTTTATCCTACAAACATCATAAACTGGGCTTAAAGTATAAAAAGAAATGGAAAGATATTCAAGGTTTTCTAGAAGTTTTTGGGATGACAGCCATATTTTTTCAGATGAGACAGTAGCATTAAAACCCTTTCCACCAATAATACAAATCCATCATTGTCACAGAAGCAAGAATGTATTTATTAATTAAAAAAATCTCCTGAGAATTACTGAAAAGGTAGTGATTTAATCATCAGAAATACAGCCAAATGTTCATGGCTGGGTCAAGAGGAGCGATGAAGTTTAAGGGTAGAACATAATATCTTGGCCATGTAGATCATGTATGAACATGAACTCCAGTACAATTAAATTTTGTCCCAACCGTTTGATCCAATGTCTCCAAATAGGACTTTAATTTTGATTTTGTGTAGTTAAAGTATATTTAGAGTCATAAGATATTTCAGTGTCACAAGTGTAAGTGAGTATAATTTAGTCTGCCTATAGTATTGCAAACCATAAAAATATCACAGGGTTTTGAGAGACTACAGGGTGATGCATTTATTGCATATATTTTAGGCTCCCTCTGCTCCAGTTAAGAAATTCTCATTAAAGTTTTAAGTATTTAAAGAAAATAAGAACTTTATTATGATGAATGAAATATCAAATATTTCTATAATTGGAAGAATATCATAGACAAAGTTGCATGCAGTTTTAATACTTTCCCATCCAGAGAAACAAAATATTGTCATTTAAGTACCAATTTCACAACATAAAACAGATATATGGTTATTTGTGGAGATCCTGAACTGCCTGGCTGATCAATGTAACATATGAAGAACTTATCTATTTCAGATCTATCTCTGGCCAACATCCAGTTAAAGAATTGTTAAAAAAGTGTTCGGAGAGAGAGTAACGTTTTCTCCTGAAAAACATATAGTTGGGTATTTCTAAAAACTGAAATATTGATCTATTTAGGACATTGTTTCAGAATATAATGAAATGAGCTCCATGTTTCATCACTGGCTGTGGCTTTAGAGAGTATAGCATGACATAGATAGAGTAAGCCATGCAAGATAAATTGCCTAGAGCTAGCTCAAGAAAAGACAGTACATTCAATATGGGAGACCTGATGAATTTTTTTCCGTTCTTAAACAAAGGTAGGGGAGTGGAGAGAGGGAGGAGAGGAAGGAAATAACTTGTCTGAAACTTACATATAAAAAAGTTAGCTTTTAATAGCTCTATATACAGAATCACTTAGTAAAATTTTAACTATTTAGTGTTTTGATGAGAAGTCAATCTGTATAGTTGGAAACCTAAATGAAAACCTGAATCTTTTCATCCTGAATTACACATGCAAAATCACATCTATATTACTCACACAGATTCTTCTCCTCCACAGCTACTCTTTTTTTTTTTTTTCTCCCAGAAAACTTCATACAAAAGAAAACTATCAATAACCACAGGAAAAGTTTTGCAGCCTAGCTAGTCCTAATATAACTGTCAAATAACAAAGAAGCTGCCAAACATATTATTCACAAGAACTATTAATTAAGTAAGGAAATAAACCTCTAATATGTCAACAAAAATAAATTACTGGAAACAGCAGAATGAATATGAATCCAATGCATGATTTAACTTTATAATAGATACTATTTCAAACAGCAAGCCAAAAAGAAGTTACTTGGCATAAGCCAAGTAATTGGAATTTCTTTGCAATGAGACTGTATTGGGTAATTTTGAAAAATTTGATTACAAAGAGAAGGCAGTTTGGAAATAAGATATTTCCTCCTTGCTTTCACAAAGATTTCTCATAGTTTACCCTTTACTTTCAAATTGACTCCAACAATGTGGGGGCAAGCTCTTGATTTCAAAGAGAGAAGAGACAGGTTCTTTTCTTTTAGACATGGATTACATTTGATTTCCTTCAGGAACATAATCTGAAATTGCAAAAAGGTAGAAATCTTCAATATTTTTTCAGGCTTAGGTAGTCCTGATTTTCTGCATGGCAATGCATACCCCCAGATTGCTACACAGTATGCTGTGATTACTGCAGTACCTTCCTTTGGTTGTGTAAATTCAAGCCCTGACACACTTGCCTTTTTTGCCTTGTTTTCTTCAATAAAAACATTCCATCTTTTTTTCTTATTCAAATTCACGTAGCTAAACAGAACAGGTGTATGCTACTTTTAATTACTATATAACGTATGCAATACAATTGGAGTCATCTACATTTCTGTGTGCATAAATTAGTAGGACAGGAAAAAATTGTGGCCTCTTTTCTAGAAATTTTGAATTCCACAACAAGGCATTAGAGCAAATGAACATCAGATAGGCATATGTCATATTTTCCTTCTTCAAAATAGACGAGGGTAGGTGAGATGTTCATATGCCAAAGCAAATTAGGGTGGATGTTGTTTCACCTTTCCATCCAGAGATAGTCTATTCAAGCAAGTCAAAAGCACAGTCATTTATGCGCATTTGTGTGTTCCTTAATTTGGCTTCATCTAATGGAAATATTTTGTCCCTGTTTGTGTGGTCATGGCAGCAAAGGGTGGGGGTGGGAAGAACGGTGGCTGTGATCAACCTCAAACATTATAAAAGCTAACTATGTAAATAGACTATACTGTTAATTATAAATGGGAAGCTGAAAGGATGCCTATGAAATTCAGGTTCATAACAATAGCTTGGCAGAAAGCCAGCTTTAAGTTCTGTCACAAACATCATGTATAAAACAGTGATCTCTTTGGGTTTCTTTTCCCTGCTTGGATGCATAAGAAGTAATCAAATTTTCTTTATTTGGAAAGAGTAATATGAAAATAAGAGCATTGCATTATTCAAATTAATCTGTTTGCCATGGATATCATGGAATCATAGAACATCTTAGGTTGGAAGGGACCCCAAAGATCATGTAGTTCCAACTCCCCTGTCATGGGCAGGGATGCCACCCACTAGATCAGGTTGCCCAGGGCCATGTCCAACCTGGTCTTGAACACTTCCAGGGATGGGGCACCAACAACTTCCCTGGACAACCTGTTCCAGTGCCTCATCATCCTTTGAGTGAAGAATTACCTTGTAACATATAATCTAAATCTCCCCTCATTCACTTTACACAGAATCACAGAATCACAGAATCACAGAATTATCTAAGTTGGAAGAGACCTCCAAGATCACCGAGTCCAACCTCTGACCTAACACTAACAAGTCCTCCACTAAACCATATCACTAAGCTCTACATCTAAACGTCTTTTAAAGACCTCCAGGGATGGTTACTCAACCACTTCACTGGGCAGCCTATTCCAATGCCTAACAACCCTTTCAGTAAAGAAGTTCTTCCTAATATCGAAGCTAAACCTCCCCTGGCGCAACTTTAGCCTATTCCCCCTCGTCCTGTCACCAGGCACGTGGGAGAATAGACTAATCCCCACCTCGCTACAGCCTCCTTTAAGGTACCCGTAGAGTGACATAAGGTTGCCCCTGAACCTCCTCCAGGCTGAACAATCCCATCTCCCTCAGCCGCTCCTCATAAGACTTGTTCTCCAGACCCCTCACCAGCTTTGTTGCCCTTCTCTGGACTCGCTCGAGCACCTCACTGTCCTTCTTGTAGCGAGGGGCCCAAAACTGAACACAGTACTTGAGGTGCAGCCTCACCAGAGCCGAGTACAGGTTTAAAACCAATCTTCCTTGTCCTGTCATTGTCTGCCTGAGCAAAAAAAAATTGCTCTCCATCTTTTTTATAAGCCCTCTCTAAGTACTGAAAAACTGCAATAAGTTCTCCCGGAGCCTTCTCTTCTTCAGGGTGAACATCTCCAGCTCTTTCAGCCTTTCTTCATAGGAGAGGTTCTCCAGCCCTCTGATCAACTTCATGGCCCTCCTCTGGACCCATACTAATAGCTCCACATCCTTCTTGTGCTGTGGGCCCCAAACCCAGATGCAGCACTCCAAGTGGGCCTCACTAGGGCAGAGTAGAGGGGGACAATCACATCGTTCAACCTGTTGGTCACTCCTCTGTTGAAGCATCCCAGGATGCAGTTGGCCTTCTGGGCTGCAAGAGCACACTGCTGGCTCATGTCGAGCTTTTTGTCCACCAGAACCCCCAAGTCCTTCTCTTAAGGGCTGCTCTCAATGAGTTCTTCACCCAGTCTATACTCATGTCCAGAATTGCCCTGACCCAGATACAAAACGTTGTACTTGGACTTGCTGAACCTCAATAGGTACACATGGTCCCACTTCTCAAGCATGTCCAGGTCTCTTTAGATGACATCCCTTCCTTCTGCACCATCAACTTCCCCTATCTACTGCACTACTCATTTTGGTGTCATCTGCAAATTTGCTGAGAGTACACTTGATCCCATTGTCTATGCCGTTGATAAAGATATTAAACAACACCGGATCCCTGAGGGACAAAACTTGTCACCAGCCTCCACCTGGATGTAGAGCCATTGACCGCAACTCTCTGGGTGCAGCCTTCAAGCTAATTCCTTACCCACTGAATGGTCCACCCTTCAAATCTATCTCTCCAATTTGGAGATCAGGATCTCATGTGGGATTGTGTCAAAGGCCTTACAGAAGTTCAGATAGAAGACCTAGGTTGGTCTACCCTTGTCAACTGATGTAATCACTCCATTACAGAAGGCCACCAGATTGGTCAGGCACAACTTGCCCTTGGTGAAGCCATGCTGGCTATCTCAGATCATCTCCTTGTCTTGCATGTGCCTTGACACTAGTTCCAAGACAAACTGTTTCATGATCTTGCCAGGCAGAGAGGTGAGGCTCACCAGTCAGTAGTTACCCAGGTCCTACTTCTGAACCTCTTTAAAAATGGGAGTGTTATTTCTCTTTTTCTCCAGTCACAAGGGACTTCACATGACTGCCAGGACTTTTCAAAATATTATGGAGAAAGACTTGTCCAGTTCCCTCAGGACCCTGGGCTGTCATCAAGGCCCAAATACTTGTACTTGAAACAGCTTGTAGCTGCAACAGGCGTGGTTCAGGTTGGGTATCAGGAAATGTTTCTTCATGGAGAGGATGGTCAGGCACAGACTCCCCAGGGAAGTGGTCAAGGCACCGAGCCTGCCAGAGTTCAAGATGTGTTTGGACAATGCTTTCAGACACATGGTCTGATTTTTTGGGTGGTCCTTTGGGGACCCAGGAGTTGCACTTGATAGATCCTTGTGGGTTCCTTCCAACTTGGGATATTCTAATATTCAGTTTCATCAGGTGGTTTCAAACATGCTCTTTGTTTACAATGGATGGGACTTTACTCCCCCAGCCCTCATGTTCAGGGACTCACGGACTGGGAAGCCTGACTGGCAGTGAAAATTGATGCAAAGAAGTTGTTGCCTCAACCTCAGCCTTCTCCATGTCTATTGTTACAAATTTTCCCTTCTTGTTTATCAGAGGGGGGACACTGTCCTTGGCCTTTCTTTTCTGGCCAATGTACCTATAGAAACCTTTGTTATTTTTTGCATCCCTTACCAAGCTCTGTTCCATCCCTGCACATCCAGACAACATCTCTGAACTTTTCCCAGGCTACACGTCCCTGCTTCCACTGCCTGTGCATTTCCTTCTTGTGCCTCAGTTTGACCAGTAGATCCTTGCGCAGCCATCCTGGTTTTCTGCCCTCTCTGGTCACTTTCTTACACAAAAGGAAGGAGAGTTCTTGTGCTCTAAGAAAAACATCCTTAAAGAGTTTCCTGCTCTGTTCAGCTCCTTTGTCTGTTAGGATAGTGTTCTAGGGAATTTTGTCCACTAGGTCTTTAAATAGATAAAAGTTTACACTTTGGAATTTCAGGGTCCTGACTTTGCTCTTTACCAAGCCCATATTCTTTGAGATCACAACCTCAACCAGGTCTTGCAGCCCAGACTGCCTCAAATCTTAACCTCTTTAATGAGATCATCTGCAATGCTAAGTCCAGTGATGTTTCTCCTCTGATTGGTTTGTCTAATACTTCAAGCAAGAAGTTGTTTTCAATGCACTCTATGAGTCTCCTGGAATTTCTTACTGCCTGCTGTGTAGCTTTTCCAGCAGACATTCAGATGGTTGAAGTCCCCCATCAGATACAGTAGCCAGACTTCATAGGTTTGAAATGGTTAACCTCAGGGATCAACATAAGGGAGATATAACTGACAGCAAACTACCATTTCTGAAAACACAGTTATATTGTACAGATATTCCCGGAGTATATTATGTAGCTGGGAAGAAAGGAGAACAATGAATAAGTAGATTCTAGCTTTCCCTGTCTCTGGGATCAGATTCAGTTTTAATTGATCCATCACACAAGTGTGTCTTGCATGCTGATACTGTTGACTTATTAAGAATTAACAAAAATTTTTCTACTACTGTTTTTGTAACATTAAACAAATCTGATTTGTTTATCTATGTGTGTCTTTTGTAATTGTTATGTTGTTGTCATCACTGTATTGCCATTCTTTTTTCCCTGTAGAAACTCAGAGAAATATCTTAAAAGTGTTTTATTGAGTTCTGGTTGGCATAATGGAATGTCACGGACACAGGGTTGTCTTCAGGTCTGACTGATTTGGGACCTGAAACAAATGTGGGACAATGGTCTTTCAAGGTGTGGTTATGCCAGACACAAGCCATAGAAAATCACTTAGTAAGTGGACAAACTGATTGGATCTAATAATGTACAATTTGTGGAACTGCTGTCCATGCTGTGAGCATATGTCAACAAATGTAGCATTCAGCAGTCACAGCTTCAGTGTGGTGTACACCACGAATATTATTCCTGGAATAAGTGACTGAAATTCTTAGAAATCTGTGGTTCTGGGCATTATTTTTTCCCTGTGCTACACATAATGTGATATCCTACATCTGGCAGTAGACAGGTCACTACTTGAATTTTCTGTCCCGAAACACAATGATCTGGGAAAGAACAGATGATGACTGCTTCAGAACCCTCTGTAGGAAAACAGATTTCCAGAAAAACATAAACAACATGAAGGCAAAGTTTGCAGACATCCAAGAAGCATTTGGGAAGCAAAGAGAAAAACAAACAAATCTTCAGCAGCTGATAAATGAGTCAGAAGTCAGTGATCTCTTATAGCAAAAATAAAGGTGATACTAGGTCAACAGTGGCTTGGTTTTGATACATGAGTCTGAGACACAACATCACTTTGAAGGGGCAGTAGATGCATATATAAAGGCTAATGTTCTCTGGGATAGGACTGTATAAACCTCACTTACAATGATTAAAACACCAACTGTCAGCAATCTCTAGAAGAAGTCATGGCCAAATCATCTAGAGTGACTTAAATAACTAACTGTGAAAAAATTTCTGCTGTTTTGAAAAGGATGATGAAAACATATTAGACTGTACATAGACTAATGTCTTTTCCATCTTTAATTTATAGTATCTCTGGTAAAAAGTGTAAACCAAACACCAATGGTGGAAGACAGTAAATATGATTTCCACTCTAAAAAAGTGAAAATACACAATAAAGTGTAAATAAAGCTGCTATGTGACTTCCAATCTACTCTGTTGCCAGTATAGAATGAACGCTATATATTTTTTTAATACTGTATAGAGTGTCTTGCTATAAGTTTCATCCAAGGGAAAGTCTATCGTTTACTACCCAAACATGAACAAATGAAAGCATTTCAGTTTGGGGTTTTTATTCTTCCTTTCCAATTTTTCAACAAATGATTTTTTTTTCAGTCGAGATGTACAGTGAGATTCTGCCTTCCAGCTCTGTGACCTGAAGTACAGTGGGCCTCTCCAAAATGAACGGTTTGTTTATTGTTGGTGCTTCACATCTCCCTCACTGAAGATATCTAGTACAAACATAGATGATTTTATGCTGAGCTCTTGTTGCAATCTTATCTTGCTCTCCTAATGATGACTTACAGTCATCTTTGACTAGACACTTAGGAAATTCTATTAACATAATTCAGCTCCATGTTCTTCTGATTTTTTTTTTTTTTTGTCACTTCCCCTTCTAGGTTTCTTCATCTAGCCTGTAGTAAACATCAACCATGGTTTCCTTTTTTGACTTGTTCTCTAACTTTCATCTATAATATCTTGAGCTGTTCTTTGATGTTTTCAATCAATCTCCTTTTTTTTTCTTCCCTTTTTTTTTTTTTTTTAAACATGAAGAGTAATCCTAGACCTTTCCTTTCTTGTCCCTTCTGAACAGTTTACAGCCATAAATTGCTGTGCTTCAGTCAGATTCATCCCACCAGGTGTCAGTGGCAGCAAACAGATCACAGCTTTCCAGATGGACAGTGGCTACCAGCATCTCCTGTTTGTTACCCATGGAGCATGCACTAGTATAGGGACACCTCAGTTGGACTCTTGACTGCCTCATATTTTTGGAAGAAACTTTTTGAATGAAAGGAGACTTTTTATTCTTGTTTCAGCAAGTTTGAGAAAGAAGAGTGTATATTGCTGTTGCAGTTGATTGTAGCATGTTCCTGCGTGAGTGAGGAGATGAACTGGACACAGCTATTGAGCTCTCTCATTAAAATTCTTTTATCTAATTGAGGAGAGAGATTAGAAATGATTGCCCTGTCTTCTGGAGTTCTCCTCTCTGGATAGAGCTAAACTCCCAGATACAGTTGATTCCTAGGGGTTCATAAAATACTTAGGAATATTTCTTCTTGTTCCCTTTGGAAAGACCTGGGACAAACCAGCAAGCATTTAAAAATTTATTTATTTTAAAAGGTATATTCCAGGAAGATATCCTGGGTATCTTATTTTCTTCTCTATCCAAAGTACAGTGGTTGTTAAGAGTACTCTGCTGATTTTATACACAACTCTGTTTTCCAGAAGTATAATATCTAAAACCATTGCCAAAAGGTCATACCTAATTTCAGTTGACTTTTATTTCTGGTAAAACTGCAGATCTTTTCAGATTTTTTTTTTTTTTTTTTTTTTTTTTTTTTTAAATATTGGTCACTTGTTTTCTCAATCTTTGCTGACCTTGTCTATTTGAATAATAAACTTACTGAATCTTCTGTGATTTTCTACAGTGTCTATCCTAAAAGCATCTCCATAATTGGCTGGAGGCCTTGTAGTCCTATAACAACATTCAGAACTAGTATTTCACAAGTCTTCTATTTTAACTGGTTCTGCAGTTCTGTGTTCTGTGAGCCTGTTTAGGAAAAGAGAGGAGTGGAGGCATTGAAGACGCTGGGATAAAGTTGGGATAAAGACAGGGCTAGATAAATGCTTCCCAGCTGGCAGTTTATAATACATACACAGTTAGACTCTGACATTAGGTAAATTTCAACATGATTGAGCAATTGAAATGTGTTGAAGAAATGAAGAGCTACATTTTTTTGTTTGATGATTATTACAAGCACTTAACAAGTAAGAGAAGATATTTCATAGTTTGTATAATTCATAAAGAACAGACATAAAAAGAAGTATTTTGTAAGAAACAAGAACTACCAATTCTCATTTCCTGCACAGTAATTCCAGGAAATATGATAAGTTTCCTGAGTGGGGACAGTGAAAAAAGAGTTGAAAAAAAGAGACTTTAAGTGATCCTTACTGGCTGTAACACCAAAACTAGGAACAACAACTGTGAGAAAGCTGTGCCAAGGCCCTTGTTTTGGCATTTCTACTTGGCAACTTGAGAGTTAAGATGAAGCAGCTCAAAATTCACCGTGTGTTGGGAACAATTTTCTCATGATCATTAACTAATTGATTTATAAGTTTCCAACCTCCCTGTCATCTGTGTTTATATATATATATATATATATATTTGTATTTTCAGGCTGAATTGAAAGAATTTGAACAAATTTTTAATACTAGGCCAGCTGATTTATGATCGTTACCTTTCTGCATGTTACGATTTGAAGTCTAGAGCTGGAAAGTTGTGCTCTGTAAATTGCTGAAGATGGCACTGGATTAGCAAACAATGCTTAGATGTAATGAACTTGTACAGAGCCATCAAAAAAGTAAAACAGGAAAGTGTTTTTTCCCCTCAGTCAACACATGTATTTTTTCTGATTATAGTGCTAAAATTATGAACATCTCCATGATTTTACTGTGTTGGAATAAAGACCAATCTGTTTAAGTTTGGAGATAAAAACCTGCAAAAAACAACAACAACAACAAAAACCCTAACACTCAGGACTACTACAAATTAATTCTGTCCTGCCCTCCCCCATCTTTCCTATATCTTAGTTTTTGTTTTTTATTTCCCATGCTTCAAGAAGGATGCAGCTCTGCTGGCAAGAGCTCTGAGAAGAGCAACAAGGATGACCAGAGATTTATCAAAGCCTTCACAGGAGTGAAAAATAGTCTTAACATATGCAAAGACCTTGTGTAAAGTGAAAGGAAATCCAAGATCATGGCAAATTGGACTATGTCTAGTAGAATTAA
Organism: Stictonetta naevosa; assembly: GCA_011074415.1. Taxonomy (NCBI): domain Eukaryota; kingdom Metazoa; phylum Chordata; class Aves; order Anseriformes; family Anatidae; genus Stictonetta; species Stictonetta naevosa. Next base: position 53,108,098 of record CM021698.1, read on the forward strand.
ACTGCAGCAGGAAAGATTAATGTCAGGTATTTGGGAAAACTTTCAAATGGGAATGACAGTAAAGCAGTAGACTGGACTGAGGAGTTTACAATCTGACGTAAAATTCCACAATACTTCTCTCAAAATATGTGGGAATTTTAGGTTCTAAAATTATTCTTAATGTATGCCTTTCCGCTGCTACTAAGGTGCAGTTGTTAGTTACTTTTCTCTGTCCTCTGGATTCCTTTCTATTTTTAGTTTTCTATTTCATTCCCAAGAAATCAAAGAAAAAGTGCCTCCAAAGGAAGACATCTCTGCTCTCCTCTATGCTACATCTGTTCTGCTGTGGGAATACTCATAAACTCATGAAAATAATTTCTGACATGCAGTCAAATCAAATCCCCCTACAAATGCATAATTTTCAAACACCAGAGTAGCTAGAGTTACAGTATTCCAGAGCTAGGAATTAAATATGCATGTTATTGCTTTAGTGAATTTGCCCTTGCAAGTGCTGCCTATTCAGTCCCTTTAACTTTTTGTCAGCCATTAAGCAAGTAGCATTTTTTCCCGATACTTTACTCTGCCCAGCTCCAGACACCTGTATCATTTCTCTTTCTCCAGACCCAAAAGAATTACACCTCTTTTCCTCTTCACCAAATTCCCTCTAGCCTTGTCTTCTGCAGTACATGTGTTTCTGCTGCCATCTGGCAGGAGCAACCAGATCCCAGGTCTAAAGGCAAAGCAAATCTATGGACTTTAGCTTAGATATGTGCACTAGCAGCTGCCTAGGTTTGGGAAAAGATGAAATAAAGACATTTATTATATCTTCACAAGACCTTGCTCTTCCTGTGTCCATGGCAGTTGTAGTTTTATCTTTCCTTCTGCTGCCTCTGGAAAACTTTTCCATCTTAAACTCTGGTACAGGCTTCCTAATGAGGCAGGTGATACCTGTCAGTGTTCAAGAGGCATTTAGATAATTGGTCAACCCTGAAGTGGTCAGGCACTAGGACTTGATGATCTTTGTAGATCCCTTCCAACTGAACTACTCCAAATGCTGTTGTATATGTTTTGTCCTGTATCACCTTTATCCTCATCTATGTGTTGCAGTACATAGAAATGTTAGAGAAGGTGCCAGAAAAACCTGATATGTCTGTAAGGCACAGTGCTGTTCAAAGCAGTGATACCTGCTTGAGTGTCTATAGCTAAATATATTTTTATATATATTTATGGTACTATCGTTGGCCTCATCTACTCTTTTTTTGGTGGCTGGCTTAACTGGCATTAACTTGGACATCTCAGCATGGTATCATATTATCATATTCTGTGATACAGATATATCTTTTGATTTGAGGCATTTTTTTTTTTTTTTTTGCAGCTACTACAGCAGTGATTGGAATATTTTACTTCACTTAAAAATACTTTCTCATAACTGGTATTATTTGGAAGATCATCTTTTCTTATAAAGACATTACTTTGTCTCCATATGAGATGGAACAATTTCATTGAGTAGAACCATATTTAAGAGTGTTAAATTCAGGCCCTTTTTTTCAGAGGAGAAAGTGGCTGAGAATTTTTGATACCTCAAACAATATATTTTTGCTATTTTATAGCAAAAGGGGCAACATATTTCCAAGATTTACTATCAGCAAAAGAGAATAAACACCAGTTGAATGCAGGACTGAAACATGTTTTCCCCAAATCTGCTCTGGCTCACCGATTAGTTAATGGAAGTAGAAGTAGTTTCAGAGGTCTCAGAATCAAATTGTTGTGACACATACAGGGCCTAATGCTTGGGTTGAATCCAGGGACATAGAATGGGATTGTCCACATCTATGACCATGTCCACATCTAAATGGTTTCACATGTAACTGTAAAATCATCGTCTTATTGAAATGTGAGAACATTGAACCGCAAGCATATTATGGAGAGTAGTAAACATTGCTACTATCTGCAAAACTACATAATAGCAGTGACATATTATCACTATAAAAATACAGTCACAATGCTTCCATCAGGAAATGATAAATATAATTGAGAAGAGATCTATTCGCATACTACAGACTATTTTTTTCCGCTATCTTTTTTCAGGTTGTTTGCATATACTAGAGAGAAGACCAAGTTACTTTACCTTCATTTTATTAATAACAAGTCATAACATTCTATTTTAAGTAGGGCTCACGTGCTTTTTGAAAACTATATTTTGACATAACTATTCTGCTAAACTGCAACATTGATTTTGTATGGACAAAGCTTTGCTAAATATATATATGATAATTGATTAATTTTCATTCCTAGGGAGATTTTTTAAGTGACTTTACCAGAGATGGAGTTAAGCAACCACCACGTTTAAAACATCTACCTTTTTTTTTTTTTTTTTTTTTTTTTTTCGCAGCAACAAGTAATATATACTGACTTTCAAAGTAAATATTTTTATTTTGTAAATAGCATTCAGCTGGCCTCCTAACACTTCAGTTGCCATTTCTACTTTGCAAGTGAATATAGGTACTGGAAATCTTATGAAAACAGGATTTTTCTTGAAAGATCCGGTACTATACTCTTGCTTTAATTCCAGCTGGAGTTAAGAAGTACATAGACAGGAAAAAATGAGTATTTAAAGGGATGGATCCACTATAATGGCTTTGTTTAGAATAGTAGAATATTTGAGCCCAGAAAGCTTGATCCAGATTTGTGGTGAAGAATGGTTCTCCGTTTCTTCATCTATATGTGTTTTTACTTGAAATGGTTCATGGGAAGCAAAAGCTAAAAGATAAGAGATGCCTTTGCATTTTATTGGTTATAGCAGTAAGGAAAACATAGGCTCTCTTAATTTAGTTTAATTTAATTTTTATTCTTTATTATTATTTTTTTCCTTCTTCTACTGCTCTCTTGCTTTTGCAGTGTCTACTTACTGCTTTTGGCTACACATCCTACAGATCCCTAGAACCTGTCCTGTCAATAAATGATAGTTTGGAGATGCTGGGCACCCAGCTGCTGTCTGAGTGCTACCTGAGCTTCCACCCCACAGTCTTGTTTGTTGAGCCAAAAGAGCAACATTTCTGTGTAATTTTTTTTCCTCCCCTGCTCTTCTAAATTCTGATATTGGGAAGACAAAGGAGGGAAACTTTCTTAGCTGGTATGCTGTTCAGCTGGTGAAGCCTAAGAACAGCCTAAGCTGGGTGGGAGTAGTTCTGACTTTCATCTTTTCTGGTTCCTGAAACCTGAATGCAGAACTATGACTAACTTTCATTCCGCTTGCAGTACTTAACAGAGATAACCTGGCTATTATTTGAGGTTCTGTGTCCTTGTGGTTTTAAAGGCAAAGTTGGGGTAGATGTTGAAGCATTGGACTGTGATTTAAGCAGATTGAATGTTCGGTGAGATGTTAAAACCTGGGATCTCATCTGATTTTTATGGTCAGTAGAAAGGCCATTTTTTGTTTTTGTTCTGTTTTGGAAAAAAAAAAAAAAGCCGCTTATGTAAGATATGTGAGATCATGGTAACTCAATGTCCTGTTGTGAATACTTCTTTTAGTATACTTGGAAAGACTAGAAAAATGCTTTTATTTATTTATTTATGTCTTGATTGAGGTTTGGATTTAACTGTTGTTTGGTAACTATCCTTTTACTTGCTACAGCATCATTATTATCATTTAAAACTCTAAACCATTATTTCCACAACAATAAGAAGCAATAAACATTATAACATGACAGCATTTCCTAATGTTTGTTTCAGTTGACTCAATTTGGGAGTAAGACTGAATGGATCCTGTGTAAAAGGAAATGCTATAAATAAGTTTTTGACTATTATACCTTTATATTTAGGGCAGCTACTGGTAGATTATATCAGAGTTAGATTTTTAAGAGACTTCTGGTTTCTTCACTGGCATTAGATGATACGGGGAAGGGAATGTCATTGTGGATAGCCAGAAAATGGAGCACCAAACTGCTGATATCAGCCTGAATTTTGTATGTGTGGTGGGGGATGGAGAAGGGAGGACATGAAAAGTGTACTGGCTCATACAAGAAGGATGTTTTCTGAAAAAAACAATGTTTTTTGTGGCTTGTTCTCATGAGCAGTTGTTCAATGACTGCAACTGATTTAGTTCCAGCATGTCTTTCTACAAAGTAATGAAAAGTAAAGTGAGAAGGCTCTTTAAAGCTTTATTTCCAATTAATTCAAGAATTTTTACAGTATAGTTACAATCAATACAAATTACAATCCTCCAAATAAATTCCAGTTTGCCACTTAAGGAGAGTTATAGTCCTGTTTAATACTTTGGTAGATGCATTCCCAGCACCAGAGTTAAATCTAGTAGTTAGATTACTGCCAGGTCCCATACTGTGTGCTAGCTGTCTTCTTGACTGCATCACATATGGGAGATAGATTAAGCAGAATACGTAACACATGTTAGAGGTTTTATTTTTCCAGATGTTCCCCTTTTGGATCTTGCATATTTAGTTTAGAGGGGGATGAAAAGTACTAGAAATTTGTTTATTTCTCTCTCTGCACTGTATGGCAAATAGGTTCTCAAAATGGAACTTGTCTTGAGAGGTCAGTTTGGTTTATGCCTGACAAGCTCTTGCCTTCTACATGGTATATGTGGTAACTGTGCAGTAGTGTTGTTGTTGTTGCATGTTTCTCTTGTTCTTGTGTGTGTGGTGTGTGTGTCTCCCCCCCCCACCCTTTTTTTTTTCCCCTTTTGTTTTAAACCATAGCTGTGGAGGTTCAACTCTAGTTGTTTGGCAACTAATACTCAGTAGTAAAATCTCAGGGTTGCAGACCAGTGAACCTAGAAAAGGGGTTGCTGTCTCCTTATATAAACAACAGTTCTATGGCTGGGCTTATGGTTTTTAGCTGTAATATTGACATGGTATAATAGAAAAAAAAGTGGCCTCTCCTATCTATTCATGTCTATTACCATTCCATATAATGACCAAATATTAAAGGCTCTTCCTGAAGAAGGAATATACAGGTGTTTTTCTTCTCATTAAAATTCCCCATCCCAATGTTCATTAAAGAACTTCGGATAGCAAAGCAGGATTTATAGGAACAGGTTTGTGTTTTTTTTTTTTTTTCTTTTTTTTTTTTTGGTTGGTTGGTTGATTTTGTTGTTCTTGTCATGTGAGCGCCAAGGAGGAAAATCCTATGTGTATGAAGACTGAATACAGGGCTCTGCGGGTGGGAGCAAAGGGGCCCAGGTGGTATTCTTCTGAGTCCTGCTGGTAATGGATGAAGGCTCAATATGGATGCATGCATCAAATGGGTTAACTGCTGCCTGGTGTTGTAGGCCTAGTTGTAGGCCTGTCTAGGACTAAAGGACCTTCTTTTAGGAATGAGGGCTGCTGTACAGGGACAGGATTTCCATAACAATATGGGGCAAGAATGCCTCTGCAAACGCACTTGTTAACTTTGTGAAGAGGGCTTTAAATTAGGTATGTTGGAAAAGGGTTGTCCTGACCTAAAGAGAAGTGAGTGCATGGGGCAAGTGAGGAAGTGTCTCAGGCCAGCAAACTGGGGGAGGCTTTTGCACTCCCTCTCTGATATTAGAATGACAATCGACCCATCTCAAATGCCTGTGCAAATATGTCTGCAATATGGAAAAACAAACAAACAAACAACAACAACAACAACAAAACCAGAAAGATTTAGATGACTAGGCCCTGTTGCAGATTAATGGCGTATCTGAGATTTTGGAGGAGTGGTGGGATAGTTTACTCAACTGGCATGATGTAGAGAATAGATAACAACCCTTTGGAAAAGCCAGGATGATAAGGGGAGGAAAAGTTGTTGCATGTTAAGCAAAGGAAAGGCTTGAATGCTCAGAGCTTTGCCTTGGATCAGGCAGTGAGTCAGAGGACAAAGCACAAGTATCTGCTACATACTGGTTGATCAGGGAGAAGAATTCATTGAAGAAAGTCAGGACAACAGACCCCAGGGGACTTCAACCATACTGGCATCTGCTGGCAGAACAATAGAATTGGACGTTCCAATAAATCTCTGGAGTGTGCTGCAGATAATTTCTTAATTCAGGTGAACAAACCAACTAGAAGAGATGATCTGTTGGGTTTATTTCTCACAAAGAACTGGCTGACAGTGTGAAGATCCCAGAGATCTGAGTTAGCAAGCAATAGGACAAGCAAGAGGGAATGGAATCAAGTTGTGTCAGTTGCATTCATGTTGGAAATTAGGAGTAATTTCTTCTCAGGAAAAGTAGTTAGGCATTGAAACTGGTAGCCCAGGAAGGTGGTGGGGTCACCATCTGTTGTGGTTTAACCTGGCCAGCAGCTAAGCATCACACAGATATTTGCTCGCATTCTCCCCACCCCCTCCACCCAGTGCGATTGGGGAGAGAATCAGAAAAAAAAAGTGAAAGTTTGTGGGTTGAGATAAAGAGACTTTATTAGGACAAAAAAGAAAGGAAAATAATAATAATGATAATAGTACTACTAATAACAATGTGTACAATACAAGAGATGCACAATGTAATTGCTCACCACTCACTGACTGATGACCAGACTATCCCCCAGCAAAAGTACCCCAACCCAGCTAGCCACCCAATATTAATTTTTCAGCATGACGCCATATGGTATAGAATATTACTTCGGCCAGTTCGAGTCAGCTGTCCTGGTTCTGTCCCCTCCAAGCTCCTTGTGCACCTGCAGACTACTCACTGGCAGGACTGTGTGAGAAGCTGAAAAGTCCTTGGCTTAATGTAAACACTGTTGTGCAACAGTTAAAGCATCAGTGTGTTATCAACATTATTCTCATCTTAAATCCAAAACACAGCACTGCACCAGCTACTAGGATGAAAATTAACTATCCTAGCTTAAACCAAGACACTGTCCTTGGGGGTGTTTAAGAAAAGGTTGGATGTGATACTTTAGGATATGGTTTAGTGGGTAATACTGGTAGTACAGGGACAGTTGGACCAGACGATCTTGGGGATCTATTCCAATCTTGATGATTCTATGATTCTATGACTATAAGAATGTGGAACTTAATCCTGGGAGAAGTGAACAAGACAAATGGTGGAGTTCCAGTGCTGGACTTCAGAACAGCAGATTTCAGCTTGTTCCGTTGTACTGGGTCTAGCAGGGATGGAGTTAATTTTTCTCACAACAACCCATGTAAGTACCATTCTTAGCACTTGAGGCTACAGTGGTGTTGATAACACACAAATGTTTTAACTATTGCTGTGCAGTGCTTGCCTGGCATCAAGGCTGTCTCTCAAAACACCCACCCCCAAAGACCAGTAAGCTGGGGTGGTAAGATGGGCAAGAGTTTGGGAGGGAACATAGCTGGCACAGCTGACCCAAACTGACCAAACTGTACACTGTATTGTATAATGTCTGATATCATTCTAGTTTTCGAATCACACTGTATGAGCCAAAATGACTGGACATATATATCAGACCAGACAGTAAAAAAGTATAATTATCTTATTTACATGTAAGAGTTTAATGGATTTTAACAGAAAAATGTTGAGTAATCACAGGTCGATAATTAAATGTTTTTTCTTCAGACCTTTATGCCCCAGTTTGCTGGCAGTATGTGCCCAGGTAAGAATACAAATGCAGTCATAAAATATCAGGGTATTGTTCCACACAAGCTTAATCTCTTTTCTTTGGACATTCTGGGAGAGGGTAATCCTGTAAAGACTAGATTTTGAATGATAAAATACCTGACTTGTGATCTGATACATATGTCCAGACATTGTAACACATACAGTGTGATTTGGAAACTTTTTTCAAATATATATATATATATACATATACATATATATTTCTCCTGGGCTGTTGGAGGAATGATTATTGAAGTATTATTAGTTGCTTCACATTAGGGCTCTGAGAGTACGAAGAAGCCTCCACAGCCCTGACCAGCCTGGTCTAGGGCCCCTGTGTATTGCCTGCACGGGGTCCCCATTTTGGCTCAAGCATGGGTGCCCTTAGCTGTGCTGTAGATGAGCTTTGCCTGGCCCTACAGATGGCACTGTCTTCTGCCTCTCCTGGCAGGAGCCTGGACCTGGGTCAACCTCTGCCATGCTGGGGCTGTTGACAGAGCCTGTTACCTGCCTGTAGCTTCATTTGCCCAGCTCACGCCTGCAGGGTGGTCCCCTGTTGGCAAGGGTAGCCACCTGAGTGCCCAGCCCCTCTTGCACTTCTGGTGACACAAGCTTGGTCCTAGCTTGAAAAGGAAAAAAACCCATACTCCCCAACCTCTCTGAAAACCTGGTTACTTACTACACTTGCATGTACTTAGTCTCTAGAAGGAGGTTAGGTGTATTCTTCTGCCTCCAGTAATCTCTGCTAGCAGAGATACATGTCCCTTGCTGTATTTGACAGAACCCTCACCAGCCTGTTTTCTCCCAAAAGCAGTGTTTGTTTTTTGGGTGTGCCTGTATAGAGTTCATCATAGTTATTCTCTAAGAATATGGCCTTTTCTTCTATTTTCCAAGAAAAACTAGTTCAATATGAATAAAATATCTGCTACTAAGAGCTGGGCATGATGTTACTATCTAAGATTAAGACAAGATATGTCTTTACTTCTTAAACAACAACATTAAAACAAACAAACAAACAAAGGAAAAACAAAACCAAAAATCAAATGTGAGTAGCTGTTATTCCAAAACTCTTTTCAATGATGATACTACAAATACATGTTTAATCTAAGAGTAGAGCCATTTATTGTATTTATAGAAATTGAGATACCAGAGCTATCACCTAGGGAAAATTTCTATTGAGACCCAGTTAAACCATTCTAGTTCCAAACCTGAAAAATAAGGTTTTTCCTCCCTTCCTCCCTTCCTTCCTTTTCTCTCTCTCTCTTTTTTTTTTCCTCCTCCCTACAACACCATTTCACTTTTTCTTTTTTTTTTTTTTTAATAGAAGTTGGTGAAGATATTTTCTTGGACATTATGTTTTAAACTTGAGTTGCTTGATCCAGAGGTAAAATCTCATTCATTAATCTCATTCATTCAACACAACCTGCGGGTGGACAAGTAAGCCATAGTGGCTAGAGGAATCTCACTGTTACTATGTTGAAAGTGAACTGCTTAGAAGAACAAACAAACAGTTTTCCTTCCCTGCCTTGTGATGTGCAATAACTATTTTCTTCCTAGTACTATTTGTAAAATTATCAACAGCAGAGCAGATGTTCTCATTGTGCTTTGCAGAGTACTGCTGTTTCTTGTGAAACAGTGGCTGAGAGGTCATGGTTGGTCAGTAAAGCACAGTGGAGGCCTAGGCAGGCATGAACTGTAATGCATGGTGCTGTAATACTATGCTTGTTGCTTCTGAAACAATAGGAGAAAAGAAAATGTAAGAATCCTTGCCACAGAAGCATGCAAAGAATAATGTCTTGAAAAAGACATTTTTTTTTTTTAACTTTGTGAGGAAAAAATACTTTATTTTTTAAATTTTTATTTCATTTATTTGTTTATTTATCTATCTATTTATTTTTTACAACTGTTTTGTATGACTCTAAATTTTGCCATGGACACTCCTGGGGTAATTTAGTCTTGATTTTTTGTCTCAGAACTTACCTGGGCAGCCTATTCCAATGCCTAACCACTTCTTCCTTGAATAAACTCTTCCTTATATCCAGTTTAATCCTCCTGTGATGCAATTTGAGACCATTTACTCCTGTCCTATCATTTGTCACATGAGAAAACAGAACAACACCCTCCTCATTGCAACCTTCTTTCAGGTTGTTATGGAGAGTAATGACGTCTGCCCTCAGCCTCTTTTTCTCCAGACTAAACAGGCCCAGTTCCCTCAGATGCTCTACCTGTATCTCAAGTAGGGCCTTCACCAACTTCGTTGCTCTTCTCAGCACACACTTGAGCAACTCAATATCCTTCTTAGAATCATAGAATGCTCTGAGTTGGAAGGGACCTTACAGATCATCTAGGCTCTTCCAACCCCCATGCCATGGTCAGGGACACCTCCCACTAAATCAGGTTGCTCAAAGCCCCATCCAGCCTGGCCTTGACACTTCCAGGGATGGGGCATCCACAACTCCTCTCAGCAACCTATTCCAGTGCTTCACAACCCTCAATTATGAAGATTTTCTCCCTAATATTTCATCTAAATAGTCCCTCTTTTAGTTTAAAATCATCAGTCCCTTTCCTGTCACTACACTGCCTGACAATGAGTCCCTCCCCAGCTTTCCTGTAGGCCCCCTTTAGGTATTGGAAGGCCTCTATAAGGTCTCCCTGGAGCCTTCTCTTCTCCAGGCTGAACAACCCCAACTCCCTCAGTCTGTCTTCCTATGGTAGTGTTCCAGTCCCTTGATCATTTCTGTGGCCCTCCTCTGGACCGGTTCTAATACTTCCATGTCCTTCTTGACTAAGGGCCCCAGAGCTGAACCCAGTCCTCTAGGTGGGGTCTCAAGAGAACAGAATGGAGGGGGAAAATCACCTCCTTTGACTTTCTGGCCACACTTCTTTTGATGCAGCCCAGGATACAGTTGGCTTTCTGGGCTGCAGGCACACATTGCTGGTTCATGTCAAGCATCTTGTCAACCAGCAGTCCCAGGTCCTTCTCCTCAAGGTTACTCTCAATACATTCTCCAGCCAGCCTGTATTTCTGATTGGGATTCCCCCAGCACACATGCAGGACCTTGCACTTGGCCTTGTTCAACCTCATGAGGTTCACACGGGTCCACCTCTCAAACCTGTCAAGGTCCCTCTGGATGGCATCCCTTCCCTCCAGCATGTTGCCTGTAACACACAGCTTGGTGTCCTTGGCAAACTTGCTGAGGGTGCACTTGATTTCACTGTTCATGTCACCACAAAGATGTTTTGTGGTCCCAATACTGATCGCTGAGAAACACTACTCATCACTAATCTCCACCTGGACATTGAGCTGTTGACCATAACTCTTTGAGTGGGAACATCGAGCCATTTCCTTACCCACTGAATGGTCCATCCACCAAATCCATGTCTCTCATGATGGATTTTTATACTAATAAAAAGCAATGCTGATAAAATAACACCTAGTATGCCTAAAAAAATACATTCATAATGGATTGTTAGATTTGCTTTGCTACACAAGAACATTTGTTTTTACAGTGCCTAATGAACAGTAATCATAAACTATATGATATACATGAATTTTCTGAGCTTCATTCAAAGAGCTTTAGACAAAATAAAATCAACTCTATATGCTTATAGAGTTGATTTTATACTCTATATACTCTATATGCTTATAGCCCAATCATTATTGGGCTAACTTGTTTTATTATTGTTATTCCTAGTCCAATACAGTTTTCTTACAAAAATTTTCATGTCTTTCTGGGAATAAAATACTTGAAAACTATGATTTACTTGTGACTTTCTTAGGAAGAACTGTATACGCGGTACAAAGTCATGATGCACTCAAAGGAACATTAAGAGTCTGTGTATAAAATAGCCATTAGTCTTTTGGTTTATTTCCGTTGGAGCTCTTGGAGGATTCATATAGAGAAAGATGTAAGTATATGTATTACTTGCCTAAAAAAATATTGAGCAGGTAGATCCTAGGTAAGGTCATTTGCATTTCCATGAATTATCCTTAGGCATGGTATCAGTATGCTACATAACTTTCTGGGAGGCTGCATTTTATCACAGCATTTTTCAGCATGTTCTAATCAATCTATACCAGCTAAAGACTTCACCTTTATATAGCTGGCAATCTAGCTGCTCCTTGAGGATGGTTCAACATTATGGTCCTAATTCTTGGCATTAGCCATTTGAGGCCAACTTTTTCTTCTGAGTTATTTTGGCAACTAAGGGGAAATAAAGAGGAAGTTGTTTTTTTTTTTTTTTTGAACAACTTTTTTAATTACAAATTATGGTGTCACTCCAAGTGCCAACAAATGTGAGCTGTGAAAAGGCTATATTTACTGCTTTGAGTAGTGCTTTTGAGTGTTTTACAGCCATTGGAACATCTTAATTCTGTAAGCTAAATCCAGAGCTCTGTTTAGACTGATTTGAGGGGGTGTTCCAAAGGAACCTGGCAGAGTTTGGGAGTTTGGGAGGACCTTCCTGATTTCATACCACCTCTGGCACTTAGGTGCCATACCTGTCTGGCAGTTTCTTTGCAGAATTGGACTGCTACATTCTTCTTTCTTCCTCTTTTTGCTTTGTGGAATAGTAATATATATATTTTTCTAGTTGGATATGTAGATTTAAAGCAGATTTAAATGTGCAGACTCAGGGTAAAAGCCTTTAGTGAAGACTACAGAGATGTTTATGTTCCTTTCTTCCATAGCATCCCACCAGGGAACCTACTCTGGAAATGAAGAAACTTTCTCTTTCCAAGAGAAATTCAAAATTAATTTTAAAATGAAATTAATCTATATTTGAAAAGTTTAAACTCCTTCATGAAACGTAACTCCTGTCTTGGCTTACTTCTCTGTATAATACTCTTACAAGACAGAAACACTGGGAGATTAATGTAGTGACAGCTCAATTGTTTTCAGTACAAACTTCATTTGATTTGAGTGAGGAATTTGAAGAAAGACACATCACTTTTTCTTTTTCTCTCTCTCTCTTTCTTTCTTTCTCTCTTTCTCTTTTTCTCTTTCTTTTTCTCTTTCTCTTTCTTTCTCTCTCTTTCTTTCTCTCTCTTTCTCTCTTTCTGTCTTTCTTTCTCTCTCTCTCTTTCTCTCTTTCTCTTTCTTTCTTTTTCTCTTTCTTTTTCACTTTTTCTCTCTTTCTTTCTGTCTTTCTGTCTTTCTGTCTTTCTTTCTTTCTCTCTCTCTCTCTCTTTCTTTCTTTCTCTCTCTCTCTCTCTCTCTCTCTTCCCTTATCCCCCCTTCTTCTCCTTGTCTTTCTCTTCTTTTCTTGCTTTGGTATTCTCTCTCCCTTGCTCTTGTGCTCTTGACTGCTTTTGCATTCTCACAGTTTCTGTTGCTTTTTGCTTTTGCTTTCTCACTTTCCCCTTCCTTCTCTTCCCCCCTTCCCCTTTCCTCCCCACACCTGCCTTTCCCCTCTTTCTCCTTTACCCTGTTCCTCCATCCCCTTCCCCCCATTTCTCCTCCCTTTCATTCCTTCTCTTTCTTTTGTTCTTTCTTTCTTTCTTTTGTTCTTTCTTTCTTTCTTTCTTTCTTTCTTTCTTTCTTTCTTTCTTTCTTTCTTTCTTTCTTTCTTTCTTTCTTTCTTTCTTTCTTTTTCTTTCTTTCTTTCTTTCTTTCTTTCTTTCTTTCTTTCTTTCTTTCTTTCTTTCTTTCTTTCTTTCTTTCTTTCCTTCTTTCTTCCTTCCTTCCTTCCTTCCTTCCTTCCTTCCTTCCTTCCTTCCTTCCTTCCTTCCTTCCTTCCTTCCTTCCTTCCTTCCTTCCTTCCGTCCTTCCTTCCTTCCTTCCTTCCTTCCTTCCTTCCTTCCTTCCTTCCTTCCTTCCTTCCTTCCTTCCCTCCTTCCTTCCCTCCTTCCTTCCCTCCTTCCTTCC
>CM021698.1:53132664-53145224 GCA_011074415.1 Stictonetta naevosa
CTATTTCTATTTCTATTTCTATTTCTATTTCTATTTCTATTTCTATTCCTTCCTTCCTGCCTTCCTGCCTTCCTACTTTTTCTTTACTTCCTTTCCCTCAACCTGTCTGTATGCTGTACTTTGAAGAATGTAAAATTTCATTTACCAAAATCAATGGGATTTGTGTGCATTTTTAAACTTTTATACCTTACTGTACTGAAGTCCTGATACAGCAAAGCAGAGAGCTACTTACTTTATTAAAGTTAAGCCCTGGGATTAATATTTGTGGATAGTTTCAAAACATCTGATTGAAGCAGTATGGAACAGAAACTAACTAACTTTATTATACCTCAGTTTACAGTTTTTATTACTTGTGTTTTACACTGAAAAATGAGAAAATTTGAATTATCATTTGGCTATCCTTAAGAATCATAGAAGTGTGAGAATCTATTCTGTACATCTAAAACTTAAGTCGGTAAATAACTTCAGCTTAATTATCATCAACATTACACTAATATTCAGAAATTTCTTTTTTACAAAGTTAAAATTCTGAGAATTCCCTTATATACACGCTTCACTATTTTAGATGTTTCCTTGATAGAAAGATACCTCTTATACCAAGAATTATTCTGAAGGGAAGTTATCCAGGATTTTGCCAAAATTTCTGGCTTAGTCTTCTTTATCCTTGTCACAGTTTTCTTTTCATGTGGATGCTGTTTTCTTTGCTTGCTTAGCTTGTTAGTATCTGGATATGCACATTTTCTTAGCCTTTCACTTGTGTCCCAGATGTATAACCATGTGTTGTATTATCTCTGTGTTAGTTCCTAGAGTGCCGTGTCATTGCATAACTGTTATGTGCAAGACTTGAAGAATTCTAGGAAATATAAATCTGAATTCCTGAATACCAATGCTACATTGTTCTCATGCTAGAAATATTCTGATTATCATGTTCAAGACCTTACTTCATAGACAAGCTCAAGGATATTTTAATGACTAATAGAAGCTGCTGTATGTTCTATTTTGGATGTGAAAACATTTATTTATTTATTTATTTATTTTAATCTAGCAAAGCCAAAACATACCGTCCTTACCTAGGTATCAATACATTATCATGGGCCCATATTTCAGAGCATTTCCTTTAACGACACACAAGAGGTAATTTGAGCAACCCTGGTATTTTCTCCAGTTTCCCTTCATAGAGAAAAGGAAGAGAAGGGAAGGGAAGGGAAGAGAAGGGAAGGGAAGGGAAGGGAAGGGAAGGGAAGGGAAGGGAAGGGAAAAAATGCAGCAACACATTGTTTTCCACGCTGCTGTGATTTAGATTATCTTGATGTTAATAGTGTTGAATGTCTGTCTTTATATTACTACCAATTCCTTATCTTTAAAGAAATTTTATTTACTGAAGGCCTACCTGTTACTCCTTTTATAATTGTCTTTGTTGTATGCAATTCTCTAGACACTGAGAATTATTTTATCCTGTGTTCATTGTGAAACTGGAAATGTACATGACCTTCTTCAGCATTTCAATTACAGATTCATCAGACAGAACTAGATGGTCAAGCACTATACTAAGACTGTCAAGTTTTTGACCCAATATATTTCCAAACAAGTCAGGCTAGACTTTGAACTGTTCAAATGCAAAAATTGTATCCCTTGTCTGGGTTTTTGTAGTTTGTCAGGTCAAACCTGTTTTGACTAGAACTAATTACTTCAGATTTTTCAGATTTGTTGGGCTACAAATCAACCAAATTGGTAGAATTGTGTGATAATTTTATATAAAATCTTTGAGTCTTTTCAAAGACTTGTGAAGTGCTTAGTAGATTAAGGATGCAACTCTTTTTTTTTTTTTTTTTTTCCCTCCCCAGTGTCACCAGTGTCAGAAGACAACAAGAAGGCAGAGATATAGCCTGTGCTTTTTGAAGTTTATTTAAACTTAAGTCCAAAAAAAGTTTCTTTGTAATTTCTGTTAAAGAACTTTAGCATTTCTATTTGTTTGTAAAAGTAATCAGCAAGAAAAAATATATAGTGAACTAAGATATGCTAGCATTCTATCTACTTTACCATGGTAAAGAAGGAGATAAAGTTTCTAACATTGCATGTCATACAGACACTAAGGATATTTTAGTTTGATAATCCAGAATGCCTCTGGACACTACCTGTTCCAGCAGGCAGCAATGCCTTAAATTTAATCATTGCTGATCTCTACAGAAATAGGACAGGCTGCAGCCATCTTCTTAGTGTATTGGAACCACTTTTGACACTAGACCACTCTGATTTCTGTTATAATTTATAGTTCTTTACACACATATGTTATTGCTATTCAATATTAAACACATAAATACTTAAAAAAACCTTAACAGGGGAAATTTAATCCTTCTAGTATGCTTCCCACCATGTGCATACATACAGGACAAAGGAGACTATAAGCCTTAATCTAGAAAAAGCAGTGCTCAGTCATTCTCCTTCTGCTCCAGAATATTTTGTTACTTTTTTCACTCTATCCAGGCCTATAGGTATTTTCCCACATAAAATTATTTCCCATTTCTCACGCCAATATTTTTGTTATGGTAGGTTGTTTTTTGGGGGCTCTCCCACAGCTGCTTAAAGAGTAGTTGAATTCTGAGAGGTGACTCCCTGAAGAATGTTAATGTAATTCTGTGATTTTTCTATAGAAAGAAAGGGTCTTATTTTTAATTAATTTATTTTTTACCTAATGATCTTTCCTGTACAACAAACCTTGGGATCTAGGCAGCAACCTTTCAGTCTTGTGCTTGGTCATAAATAGCGTAGATTCCACAACAGGAGTTTAGTAATTTGGTCAGTCATTGGCAAGGCAGAATAACAATCCATAAACAACAATACTGAGGAGAAAAAACATATTTTCATGCCTATGAAGGAACATTTTACTTATACTTGGCCTGAAAGGCTAGGAGCCAAGGGGTATTTTCACACAGACTGTTCTCAAGAATTTTGATTTTGATGGGCATCTTGATTACTCTCACACAGGCATGTACTATGATCAGGAGTGCTTTTTCAAAGTCAGAGGCTATACTTGCACATCTACTATCACTGTAATTGTTGGACAGAGCACTGCGTTATAGCCAACAGTACTGTATGCCTGAAGATATCTTCAGTGAAGTACAACAAACAGAACTGGCAGAAAATGAAGTCTTCATGCAATGTATAGCTTACTTTGTTCTGCTTTTATTCTCTAGTATTCTATGTGACTTCTTTGGATGTCACAGTGAGCAGCTGAGGCAGAACAGGGAATTTACCACAGTATTGAATGTTACCCTAAGTACTTTGTATCCGGAGATCATTACTTGGTTCACCCATTAATTTTCCTCCTGTATTCAGTGGGGGTAAAATATAAATATTGAATGAACATAAGCATTTTTTTTTTATTACAGAAATAAGATATGCTTTCATATAAAGAGGGAGCAGCTCCAATTTCTTGCCAAGAAAGTGTCATTGTTTAATAACTACTTTTCAAAACAGAACTGTTCTGCTAGTTGTGAGTTTCCCGTTGTTCTAGTTAGCTTTAACTTTTAGTCAAAGCTTTATTGTGCTGTGTTTCTCTCTTACCATGAATGAAAACACTGCACACACAATGTTCAAAGCGTTAATTGAACATATTTCCAGCTTAATTGCTGCACTGGGCCTTGCCATTAATGTGTTATGTCATGTGACTGCTTGTATTGCTATATGAAGTGTGAGTAGTTAAGGCAAATGTCTCAACAGCATGGAGCTATTTGTGTATTGAGTGTGTGGGGAGGTGGTCAGGGAACAGAGGTTACAAAGTTTGTATATTTTCTGTGTATTCGGTTTTCTGTCTAATTAATTTTCACAGAAAAATAATCCATATAATGTTGGAACAGAGATGCTGGTCTTGCAACTGTGTTATCTGTGTTTCAGTGGAATGGCTAAGAATTGGTCACAGCAGAACTGGATTGCCTCAAATGTGCTACCACTCAACATTTGACAAGTCTTGCACTATGTATGTAGATAAAGCTTCATTTTTCCCTCTGTTACAGCTTTTTAACATCCTGGCTTTCATGTAAATACTAGGTCTGTTGAAATGTTGCTAGTATTTTGGAGAAAGTAAAAGACAGGGAAAATAAATTTTTAGCCAACTTAAACTTCCTTTGTTTTTATAGAACCAGTATAATTCTTAATTTTAAGAAAGACCTGTTGATCTATTGATCTATACTTTAAACTGCTAAATAAAAAAAACTTTTTTTTTTTTCTCTTTTTTTTTTTTTTTTTAAATGAGATACTTTTGTGGGATTTGTGATGAATTACAGCTTGCATTCTTTACAAAAGCAATGAACCAAAACTGGATTAAGTACCACTACAGTCCTGTCGTCCCCCCCCCCCCAGATATTCCTTTTTACCCAATAAGATGCCAAAGTCAGATACAGAACAGATACAGAACATTTAAATTCTACTCTACCATCTTCTAGACTCTATTCCTGTTTTTCTGTCTGGCTATAACATATTTTGAATTGGCTTAATTTGTCAATAGTACTTACTAAATGGCATGAAAACCAAGCTATCGAGCATTTTGTACAAAACCTGAGTATCACCAGAAAGGAAGCTACTTTCTGTAGGATGCTTTCATCACATTGTTCAATAAATAGTTTCTAAATAATGATAATAAAGCTCATACTAACTACAATGGAATTCTGAATAAGTTTAAAACAACCTCAGACATTGTTATGCACTCCTACAGTTCCAAAAACAGCTAGAAAAACAGTCCCCATCCCTGTCCCTCTCCCCCCACCCCTCTCTTCCTTCAATATGCACTGATTCAGCCTTGGCTGAATGGCTTCTAACTAATCAACTCTAACTTCTCTCTCATTTATGTCGTTATGCTGAGATAGCACCATCATAAATGAGAAGCAAATGAGATCCCCTGCCCTCCAACATATATGCTGATTGAACTAGGAGGAGAAAAAATTGAGCATTTATTGTAAAAATATTTCTATTATTGTAACAAAAGTGTGCTTAATGGCACTGGAAAAATAATAAAGAAATGCTTGGCCTTAATTGCATGTCTTTCAGAACCATATATTTAGTAAAGAAAATAAAAAGTATATATTGTTTGAGAGTAGTATGACTTGTTTGAGTCTATCATGCATTAGAATATTGTTGGCCTGAAATGTTTTATTCTAGGAAAATAAAAAAAAAAGTAAAAAAAGTTTGTATCCTAAAAAAAAATTCATGTGAAGTAAGTGCTATAATCTTTGCAAGTGTGCCAGAAATTTATTAAGTAAGCTTTTCTTTTTATGGCTATATTCTTCCAATTTCTGGTTAGAAATGTAGAATACCAAAGATACTAGGATTTGTTGTACTGCATCGTAGAAAGGTCTAAGTAGAGGATTAATTAATGGAATAGCTGTTGATTTAAGGAGCCAAAAGGGATTTTAAAAAAAATTCCCTATGCTCATATTTTCAAAAGTGGTAAGTACCTACTATTCATGCATAGGATTCAGAATTACTAAACAAGGTTAGGATCTGATTCACTTTGATTTCAGTGGAAATTATATGCTTAATCTATTGAAGGACATTTGAAATTCCCCTTATACAAATACATTTTCATGTTTTTGTATCAATTTAACTATCTCACCCAATATAATTTACAAACACAAATCCTTTAAGTGACACCAGATTAGAGCCTGAATTTATTTATTTTCCTATAAACCAGCTCTCCTTCTTATATTTAGCTGTAGAAATAACTACACTGTAGAAATTCAAGATACAGCTTTAGAGATTTAATACAACCATGTTATTCATCTGCAAACACAGCTACTCTTTCCACCAAAAATAACCATATATCACTGTTCATAGTTTTGCTTTGTTTGTTAGTACTTTCTCTCTCTCTCTCTCTCTTTTTTTCTTTTTTTTTTTCTTTTTGTTTTCTGAATAATCTTTATCATTCTTTAGAACTGATGGGCTTTGTATTTCTTTTCTCCCAGTTTAAGACAGCAGTAGACAGATGGAACTGATGTGCATAGAGTATACTTGCTTGTAGTAGAGACTGAGGATTTCTGTGTAATGCAGACTAGATCATGAAGTTTCCTGGGTCAAGAAAAGAGGAAGTTGAGGACAACAGGAAAACCTTCATACCTTTTCACTTCTCCTGAAGTTCCATATCCAAGGCATAGTTGGTAGGGACTCCCCAGATGAGGAACAAGCAGCAGCCAGGATGGGGCATGGGGAGGGCAAGGCATCATGATTAAGATGCAGTAGTAACTGCTAAAGAGACCAGGAAGCAGATCCTCTGTGTGAACCTCATTCTGTTCAGAACACTTGAAATATTCTTTAGGAATTAAACTTACCACTCTTTATTTAGTATTTAGTTTATTTGAAAGTATCAGCAGAAGAGAAACTCCTGATTTATATTCCACTTGCTTATATGTAGACTATGCATGTCCTACCACAGAAGCAGTACAATACCTTGTACTATCTGGCTATGAATAGAAAAAATGATGACTGAAAATTTCTTCTACATAGGAAGGGTGGGAATCAGATTTATAAAGAGAATGATTAGGTACAAAAGAATTGTAAAGTTTGTGCACTAACATATGTTACTATCTGAGTTATTAAATAGCTTTAAGGGGAAAAATGCAGTTTGCTCAGGCATCTGTTGAATAACTTGCAAATCTCTGTTACTTTTTAGCAGGAAGGCATAACTTTTTTTTTTTTTTTTTTTTTTTTTCCAATTTAATTTAGTACAAAATAACTTTATAAAGAGTAGAACACTTGAGTTGGCATACCGCCAAACACAAGACAGTGACCTGAAAATTCTGAGATTAATCATGGGTCTGACACTGTTTAAACAGTCTGTTTTTATATAATTTTTGAAAGCACAACTTTAATCACTGATAAGATCAACTCACATGGACTTAGCCAGATGACAAATTTCATCCTGGTGAATCCAATAATTCTCTCACCTCTGTTAATAAACTGTTTTGAATTTGTGCTCTTCCTTCATGGCAGGTGTGAAACTCTACTAATTAGCTAGGTCTTTCCCAATCTCTTGCTACTATTTGGTAAGCTCACTACAGTGGATGTTTCTTTGGACATCTTGCTACTTCAGTTGACGTTGCAGAATTCATATTCTGATGGAAGGATATAACATTGATTATCCTCCCTACATGTACGTTTTGCAAGAACAAATGAGGCAACAGCTCTGTAGACAGAAAATATTAGACAACACAAAGTGCAGCTAGAAGATTTCCCTCCCCATCTGATGTTCTGAATCTAGGAACAGGGTTATGTAATAAATCTGTTTTGTTTTTCTAGTAAATGCCAATCCTTCATGGCTAACTGGCTGGCTTCTCATTGCAATGTATTATTGTTCTGTCCCACATGAAAACATGCTAGATTGAATTGGGAATGTGTGGCTAAGTGCCAAGGAAAACATTTCTCTGGCATAAAAACCTTCCACCACTCAGCACCTGTCTGGGCATGAATTGAACATTGTAGAAGTTGATCCACTGCAGACTGACTGATGTGTGAAATTTTTAGCTGTATGTTCTCAGTATTTGAGCACTCCCCTGGGGAAGACAAACAAACAAACAAGCATGACGCACATTGGCTTAACCCCTTTTGTAGAGAGTCTAGAGTGAGAACTTGCTTATTTTCTTTTCCTGCTCTTGTTTGTGGAAAATGGGGAGAAGTAAAACACTTGCAAGTTGATGCAGATTCCTGTTAGGTTAGAGGTACTGGATGATGGTGGCATACAGGGAAATTGGGAAAAAATGGTGGAGAGAGACGAACCCAACCTAGAAATGCATAGTATATTTAATTTGGGAAAAGAGCTTGGTTAGCATTTTCTTCTCTGTATTTTAAGTTTTCTCAGTTTCCCAGCACCGGAAGCAAAATAAACAATAAATAGTATACAGCAAAATTCTGGAGGCTTACAAGGTACAGACATCGTACTTTCACCAGCCCAATCCTACTTTAAGACCTCTGATGGACTTGAAATGGTCTACTGTTGTCAGCCATTCTCCATGGAAGTCTGTATGAGAACTGCTTTAAGGAAATAATAAAGTAAAACAGAATGTAAGTTAAGGGGAAGATTTAGTGATGTTTGCATTGTACAAGAACTCCCATCCTCATTTTCTCACCCAAACATGATCTGAACTGTGAAACTTTAAAACTCAATTTGAATAATCGATACACATTCCTTTATATCTTTTATTTTCTCTTTTTGAATTATTCTGAAAGCATAAAGAAATACTGAACAAAAGAGTTTTCTATTTCTTAAGTAGTCTGAGGCAGGATAGAAAAGAAATACATCTAAAGCCTCATAAATATTGAGAAGAAACTGTACCTTCACAATAGATCTGTTCAGTTGTGCCACTTCAAAATTCGAGCCTGAATTTTAAAAAATAGACCTCTCTAGAGTTTTCAGTGAACTGTATGAGCTGATCATTGTGGCTGAACCTTGGCAAAACAACCAAGCTTTCCAGCTGTCTCAAGTGAGACATAAGCTCTGACTTGCCTTCTGACAGAGCCTTTGCTGTTTAGCTGTCCATAGATGTAACATAATTAGCACCCCCAAGATAAAAGTAGCCTACGTGAAATCATCTTGCCCTGCCTTTTTTTGTGTATAATTTCTTTTGTTTGGAAAAAACTTTTTTAGTTATCGGTATGATTCTATAGTTACTGAAGTTTAGAATAGTTACAAGATGGAAATACCAGAAAAGTGGAAAACCAGAAATTGTCCATATATATTCCATTTGCCCAAGCATTAACATCATCCAGGATTAATTTTATGTTTACATGTATTTTATACATCATGTGAGATATTAGTGCATCTAAAAGTTATACTTTCCTTTATTGGCAGTTCACTTCAGTTACAGTAACTCAAAAAAACCTGCAAGGAAATAATTTCAACACAGGTGAGAAATCTGCCTTGTGATATCCAGAGCCTTTGCATTGAAACTACATAATCGTAGGAACAAGCTGCTGACACAGTTGATGCTTAGAGTGCAGTATATTTGCTCTTATTAATCCTTTAAGCAAAGGATCTGTCTTAAAATTTTGTCTGGGATAGTCATATACTAAATTATTGAATTTTCTGCATGTTTGTATAAAATCAAGCATAGGGACTTTCTCATTCTTTTATATGCAGACATATGTTGAGAGGATAAGTTATTTGAATATTTGAAGACTGGAGAGTAATAGAAAGACTGGGATTCTTATAAAATTAAAAATATAGATGAATTGAAACTGTGCAAGCTACAGTTTCAGGAAACATGCTTCTCAATGAAGCTATTTCACTGATGTGGTCTCCTTTCCTTTTATCTTCTGAAACTAAAATAGTTTGGTTTTGGGATATTAGTCTACCTCCTCTTCTGAAATACATTTTGGCCTTAGACATTGTGCTGTCCAGCCACAGGAATGTTATTTGGTCTAAAAAGGGAATTAGACTGTACTCTAAACCTGCCCAGGGAGAAAACGGGTGGAGAGATTATCCTCTATGTATCATCCATTCTTATAAATTGTTAAGTTATAGAAAAGAGCTTACCATTCCGTGAGAGTGAATACAAAAGGCAGATGGGTTAACAGAGTTGTCCCATGGTAATTCTACATAACAGGAGAAAGGATGGTACATTTTGCTTGGAAAAATGGTGTTCCTGTCTGCTTGAATTTCAAATAACTGACATGTTTTCTGTCAATGCACTATATATATATAAAATGCACTATATATATATGTATGTATAATGTACTGTTGATACAGGAAGCATGTGCTATGCAATGCATACTCTGAGAAGTACAGAAGTGGATGTATAATGTCTGAGACCATCTAAGGAACTGGAATGTGCACAGGTCCATGGGACCTGATCAGACACATACACAGGTCCTGAGGGAACTGGTGGATGAAGTTGCTAAGCCTCTATCAATCATATTTGAGAAGTTGTGGCAGCCCAGTGAAGTTCCCAGTTACTGGAAAAGGGGAAACAGAACCCCCATTTCTAAAAAAGGGAAAAAAGGAAGACTTGGAAAAAGACAGGCCTGCCAATCTCACCTCTATACCTGGCAAGATCATGGAGCAGATCCTCCTGGAAACTCTGCTAAGACATGTGGAAAACAGAGAACTGATTGGTGACAGCCAACATGTCCTGATTAAGGGCTCGACATGATCTTATACAAAGCATTTGAAACTGTCCCTCATGACATCCTTGTCTCTAAATTAGAGAGACATATATTTGATGGATGCATTACTTGGCGGATAAAAAATTAGCTGAATGGTCACACTCAAAGAGTTCCAGTCAATATCTTGATATCTAAGTGGAGACTAGTGACGAGTGCTGTCCCTCAGATGTCTGTATTGGGTTGGGTATTACTTAACATATTTTTTGGCAACATGGACAGTGGGATTGAATGCACCCTAGGCAAGTTTGCAGATGACACCAAGCTGAGTGGTACAGTTGATATGTGGGAGGGCAGAGAGGTTAACCAGAGGGACCTTGGCAGGCTTGAGGGGTGGGACTGTGTGAACCTCATGTAATCCAAGTCCAAGTGCAAGGTCCTGCACTTGGGCTGGGTCAATCCCAAACATGAATACAGCGTGGTCAATGAGCATACTGAGAGCGGCCCTGCAGAGAAGGACTTGGGGGTTTTGGTAGACAAAAAATTGAACTTGAGCCAGCAATGTGTGCTTTTAGCCTAGAAAGCTAATCAAATCTTGGGATGAATCAAAAGAAATGTAGCTAGCAGGTCAAGGGAGGTGATTCTCCCATTTTCCTCTCCTGAGACTACTGCTCTACTGTGTTCCAACTCTGGGGCCCCCAGCATGAGAAAGACATGGACCTGTTAGAGTGGGTCCAGAGGAGGGCCGTGATCATGATTAGAGAACAGGAACTTTATCTTTCTATGGATAATGGAAGAGAGAGTTTAGGTTGTTTAGCCTAGAGAAGAGAAGGCTCTGGGGAGACCTCATAGTGAGTGGCTTTCCAGCAGCTAGAGGGGGCCTACGATAAGGATGGGGAGTGATTCTTCATCTGGAAGTGTACTGATAGAAGCAGGAGCTTTACCAATGAGGTGTCCCTGCTTGGGAAGGAGAGAGGTCTAGGCTTGCCAATCTGTCCGATAACTGGAGTTCTAATAACCTAAATAGAGGTTTCTGAATACCAGAATTTTACTATTGGTGAGGTGGAACTAAGTCATTTATCATGTGCCAATTTGCTCTCAACAAGACTTGTGTTGTTTGGTCAAGAATATTACAAAAATGTTCTTCACTGTGAATGTTTTTGGGCACAGGAACAGGCCCCCCAGGGAAGTGGTCACAACATTGAGCCTGTGGAAGTTCAAGAAGCATTTGGATAATGCTCTCAGACATATTGTCTGATTTTTGGGTGGTCCTGTGCACACCTAGGAGTTGTACTTGATGATCCTTGTTGGTCCCTTCCAACTTGGAATATTTTATGAATGTATGTGATCTTAATTCTCAAGCTTGTCCAGGTCTCTTTGGATGACTGCAGAAAAGTAGTTTTCAAGTTGATAGCAGTACTTGATCTAGTTTTTATGAATACCATATTTTTCAAGGCTCACAAATGTTAGGCTGAAATAGGAGCAGTCCCATGATGAAGTGATACGACAGAACTTCCTGGTACAGAACCATGTTTTTGTGTGAAGTTGTAGTTTGCAGTAATAGTGACAGATGATAACAATGCTAAGCAGTAAGCAGAAAACTCAGAATACTTCCCAAGACAAATTTCAAAACAAAATGTTTTATTTGCAGAAATGATTATTGTATTGTAGAGTTTGCTGAAAAATACATATTGTTTGCTTTGGAAATAATATACTGAGAAACTTACCACAATCCAGATTTCCATGTGCTTAAATCATCCTCTGGAAGGACTAAGACTAAATAGTTAATACAGCAGCTAATTTTAGGCATGGATTAACAATTGTGTGAAATCTGCCCTGGACTGAAGTTAGATCTAAGCTTGATCATCAGAACTGGAATACTCAATTGAAGAGGAAGTATGAATGATGTGCCAGAGAGGCCATAAATCCTGTAGAAATTGTGGTCCTATTTCTAGCCAGGATCGGACACTGGTGGAGACAGAAACTCTGACTTTTAACAGCATGAGAATATCCAGGTAAGACATTGAACTTCAGTTTGTGACCTCATCATATCCAAATGATGCATCTTAATGCATCATTGTAATCAAAGCCACATTTGGGTGATTCTTTGACAGATGGTACAGAAGAAGCTCAGGTTGGGACTGGGAATTTATTTGGTGGCATTTGGGAGCTGCAAATGTTCTCTGATGAATATCAGTATGCATCCGATTTTCTGTTGTTTTGGCAGGGTATATTTAATGGTAATTGGCAGGTTTGGAGTGGATGGATGATCCTGCAATATCAAAGTGCTGTAAACTATGCACATGGCAAGTATGTAAAGTAAGTACATAACAAGGATATGGCTCAGATACAAAGCTGGTTGAAAGGACCATTCATTACAATGAGCTACCTGTTTTAATTTCAGCTGGAAGTTGGACCCTTAGTTTTCCCAAGAGATTCCTCAGACTGTTTCATTTTGTCATTACATGAAGCTG
>CM021698.1:53145324-53175332 GCA_011074415.1 Stictonetta naevosa
CTTACCTTACTTTTCCCCAAGATAAATTTTACAATGTGTGAAATAGCCTGGACTCAGAAATTGGAGAGGGTTGTAATGTTTCCAAAGACATTACCTCTTTCTTTCCTCCCTCTTCATATGTTGGACTGTCTTAAGGCATTACTCTTCTATTCTATAAAATGGTCAATTGAAAATTTTCTATAGGAATTTGGGCTGGTTTATGAAGCTTTCTGAGGGGTGGGGGTGGGGATTTTACTTAAAAACAGATGGTCATGGAAACAATCCCATAAGCAACATCACATGAAATATGCAGATAAACATGATCATCAAAGTGATCAGCTCTGGGGCAGGCGCATTCTGCAGTGGAGCAGTGGATCATGGTCTGCAGAGGGGTTCCTGCACTGAGGCAAACCTAGGGAGAGCATGGAGCCACCAGCCCCCAGCAGCCCTCATGAAACTGGCTGACAAGGCGTGGGCAGGGCCAGCAGCAGCAGCAGCAGCCACCGCTACATATAAAAGCTGCCCCTAGAGTGCGTGAGTGACCAAGAGCGGGCCATCTAGGTGTGGTGCAGCAGTTTGTGTGGCAGTTCATACCAGCACACCGTGTGGCGTGGCGTGGTGTGGTGTGGCAGTCTGAGCGGCTGTTCACGTGGGAGGGCACACACAATGCACAGAAGGCAGGATCCTCTCAGAGAGCAACAGAGGAAGGTACCCTGTACTGAAACAGAAATGGTGTTTGCCTGCTGGGCTGAGGCTGAAACCCAGACAGAGGGGTCACAGCTCCCCCAGGCAGATGCCTACACCCAAACAGACCTGAGGACCAAAGAGCTGCCTAGACCCTCAGTTCCAGGGCACTCCAGAATCTGAAGTCCCCCTAGGTCCAGAAGGAAGAGGTGGGTGTCATGGATGCAAGTGTGCCCGGCTGGATGAACTTTTCAAGCAGATTGCTGTGTTAGAAGAGGAGCTCACCAGGCAATGTAGCATCCAGGAATCTGAATGGCAGATTGATAAATACTGTTATGTGCTGACATGGGCCAAGTAACAGCCCTGCCTTAAGACCTGGCAAGTAAGCTAGCTCCAGTTCTGAACCAACAAACTTTTGACTGACTCCCAAGACAGGGGAGACTGGACCTTCATCTCTTCTTGTAGTAGGAGTAGGAATCTCCCCCTTGCCCTGAAGTGCCTCTACACAACAGATACAGTGCTCTAGGGCTAGAAGAAGGAGACTGTGTGGGTAATGGTAAAGACCCAGGAAAGGGCAACTGTACACTGTTGGGCCACTCAACCATCTGCAACAGAACCAGTGCCACAAAAAAAGGAGCAAAGAGTGTTAGCAACTTAACAACTACAAGTCTATGGGACCTGATGGCACACATCCCAGGATTCTGAGGGAATTGGCTGGTGTAGTTGCCAAGCCTCCCTCCATCATATTTGAAAAGTCCTGACAAGCAGGTGAAGTCCGTGGTGACTGGAAAAAGGGAAACATCATTACCATTTTAAAAAAGGGTAGTAAGGATGACTCAGGGAACTACAGACTGGTGAGCCTCACCTCTGTGCTTGGAAAGCTCATGGATCAGAACTTCTGGGAAGCGATGTCAGGGCGCATGCAGGACAAAGAGGTAATCTGAAGCAGTTAGCATGGCTTCACCGAGGGTAAATCATGCCTGACCAATCTAGTGGCTTTCTATGATGGAGTGACTGCATCAGTTGACAAAGGAAGACCAACCAATGTCATCTACCTGGACTTCTGTAAAGCCTTTGACATGACACCCCATGACATCCTGGTCTCTAAATTGGAGAGATATGGATAGAGATATGGATATGGTGGACCATTCAGTGGGTAAGGAATTGGCTTGAAGGTCACATACAGAGAGTGGTGGTCAATGGTTCTATGTCCAGGTGGAAACTGGTGATGAGTAGTGTAGGGGTCTCTTCTTGGACCAGTACTGTTTAATGTCTTTATCAATGACATAGACAATGGGATTGAGTGCACCCTCAGCAAGTTTGCAAATGACACTAAACTGAATGGTACAGTCATAGCATCATATCATAGATTCATAGAATGGCTAGGGTTGGAAGGGACATTAAAGATCAAATAGTTCCACTCCCCTGCCATTTCAGGGATGCCACCCACTTGATCTGGTTGGCCAGGGCCTCGACCATCCTGGTCTTGAACACCTCCAGGACATCCACAGCTTTTCTTGGCAACCTGTTCCTGTGGCTTATTACCCTCTGAGTGAAGATTTTTCTGCTAACCTCTAATCTAAATCTCCTCTCTTTTAGTTTAAAACCATTACCCCCTGTCCTGTCATTATCTGATTAAGCAAAAAGTTGCTCTCCATCTTTTTTATAAGCCCTCTTTATGTATTGAAAAACTGCAGTAAGGTCACCCCTGGGCCTTCTCTTTTTCAGAAAAAAAAAAGAAAAAAAGTCCTCACACATTCTGTCTCTAATTTCAGATTTTAGCTGTAAAATTAATATATTTTCTCTCAAAGACTAATTCATAACTTTATTTTGCATTTAGAAATATATTTTATAAAAAAAAGAAATAGTTGCTTATGACAGATATTAGAACTTAAATTATGAAGATATATTATTACTATTATTATGCTGTGTTTTATGAAGTTATAAAATAGTATTTTCCCATTGTCTTTCTCTAGTATTCTTTTGGTAATATGTTCAAAAATGTCCTTGAACAGATAACTAATATGTAAAACCCTTTTTAGAACTGTATTTACAGCATGTCACAAGAGTGCACAGAACAGTTCAGAGTATAAGGCCCTGCTTCTGTAAACGCTTATGTAAGTGTTTCACCACAATCTTGAGAATAAGCCAAGCGATTTGAATGAGATTATCTGGAAATTCATGTATTTAATGTTAAGCATATGTCCAGACGTTTACAGTATTAGAACTTAAATTGGACTCGTTTTGTCCAAACCCCACGTTTTAGAAAAAGAAATGTGAGAAGCAGACCCTGTGTGTGCACATGTTATAAAGTACTAAAAGTAACTGAAAATGGATTAATCCAGATGAGTGTTAAAAAAACCCAGCCCAACCCAAAATAGTTCATGGTTTCACAGTTCACTTTTTAACTTTTTTTTTTTTTTTTTTTTTTTTTTTTTTTTTTTTTTTAAGGACTACTGGTATATTACCCTGTCTGTAGTGACCTTTTGCTGTTCAGGTCTTCCTTCTTAAAAATAAATTAGTGTGGAGGTATAAAAGGAACATTTTGCAAAACATTGCGAAATTTTTGGGAAAAATACATGACAGAAAAATATGGGATACTTTCTTATATGGTTAATAGTAAAGGAAAAGCAGATTTTACACAGTCTACATTTTTATTTAGCTGTTAATTTTGACATCACCACCAAGATCCAGCTATATGGTAACTGAACACTTTAGCATCAGCAATTTCTTAAAACCCTTTTAAATACATGCAATTCTTAGCATAACTTAATTTTTGCCAGCACTTTTTGTTACATTCCATTAAGACAAAACAGGAAATAGATTTTCTTCAGTTTAAAAGTTCAGGAAGAAAATGAACCTCTCTTTGTAGCCCAGAACAGAATGAGATCTTTATTACTTCATGCTATCAATTGACAGGTTAATGTTAAAATAAATAGCAGTCCTTTTAGTGTGTCCAGTAAGTGAATGAATTTATTGATGTTGATTCATTTTAATTAGCATATTTAATACTACATTTTTCCTTTTATCTGTTTTAGATGTCATCATTATAACACTTTCTCCTTGTTATATTTGTTCAGTCTATATACACAGTCAATATCTATATTGTACATTATATAAGCAACTTTATATTTTTTAAGGTTATTTTTGTTGGTTTTGTTCATGGAAAACAATGCAGAAAAAAATGCCCAGGGGATTTTTTAAAAATGTACTTTATCGTTTAATGTTCAGTCAACTTCAAATACTTCTGAAAAACATGTCTTATCTATACAGATCTTATGCACTGCTCCTACACTTAAGCATTCTATGGTTTTTATTTATTTTTTCCTAAGATTAGTTGAGATTTAGCCATGTCTAAATCAATTAGGACCTCTGCGAAGCATGAGATTGCAGATGCTTTCTGCTTTCTATAAGCCAGTATCTTATGTGTCTTAAGCATCCGTTTTTTTTTTTTGAAACTTGTACATGCACTGTTATTTGTTTTAAGTACACCTAAGAAAATTAGAACTGAAGACTGAGAATGAACTTGTACTTTCATATAAACCTCAAATTGAACCTTTTTACAGTTGAAAAAGTGCACTGTAGGTTTATTTTGTTTGTTTCTTACATTCAGTTTCTTGTGCCTCTGCCCTTCCTGGTTTAAACCAGGCCTGGAAACGGAAATGCTGAAATATTTGCAGAAATGTTATTCTTTAGTCTATTTTTGGCTTGGGGAAACCACAAAGAACTGGAAATCCTAGGAGAAAAACAGCTTTTAAGAAACATTGTCAACCACCCAAATCTAGAGATTACCAGAAATAAATATCAGAATGTATCTGAATGTATGGACCCACTGAGTTTTAGCTACCAGACATTCATCTGAAGGTGGCTGAATATTTCTTTTATCTTATACAAATCATTAAAAAAAATAGTTGCCACATGATTTTACAGCACTTGACATACCACTAAACAGCAACGCTAATGCCAAAACTAAATTATGACAGAAGAGTGCAAATCTTCTGAAGTCAGACCGAAGTCTGTTGTATGAATTCAACACAGATCCAGAATTTCAATCTCATTTGAAGAAACCTACTAATCTTTGAATATTCCCAGAATCCATTTTTTAAAAATCTAGATAAAGGACAATACTATAAGTGTGTGTGTATGCGTGCATGTGTATAAATAAAATTCACTGAATATTGTCATTGTGTGCCAATCTGGGGTTGATTTTTGATTAGCAAAGATGATTTTTTATTTCACTTAATCTAATTTATTGTGATTTAGAATTTTCCCAGTTTAACAAACTCAAAATATACACTGTGATTCACCTTAAGATCCTTAAGTTTTTGAGTCCAGTTAACCTGTATGATTAGTGGGAACAGATAAGGCAATTAGTTCACCAGTGTAACTGGTGTAACTGCCAATCCTTTTCCACTTTAAAGACTATATAAGGAGCCTTTTCTTTCTAATTCTCTAAGTTAGGTAGATGAATACGAGATAACCCTCTCTCCCCTTGCTAACTTGTAATGAACTCAGCTGTACAGATTTCTGTCAGGCTTGTGCAAGTTACTAGAATTAAGGGTAGGAGGTAGTTTTGACAGGTTTGTAAGAGTAGTCAGCATAATTGTGGTACTTGCAGTCAAATTTTAATGAAATATTATTAGGTTGGGAGGTTACATTAGCTTTATCACTTGTCACCTGAGAAAAAAGACAAACATCCTCCCCATTGCAACCACCTTTCAAGCAGTTATATAGAGCAATGACATCTGCCCTCAGCCTTTTTTTTTTTTTTTTTTTTTTCTCCAGACTAAACAAACCCAGTTCCCTCATCTGCTCCTCATATGTCGTTTTCTAGTTCCTTCACCAGTTTTGTTGCTCCTCTCTGCACATACTTGAGACACTCAGCATCTGAACGAACACAAGACTGAAGGTGTGATTTCATCAGTACTGAGTACCAAGGGACAATCATTTCTGTCTTGCTGGCCACATTAGTTCTGATACAAGCCAGGATAGCTCTGGCCTTCTCAGCCACCTGGGCACACAGTCAGCTCTTGTTCAGCTGGCTGTTGACCATCACCCACAGGTCCTTTTTTGCTGGCCAGCCTTGGGGCATGCCACTGGTGACCAGCCACCATCTGGATTGAGATCCATTCAGGAGCTTCATCCAGTCTCTCTGAGCTGTCCATCCAGTCAGTTCTTTAACCAGTAAATTGTGTGCCTGTCCAAACCATGAGCAGCCAATTTCTTCTGCAGAATACCGTGGGAAATGGTGTCAAGCGCTTTGCTAAAACTGAGGTAAGCAATTCTTTCTCATAGAAAGAGATCAGGTTAGTCATGCAGGATCTCCCTTCATAATCCCATGCTTGCTTCTTCTGATCACTTGACTGTCCCATAAACACTGTGTGATTGCATGCAAGATACTCTGGTCCATAACCTCCCCTGGTACCAAGGCCAGACTTATAATTCTCTGGACCCACCATACTTCACTAGCCTTTGGAACTAGTATGGGAAAATTAATTACTGGTTGTCTTTTTCTGGTTTTGTTATTTGTAAAATCTAGTTTCTTTTCTTCCATACAAATAGTAAGAAAATAATCAGAAGTTTAAAGAAAGGATATGTAGAAATAACATGGAAATGGAAAGACAGAGAAAAAGAAGTAAAAACACATGAAGAAAGTGTGCAAAGGAAGTAAAATTCACAAGGAAAGCCAGAAAATGAGAGAGAAGGACTCCAAAACAGAACTAAGTCCTTTGAGCTAAATACAGTTTAAGAATACAATTGTGTTAGGCTGAAGGAAGATGTCATTGCTTCTTTTCAGTGTCTGAATAGTTTTGTTTATAAAGACTGGACTTTGCTGAGTGCTCTAACGTAAAATTTTGGTGGTGAGAGCTACTATTTTAAGTTGCCAAGCCAGCAAACTGCTTCATAAAATACATCATTCTTTGCTCTTTTATAATGCTTTGTAGTTTATTATATTTCATTTTACTAATCCATTCACTGACCAGCAAGTGATCATAGGTACTTAAAAGTACTTTCTCTGTATTCTAAAAAAGTAACATGGTCAGGATATTTGCTACAATGCACCTGTGGCAAATGACTTTGCTTCCCCCTAGTTAAGGTATAGTTGTATCAAAGCTCAAAGCTATCAGGCTATTTCCCAAATGAGCTTAATTCCTTCCTTTCTGTACTGCTGTTGAGGCAGGAGCAGCACCATGCTGAGGTCACCAAACTCTACCTCGTCTGATCTGAAACCTAGATTGTACATTCCAGGAGCACTTTTGAATCCTGCCTCAGTGGCCCACTAGTCTGACAAACAGTAGCTGCTGCTTTAATACTGGATATAGTTAAAGAAATAACAGAAAGAGCTGTGTGAATTACTTTTGCTTGGTGTGCTTGGTTTTGATGCTTCCTCTGATGACTCAAAATAAGAATAACTGTTTTCCGCATCTCAGGGTATCTTATTATTATTATTATTATTATTTTTTAACAAATGGCAGCCTGTAGACTACTTTATGCAAGTTCAATACTTGCAAGCCTCAAAGAAAAATGTCAACAGTTCAGTACGTACTTGACACATCCTCTCAGGTTTTTTATGCTAATTTCCAGCCTTTTTCTGTCACCTAAAATTTCTTTGAAAAAAGGTGTAGGCTGAAGAGTTTTCTATTAAAAAAAAACCAAAAAACATCCACAATATAATAATACCAAACTCAATTATATTATTAATATCAAATATCATTGTTATGCTATCAATATTAATATGCAATATATGGAATGAATATTTATTAGTAAAATCAATTCCCAGAAACATGAATAGTGGTGAAGCCAGGGATTTTACATCATATCATATAATTCATACTTCCTGGTATAAAAAAATGGTATTCAGAGTACAAAATACAATTTTTGTACAACTTGATCTGTAGAATTAATTTTCTGCTTAGTTGATTTCAAAGAAAATCATTGGAAGTGCTTAGATACAGGATGCATGAAATAGAAAAAAACTGAGATCTAATAATAAGGTAGGCACCTTTTGTTGTTTTTTAGAAGCCTATGCATCATTACAGAAATTGTGGAATTTCTGTATGTATGGTAAATGGAAGTTTTCTTACTTGCTGTCTTTATAGAGAAAATGTGTATGGCAAACATTCTTGAATATTCTTACTTTTTTTCCCCCTTTCTTTTCACCTTAAATTTCATTGAATCACTTTTTTTTTTTTTTTTCCCTACAAGACTGATATTGATTAAAGTATACTTAATTTTAATTTTTATTTTTCCAAAATTGATTTAAGCTTCAGATTTTGAAACATACTAAGCCTGGAAATCCCAACAACTGCAGAGAACATATTGCAGTGTGAATTGCAGAGAGAAATGCACTGTTTTTCTACCTGTTATTAAGAGCTCTTTTTGCATTTTTTAATTTTAATTTTTATTTTTTTTTGGCAAATCTAGTGCTGTTCTATGCTGCCTCCACCTTTTGGTGCTAAGAGGGAAAGCCAGCAACACAATATTTGGAATGTGTTTTATAAAAAAAAAAAAAATCATGTCTTCTTCAAGAGAAAAATGAAGTTCTAATAATTTAATATGAATAATGAAAACTAACTTCAGGAAACTGGGCTGTAGTTTTCATCAATAGGACTTTGGAATTTTTTTCTTTGTTTCATTGTTAACAGATTTTATGTGTATTTCTTCTTTGCCATTTTTCTGGAAAAACAAAATAAAACACAAGGTGAGAGACAGGTAACAACATACTTCATATGACATTTTTTTGAGGTACAGTAAAATTAAAATTAATCTAATAAACATAGGATTTTTCTTCTAGTGTAGACCTGTCATAATGGTTCTAATTTTGGAATATGTTTTATAGAGCAATACTGAAGGAAAAGGTGTCACCACAGCCCAGACTTAGATCTCCAGATGTGACAATCTGTGATGTTTCCTCAAGACTGTGCTCAGGTAAATACAAATTAAATCAACCATCAGTACCTGGACATATGTCTAGAAGCCAGTCTTTGTTAAAGAAAATAAATCCCCTTTGCTATTCTGAAAGTTGAAATAGAAAGCAAGCCTTTATCCCAGCAACAAGTAACATGGACTTGAGGAAGGAACCATGTTTTTTAGCTTTCATTTTTTTCTTCTAGTTATCTTGAAGTCCTTTACACATAGACAGTTCTGAAACTACACACCTTAGATTCTCCAGTGTATTACAAAGTATCCCTTTGTAATTTGTTGCCTTTAGGAAACAAACAAACAAAAAATAAAGCTGAGGAACTGAAACTGAATCTAGCTACCAGGACAGAATTTCTGAAGGAGAGTTATTTAAGAGCTAGCCGTGCACTAAATTTACAACTTTTATCTAAATGTAGAGAAACCACATAAACCACCTACAGATCTGTTTGTTGTAACAACAGTAATCTGAACACCCTAAATTTTATCTTTCAATGGTAGATGTAAAAAATAATCAACAAATGTAATTCCTTTCTACCAAGTTAAATGGTGTTTTTAAAGGAGAAATAGGTAAGTTGTAACCTTTATTTTCCTTCAAGATTTCCTGAGCCATGAGATCAAAATACAACCTGAACTAGTATAACAATAAAGCTAGGGCTTTTTTAGTTTTTGGTGGTGCAGCTTAAAGATTTGCAAAGTTCTACTTTTCAGTACCTGAAAATGGGCTACTGCTGGCTATCTACAGAGACTAATGGAATACTTATTTTGTCCAAACATGTTGATTCACTCAATTACCCTAAAGGAAGGTGATATGCTATTCAAGATGATCACTAGTCTTCTTGGTAGGGCCTGTAAGCTGCTTCCATTTTTCCTTCAAATATGCCGTGGTTAGTCAGCAACTTGCCCAGGAAAAGTAGTTCTTCAAAAAGACTGGAATAATTGTCAAACTTGCATGGTATTGAGGAGGATGGGGTCTATAGTTTATCCCTTTTGAAATAATGTTTAAAGGATTTTGGTTTTTGTTTGCATAGAGTTTGAAAAGAAAAAAAAAATATAGAGAATGTTCCATGAGCTAGCATAAGTGTTTTCTATCTGGGCCTTTCTTTTGAATAACAGTGATGTCAGAGCTAATATGTTCCCATAAGTGGACTACTTACTTTTATTAATACTGATTCAGAACAGAATGCAAATGCCACATAATGGTGGAAAACATTATTTCTGTTGTTCTTTACTGTGTTAGAGTAACACTTAAAGGCCTCCAATGAGATTGAGATTCTACTGCATGCAAGCATTCATAAACCGCATTATATTGAGTCAAGCCCTGCCATCAAGAAGTGTTAGCAGAGCCTCAGGACTCATGTAACCCAGTACAGTGTCCTAGTAAGGCTGCCTTTAATTATACTGTACATAAGAAGTTTTACACTCAATGAAACTTAATTATGAGTTAGCATCGCTCACAGCATTCAAAAAAGATTGTGTTCTCACTTTATAAAAGCAGGCAAGACAATGGACTTTTTTTTTTTTTTTTTTTTTTTTTTTAGCTTTACCAAGATCAGAATGACCTTGACACTCAGCCAAGAACATTCCAAGTGATCTAACAGCAGGAATCACATCCACAGCTGAGATCATCTTTGCAATCAGATAACAATTTGTTCCCATTTATGAAAGTCATCCAGCCTCATTTAAGGACAATAGTAGTGTACAGTATGTTCATAGCATGTTTTAATGTCACAGTGTGAAGAACATGAGAAGTTCAGTAAGCACAATATACCTACTTTAAAAATGTCGTATAATGAGGCAATACTGTTTTTACAAATTGTTAAAATATCACACAGTTCACAGCTAACTTTAAAGGAGTTTGTCCCATTTTCCCCCACAACTTAACACATATTTTTGCCCACTATATTGGTGCAAGGCATTTCAATCCCATTATATGTTTGGAATCTGAAACCATGGTTTGAGAAGGTAATCAAGACATTATGAAACTGCCCAGAGTAGTTGTAGTTGACTAACTGGAAAGCAGAGAAACTACATTCAAAACAAACAAGGAGACCAGTGCAAAAAGTAAGTAGTCCTGTCCGTGTGGCAAGTTTTAACGTAGATCCATTTCATCATGCAGTCATGCAATTGCTTCAGCTGATACAAAAGAAGTATTGTGCAGACTGGTATCAAGTTTATGATAGGTGATAGAAGCACCTTTTTTTTTTTTTTTTTTTTTTTTTTTTTTGTACACAGTTCTACCTTAAAGGATATACAAAAACATGGCTTTAGCTTAAACTGCTCAAGATGTCTGTTCTATGTGAACTGGAGTGATGGAAGTTGGGGGATATTTCTCTTTGGACAGCTGAGTGAGGTAATTTCTTCAACTGCCTCTCCTAGATATGCCCTCAGAAGCCTCTCAAATCCTATGGACAGATGGAAAGGAGAGAAAGTTTTATTCTCACCAATTGTGTAAAATGCTTTTCAAGAAAATTACTTGTAACTTTTGGGAAATAAATCACAGATGTTGGAAAAAAGAGCAAAGTTAACAGCAGATGCAACAAATCAGAGGTTGAGCTATGGATGGCTTTCCTGTTTTTCAGTATTCTGAACAGAACAGGAAGTCTTTCTTTTTAATAGTTTTGAACTCTTTCAAATAATGTATATATTGGGAGACTGAAAGAAAGAAAAATTAGGGGCAAAAATGCAGTTTCAGTTAATCTTAGCAGCTCACCATGACCTACTCCTTTCTCCTCATCTTCCAAACCTTTGAGTCTTCAGAGTTAAGAGGAAAGCATTGGTTGGATGACTTAGGTGGTATAGTGATGAATTACAATGGAAATGCATTGAGGCAAAGAACACTTTTATCTCTTCCCACTCTTGTTACATGGGAATAAAGAAATTTCTTATGGGGAGGGAGCAATTGCCATTTAGAGATGATATTGCTGAAGAATAGATGACGTATTAGGTTCACAAAGACTTCACAAGTCAAAGATTTCAGGGCAAATTGTGGTGGAAAAAGGATTTCTTTCTGGTGAAAGATGCCAAGTCGATTCTTATTATGAAATCATGGAGAAAGATATTTGGCTTTTAAGGGATTTAATAGTAGGCAGACCACATGCTTTTATGAGTAGTTATTATTCTCTCAAAAACTCATTCTTTCTTAATGTCAAAATGATTGAAGGAGAATTAGACAGATTTGATTATTTTAACTTTTTTTTTTTTTTTGTGTGTGTGTGTGTGTATGTGTATCTTTCTTTTTGTAGGTCTAATTCTTATTTTGCAATGATAAATGATTTAGGACTAATTCTACCACAGTAAAGAGGGCTGTACCAATACAGAAACAGTTTAAGAGAGTTGTCAATAATAATCATCTGCCCCCCCCCAGTATATGCATCTTCTTTAACGGTGTTCATCCTTGTTTCTGCCACTCTGTCATTTCTGAAAAAGAACTTATTTTCCTCAAGATAATGTGCATATTTTTTATCTTTTAGGTAGCACTGGGTGTTCTTTGAGCCCTGAATAACTAATACATGTGTGTCAGGTGGAAGTTGTTATATGGCCACAAATAGTTTCTGGTAATTTTTAAAGGGGACTCAATAAAAATCATTTTACATTGCCAAATTTGTGCAATAAATGTACTGGAAATATTTCCATGACTGTTTCGTGATGAATTTTATTGTCTACATGGAAATTTGTTTTAGTGCAGTTCTCTGTTACCGTTAAATCTGTAGGGACAAGCTTCTGTTCTACTATGATTATACGATTATATTCTAATTTTACTGGGGCATATTATTGAACTAAATTAAACATAGTTATTGTAGTTAAAAATCCATCTGTATTTTGCTCATTTGCTTGTTACTTTGTGTGGTGACATAAAATCTAGATTATCAAGAATTTGCTTTTTAACTGACTTGTCTAAAGCACAATAGTCATTCATCCTCATGTCAAATTATACTCAATGTCTTGACAAAATTTCTAAAGATACAAATGGAATTGGAATTTGAAGAAAAGGAAAATAAAATGTTTTTAAGCTTTCAGAATCAAGAGCTCAAATCTTGACTACACTGGGTTGTTAAAACAGTGGTCCTCAGTGAATGTTCTGTGTTCTATGGCCGTCCTTGGTTGACAGGAACTGTTGACTAACATTCTCCAAAGTCCTGCAGAACCAACACACCTAGAAGAGGGTGCACTGGGCAAAATTGGGATGACAGCCAGTAGAAAAGAAAGAAAAAATATGCAGCATATACCGTACATGGATTTGTGATTGAATCACCATTCTCTGTCCTTTTAAATAGTCCTCTCCTGAAAATAAAGTAACTTAAGGTATGTGGAGATCTAGAACTATGATAATTTTGCATCTACTTCACACAGAAGTAAGTGATTGATTAATCTAATCCAGGCATGAAGATAAAGTTAAAGAGTGAATTTGTCAGTTTGTCTGTTGACTGAGGAGAGGACAGTTTTCCACACAAAAGGTAAAAATCTTAACGCCAGCTTTTTTATTATTTATTTATTTCAAATTTTAAAGTGGTGATGTAGTACTTAAGCATATTTGCCAAAATTATCTTCTTCCGTATCATTAGATATCTTGCTGAAATTTGAGAATTGATTTTCCACTGCTGACACTATTTAGTCTTGAAAGTATGCTAAATCTTATATATCATCTGATGACAAAGATACCTGTATATCCTAAAGACTCTTTGCTGAAAAAGAACCTACTTTCAGTTCTTAGGCTACTTGAGAGTCTGCTTTGATAACATCTTACTGAAATAGAGCCAAGTTGAATTGCACATTATTTATTTTAAATTGTTTTCATACTGTTCTTTTTGCATGGATGCTCACTGCAACATCTTTCTATTCTCTGCATTCCTTTAAGCAGTCAGTTCAGGTGTTTCAGGTTCGAAACTGCTTGTTTATCTGAGTAGAAATAACAGGAAACTAGTATCTACAGTCTTGGGGAATTCTTTTCTTTACCCTCACAGGTCTGTTTTGCTGTTTACTTTTGTGTGTCTGAATACACAATTCAGGCTTCAAAATTTCCATAGCATCATAGAATCATTAAGGTTGGAAAAGACCTCAAAGATCATCTGGTCCAACCATCCCCCTACAACCAATATTACCCACTAAACCATGTCCCTAACCACCATGTTCAACATTTCCCTAAACACCCCCAAGGACGGTGACTCAACCACCTCCCTGGTAACACATTCCAATGCCTGATTACTCTTTCTGAGAAGAAATTTCTTCTAATTTCCACCCTAAACCTCCCCTGGTTTGACTTGAGGCCATTCCCTCTTGTCCTGTCCCTAAAGACCTACCCCCACCTCCCAATAACTCCTTTTCAGGTAGCTGTAGAGAGCAATAAGGTCTCCCCCGAGACTCCTCCTCTCCAGACTAAACAATCCCAGTTCCCTCAGCCACTCCTCATAGACTTGTGTTCTAGACCCTTCACCAGCTTTGTAGCCCTTCTCTGCACATGCTCGAGGGCCTCGGTATCTTTCTTGTAGTGAGGGGCCCAAAACTGAACACAGTATGTGAAGCTTGACTTACACCAGAGCAGAGCACAGAGGGATGGTCACCTCCCTGGTCCTTCCAGCTACACTCTTCCTGATACAAGCCAGGATGCTGTTGGCCTTCTTGGTCACCTGGGCACCCTGCTGTCTCATTTTCAGGTGAACATCAACTAATAGCCCCACATCCTTTTCTCTGCACAGCTTTCCAGCTACTCTTCCCCAAGCCTTTACTGTTGTAGGTGTTTTTTTTTTTTTTTGTTTGTTTTTTTAACCAAAGTTCAGGACCTGGCACTTAGACATGTTGAACTTCATCCCATTGGCCTCCGTCCATCGATCCAACCTGTCCAGGTCCCCCTACAAGACCTTTTTACCTTCCAGCAGATCAACACTTCCCCCCAGCTTGGTGTTGTCTGCAAACTTACTGAGAGTGCACTCAATTCCCTTGTCCAAATCACCAAATCAAATTAAAGATATTAAAGAGGATGGACCCTAACAATGACCTCTGGGTTACACCACTCATGACCAGTCACCAACTGGATTTCACTCTATTCACTACACCAAAGAGTGTACCTGTATGAGTCATGGGCTGCCAGCTTCTCCAGGAGAATACCATGTGAAACCATGCAAAGGCCTTGCTGAAGTCTAGGTAGACTACATCAACAGCCTTTCCCTCATCTACCAGGTGGGTTACCTGGTCATAGAAGGAGATGAGTTTGGTCAGGCAGGACCTGGCTTTCATGAACCCATGCTCACTGGGCCTGATCCCCTGGTTGTCTTGCACATGTTGTGTGATTGCACTCAAGATGACCTGTTCCATCACCTTTCCTGGCATCGAAGTCAGACTGACAGGCCTGTAGTTCACTGGGTCTTCCTCAAACACTTCTAATACATGGGTATCACAAAATTTCTTTTAGATGTTAGTTGATAGAAACTTTTTGAAATGCATACACTGGCAAGAATTCCATGCTGAAATAAATAGTTAGAACTTACATGATCAGGAATTTGATCACTTGTATGGCTCCTTTTGTTCCCCAGAAAATAAAAACTTAAATCTGAATAGATTAGGTGGTTCTTCACAAGAAATAGAAACCTCTTTCCAAGCAGATGAAGACCTGTACTTGCGTGCAGACTGCCCAGAATAGGTGCCAAGTTAAACAGTGGACCATGTTTTACTCACAATTTTTATGTTGTTTTCACCACTTCAGATGCCTGACATGTTCTCATTGGTGCTGATATCATGATCTGTGAAGCTGAGACCTGTGAAGACTAGTAGCTAAAACTACAAGAAAAAACAAAAGAAAACAAAAGAAAACAAACAAAGAAACAAACAAAAAAACACCAAAATGCTATTCCGATGACATTTTCCAAAACATCAGGAAAACACTGGCTAAGCTACCATGCCATGTAGCTCTACAGAAATGGAAATTCAATTGTTACTGAGCAACATGTTCTTTCAGGTGCCTAAAGCATGCATTGACTTTCAGCATATGTTGCTGCCCTGTAGTCAGTGATTCCTACTGCTTTTAGGACTAAAAATCTCTATAGCCCCAGGTCTTTGCACACCCATGACACTTTTTAAGGTTTAACTCCAGTCTTTTTCTGAGGAGCTAATAGCCAAGTTCTTAGGATTTTTCAGGCTACCAGCTCCAGGGCAATAAATCTGGAATTTCTGGCTATTGCCTAGAACTATCTTATTTACCTGTAGCTTGACTAGCAGATGCTGTCTAGCTGTACGTTGATGATAAAATTCTGTGCCAGTGATGAGAAAGCACAAGGGACTCCAGACATCCAGGCAAGTTTATAAGAGTCATCTATTGCTGGCCAATAGCCAACCATAGATTTGTGTTGAAAGAGTTTCAGTTGATTTTTATTATTATTATTATTTTTTTGGATGGAAGTTTGCTTTATTTTCAAGGATTTTCTAACTAATTCTATTAGTTACTTCTGAATTTATGTCACTTGTAGTTTCACATACCCTAATGAAAAATCTACATATATCTTAATTGTAAGAGTCTAGGAACCCATGATTTGCCTTACAAGTACTCTTGTTTCTTAAAGAGATTAGCTACATTAAAAAAAAAAAAGTGGGAAAGTGCTGTGGTTTAACTTGGCAGGCAGCTAAGTACCACATAGCCGTTTGCACCCCACCTTTCCCCTGCAGTGGGATGGGAGAGAGAATTGGGGGAAAAAAAGAAAAGCTTGTGGGTTGAGATAAAGATAGTTTAATAGGACAGAAAAGAAAGAGAAATAACAATAACAACAATACTAATGATAATAGTAATAATAATAATGTGTACAAAACAAGTGATGTACAATGCAATTGGTCACCACCTTCTGACTGATGCCCAGCCTATCCCCGAGCAGCTGGTACCCCACCCTGGCCAGCCACCCTATATTAATTGTTCAGCATGCTGCCATATGGAATATGCCTTTGTACAGTTTGGGTCAGCTGTCCTGGTTCTGTCCCCTCCCAGCTCCTGCTGCATCCCCAGCCTTCTCACTGACAGGACAAAGTGAGAAGCTGAAAAGTCCTTGACTTGGTGTAAACACTGCTCTGCAACAATTAAAACATCAACATTATTCTCATCTTAAATCCAAAACACTGCACCATGCCAGCTACTAGGAGGAAAATTCTCTCTATCCTTGCCAAAACCAGGACACACATATATGGTTTTCTTTAGAGTTCTGCCAGAATTTCTGTGTAAGCTAGGATTTTAGAAAAGGTTTTTAATGCATTTAAGCATGGTAACTTAGGCAAACAGTATTTAATGTCTAGTGCACCAATGAACTATTAGAAATAAGAAATATTTCAAGTTAATTCTATAGTTTACACACAAGACTTCAAAACTTTTAAAAAATAATTATCTGTCAGAGTTTTGGACTGTGAATTGGGAACAATCGCTCAGAACTTTTTCAGATCTAACATAGTATTTTTGTGGTATATTAGGGATAATAACTTTATTATTATCAATGCCAGTATATTGGAGAAGTCAGAGCTTAATTCTGTGACCTTTATTCACACAAACACATCTTCAAAATGAATATGTTGGCTGGAGAAAACTGGAAGTCTAAATATATGCAGTCCTCAAACTGATGTCTAGAATAAGACTATAAGCACAGATATGGTGTCTTAAATTACTAAATGTTTCACAGTTATATTTTCAAAACCTGTACAACCTTTCTATTTAAAAACAAACAAACAAAAAAACAACCAAATAAAATCTTCTTTAGAAAATATTTAAACTCTTAATTGCCTATCTAGAGAATGAATTTCTGACCCTAACATAAATTATGGTTTCACTGTGACCATCTCAAATACTACAGTAATTTCATTAAAGTTTTTCTTTAATCAATTGTTTCTTTCTTCAATTGTTTTAGTTCTTGAGGCAGATTTCTGTACTTTACAGTTTCATGATGCATTGTGTTTCCATGGAAGCCTGAAGATTTCAGGTCTATACACAAAAGAATGCCTAAGTGGTTATTAATATGCATAAATTTTGATGGCAGGATATGGCTTTGTTGTGTATAGATTTTTACACAACTTCAATTCAACAGCAAGTTAAAATTTATGTTATAATTTTATGGTAAATCACAAGATTAGATTCTGTGATTCTTAACAATACTTAGTCATCAACCAATTTAACATAATTATGCAATAGAATTTAGTACAATTACAGAATCACAGAATCACAGAATTTCTAGGTTGGAAGAGACCTCAAGATCGTCTAGTCCAACCTCTGACCTAACACTAACAGTCCCCACTAAACCATATCCCTAAGCTCTACATGTAAACATCTTTTAAAGACCTCCA
This sequence comes from Stictonetta naevosa, assembly GCA_011074415.1. Taxonomy (NCBI): domain Eukaryota; kingdom Metazoa; phylum Chordata; class Aves; order Anseriformes; family Anatidae; genus Stictonetta; species Stictonetta naevosa. Next base: position 53,163,214 of record CM021698.1, read on the forward strand.
GGGATGGTGACTCCACCACTTCCCTGGGCAGCCTATTCCAATACCTAACAACCCTTTTGGTAAAGAAGTTCTTCCTAAGATCCTACCTAAAACTCCCCTGGCGCAACTTAAGCCCATTCCCCCTCGTCCTGTCACCAGGCACGTGGGAGAACAGACCAACCCCCACCTCGCTACAGCCTCCTTTGAGGTACCTGTAGAGAGCGATAAGGTCACCCCTGAGCCTCCTTTTCTCCAGGCTGAACAATCCCAGCTCCCTCAGCTGCTCCTCGTAGGACTTGTTCTCCAGGCCCCTCACCAGCTTCGTCGCCCTTCTCTGGACTCGCTCAAGCACCTCGATGTCCTTCTTGTAGCGAGGGGCCCAGAACTGAACACAGTATTCGAGGTGCAGCCTCACCAGAGCCGAGTACAGGGGGACAATCACCTCCCTAGCCCTGCTGGTCACACTGTTTCTTATGCAAGCCAGGATGCTGTTGGCCTTCTTGGCCACCTGAGCACACTGCTGGCTCATATTCAGCCGACAATCAACCATCACTCCCAGGTCCTTCTCTGCCTGGCAGCTCTCCAACCACTCATCTCCCAGCCTGTAGCTCTGCTTGGGGTTATTGCGCCCCAGGTGCAGGACCCGGCACTTGGCCTTGTTGAACTTCATGCAGTTGACCTCAGCCCATCGGTGCAGCCTATCCAGATCCTCCTGCAGAGCCTTCCTACCCTCGAGCAAATCGACACACGCACCTAACTTGGTGTCATCTGCAAACTTACTGAGGGTGCACTCAATGCCCTCATCCAGATCATCGATGAAGATATTAAAGAGGACCGGCCCCAACACCAAGCCCTGGGGAACGCCACTAGTGACCGGCCTCCAACTGGATTTGACTCCATTCACCACGACTCTTTGGGCCCGGCTATCCAGCCAGTTTCTAACCCAACGAAGCGTGCGCCAGTCCAAGTCAAGAGCAGCCAGTTTCTTGAGGAGAATGCTGTGGGAAACGGTGTCAAAAGACTTACTGAAGTCAAGGTAGACCACATCCACAGCCTTTCCCTCATCCACCCAGCGCATCACTTTGTCATTGAAGGAGATCAGGTTCGTCAAGCAGGACCTGCCCTTCATAAACCCATGCTGACTGGGCCTGATCGCCTGCTTGCCCTGCAAGTGCTGCGTGATGACTCTCAAGATAATCTGCTCCATGAGCTTCCCTGGCACTGAGGTCAAACTGACAGGCCTGTAGTTTCCCAGGTCAGTCCTCCGGCCCTTCTTGTAGATGGGCGTCACGTTTGCTAGCCGCCAGTCAACTGGGATCTCCCCCGATAGTCAGGACTGTTGATAAATGATGGTAAGCGGCTTGGCCAGCTCCTCTGCCAGTTCTCTCAGTACCCTTGGGTGGATCCCATCCGGCCCCATCCACTTGTGCACATCCAAGTGCCATACCAGGTCACCAACCATTTCTTCGTGGATAGTGAGGGCCACATCCTGCTCCCCATCCCCTTCCACCAGTTCAGGGAACTGGGTATCCAGAGAACAACCGGTATTGCCACTAAAGACTGAGGTGAAGAAGGCATTAAGCACCTCCACCTTTTCCTCATCTCTTGTAACTAAGTTTCCCCCCACATCCAGTAAAGGATGGAGATTCTCCTTAGTCCTCCTTTTTGTGTTGATGTATTTATAAAAGCATTTTTTGTTATCTTTAACGGCAGTAGCCAGATTGAGCTCCAGATGAGCTTTGGCTTTTCTAATTTTGTCCCTGCACAGCCTCGCACAGCCTTATAGTCCTCCCTAGTGGCCTGCCCACTTTTCCAAAGATTATAAACCCTCTTTTTTCTCCTAAGCTCAAGCCACAGTTCTCTGTTCAGCCAGGCTGGTCTTCTTCCCCGCCAGCTCGTCTTTGGGCACGTGGGGACAGACCGTTCCTGCGCGATTAAGATTTCCGTCCTGAAGAGCGCCCAGCCTTCCTGGACTCCTCTGCCCTTCAGGACCGCCTCCCAAGGGACTCTACCAACCAGTGTCCTCAGCAGCACAAAGTCAGCCCTCCAGAAGTCCAATACAGCAGTTTTACTGGTCCCCTTCCTGGCCTCACCAAGAATAGAGAACTCCACCATTTCGTGGTCACTCAGCCCAAGACAGCTCCCGACAATCACATCCTCCATCAGTCCTTCTCTGTTTGTGAAGAGAAGGTCTAGCGGGGCGCCACCCCTGGTAGGCTCACTAACCAGCTGCGTCAGGAAGCTATCTTCCACGCTCTCCAGAAACCTCCTAAATTGAAACATTCAAGAATGGCAAGGTTCACATGAGACTTACTTCAGGGTATTGGGGGAATTCTAAACTCAGTCGTGCACATACAAACTTGTCCCTTTTATGGTAAACTACTCACCCTTCTCTGTTGTGTGCACAGTGGAAGGATGATCTTTGAATCTCAAGGAGTCTGTCCTGAGAAGCGTTCCATCTCAGGGGGCAGTGAGAGATCACAGCCCACTGTGACCCCTGAAGAGTGAAAGGGGCTCTTTGCTTAGGAACACTATTTATAGGAGCACAAGACAATTGTCTGTTAGTACATTTTCATTCTGGCTACAGTTCAGGTAAGGCAAGTTTAGTATTTCCACCAATCTTCCTTATTTCTGTTACCTTTCAGAATGTACAGTTTTGGTAGTTCCCAGATTGGGCTACAATGCAGGCTGCAGAGTCCAAGACGTGATCAGTGCCTATTCATACTCACCTGTTATGTCTGTTACCCTGTAGGTGTGCAAATGAAGTTTGGCTTCAAATGTTCAAGTCTCAGCTAATTGGCCCAATGTACAAGCTCAATTTTCCACACAATCTGCAGGATTTCAGGTAGACCCTACTTGTACAGACATCTGCAAAGGTAAAGTGAACTTTATTTTCATGTAAAACTCATGTCATTCTCAAACTGATCTTTTTGGTCGTCTGTTTTTCATTGTAGTAACTTAGTAGAGTACCATTGAATTAGTTGTATCCTGTCAGAAAATGACAGCAGGAAGTTTAGCTTGACATAAACTACAAGGACTGGCCATATGCAACACATTTTTTATTTATAATTGCTTCCATAAATGTACAGAGGTCAATTTAGCAAAGCTGGTGTATGTTTTTTGGTCGTTATGTGGTATTTTAACTAAATACTGAAGGCTAAAAATGGAAAACTGAAATACTGAAGAAGCCCAGAAATTTTAATTTATGTTTTGGACCATGCATCAAAGAAAAAATGGATCTTAGAGACTTTTCTTTATGGATAAGAAGTTAGCCTAAGATTTCTTGCTAAAAGGAAACATCATAAAACGCCCAAACCCAACTAAGCAAGCAGTACTGGCTCAAGTGCTTTTATTGCTGTCTGAATCCATTTTTAAAGTACTTTAAGATGATGTAATTTCTCAGAATTAAAAAAAAAAAAAAAAAAGTGAAATAAACTCTGAATATTGTGTAGAAAAGTATATTTCAAGCTGCAGGAATAAAAGATACACAGCATATTGGTGCTTAACAAACTGGTAATGTTCTCTGTACTTTGTAAAAAGACATTAACAGCACTATCAAAAGACTGAATTCTTTAAAACAGGCTAGATAAGGAAAATATTTCTGTACACCCGAATTCCAGACTGAAATATCTTTAGTGTGAAGATTACAAGACTTGAATTAGGTTACTTGGCACTGTATGTTTTCAGGTACTATTTTCAGAAATGACAATGCATTTTTTTTTTTTTTCCTGACAAAGGAAAGACTGATTGATTGATTATTTATTTATTTTCTAATTTATTTTTCAGTGGGTGGTGCATCTAACAGCCAAAAAGGGGCAAACAGCAGAGAACATACAGGACTGTGCTGGAAGAGATAGGGCAGTACGAATGCATGTCGTCTGTTAATATGTAGTTTTGCAGCGATTCTTTGAGAGGTAAGCTAAGCCTTTTTCTGGATTTATTAAATCTGTGTGAATTAAAAAGTGTATTTATAGGTCGTTAATTAGCCCAAATGAAAAATTTAGTGTGCAACCCAACTTTTGCCTTCTTAAATATGTGTATCCTTCTCTAGGCTGTTCTCAGTTACCTCCACTTAAAAACTACTTCATTGTGATTCTCACATATAAACTTTGAAGTATGTCATCTGCTATCACTCATATAGACCAGACTCTGCTATTTAAAGGAATTTTGGGGAGCCTAGTATTTCCTGACATCACACTATAATGGCTAGACACTGTTGCATTTCATGCCTGCAGAGACAGAATACTTTTGACCCAGGCTATTAGCTTCATCACTGGGCAGTTTCATTGGAGATGAATGTTTATATTACTTTTTAAACTCTAAAGACATAATAGATTTTACCTTTTACACCTTTCTTATATGAATGCAGATCTATATTTGTCTTCTGTAAGGAACATAAAGACATATGTCAAACATAAAATAAAACCCATTATTCATAATTCAAAAATAAAAATATTATGGCCTTTTTTACCACAACTGTTTAGCTTTTATTATGATTATTGTTTTTACCTCTGTTCCTCCTAGGTTGAACCGAAATTTCCCTTTGTTAACATGAAATTTCTTGTGCTTCTATTTTATTTGGAGTTGCCAGTACTGCATCCGCATCTATCATACAATGAGAAAACTGAAACATACTACCTTTGTTTCTCTGAAAGCACTGTATTGAGACTAAAAATAAATTGAGCATGGCATGCCTACTCTGAATGACAGTTTTTGCTCCTTTGAGCACAATTTTTCTTTATTGTTTTCACGGCTACCAATACAACTGGTTGTAATGGATATTACTTTAAAAGAAAAAGTTTAATAGCTGTTGAACTAGGTGCAATGCATTTTTCGATTCATTCTTTAGAGTGATGGCAAGCATCCTGAAGACTCCGAGAAATTAATTATGACTATTAATCAATTTTTCTAATCCGTGTAAACATTTTTTTTCATATTGGCTTTTAATGTCTGACATTGTATCTGATGTAGTTTAACTAAACAGATGAAACTAATTAATCTTGTTGTAGTAGTATTTGTTTTAATTGGCCAGTAAAATATCTGGAAAACAGATGACAAATTGAGAAGGTTTAGCTGAAGATTTACCACAAATGTTCAGGATCTAACAAGATGGGATGTGACACTAAGGAAAAATCAAATTTTAAGAGCTGCCCTCACCACAGACTAAAAGCACCTACAGTAAACAAAAAGCTCTGGTAGTAATGAATGAGTATGTTATATTTTCATTGAAAGTTGAAATTGACCAACTGAGATAAGAAACAGTGTGCTTCTTTTCTCACTGAATTAATTAACAGTTGAAACAAGTTGACTAAGTAAGTATTAGTTTTCTGTATTACTAGGTCAAAAGAAACTTGTGTTTCTAAAACAATATAGATCAACTCAATCAGAAGTTATGAACAGTATTGGGAAATTACCTACTTAAAATCTGTTGCACATTTTTGCAAAAGAGAAATCAACATCAAATTAATTGTGCTGGCATTCAGGGCTCTGAATCAGCTTCTATGTTTAAATTGACTTTTTTCTGTTTGATATAGCTCAGAATAATGTGTGTATTCTAGATGTTGAGAATATTGCAATCTAATAAACAGATACTCGCACTTACAAGGTTTCTGCTTTATTATTTAGGAAAAAATATATATCCAACTAGCCAAGAACTCTAAGGACAAGCCTTTAGTTTAAGAGCTACAAGTACCTCTTAAAAAACAGGTTGAACTTGATTCTAATTTTCCAGATCAAACTTAGAAATGATTTTGAGAGGGAAAAAAAAAAAAAAAAAAAAAAAAGATTAATAGATGAAATTCAGCTCTGTGTTAGCAATTGAAGTTTACTACATGAAATAAACTTTAGTTCATACCAGGTGGTGATATTTTTCAAGACTGAAGTTGACAAAATAAGAAATCTGAGAATATTATGTTTTTAATATTATATATAAAAAATATACATATATTTTTTTCATAGATTTTTTATCATCTATACCATGTAGTTTATCAGTGGGAGCAAAGAATTTTAAAAGTGCAGTTTTATTGGCTGAAATATAAGTTCACCTGAAAAATACAGCAACAATCTTTGCTGTTATTTATGAACATATGAGTTCTAGACATTTGTTAATGAGAAGTTATTATAAAAACAATAATAATAAAAATAACTATGGAAACATTATTTCTTCATAAAATCATTTGTATTCATATATTATTTTGAAAATAGCATACAGACTGTAAAATCCAGATGGCAACTGAAAATAATCAAACTGTATTATTTCTATATCACAAAGCAATTCAGTTAATGACAGTAATATAAGGTGTAAGAGGAATATTATAGTTTTATTTGTATATTTGTATTTATATTTGTATATATAGTTGTATTTACTGTGATACAATTCCAGATTGTCTAACTTCAATATTTTTAGTTTAATTTTAGTTTAATTTTGTTACTATCTGGAATCTTCACTTCAGCACTAGGGAAACATACTGTTAGAATTTGACTTGTTAAATTAAGTGGTGCTACTTGTACTTTTGTTTTCAATATTGTGTTAGTAATAATCTTGCTGCAATAATTCCCTTCGCTAGCTATGGACAACCATAGGTCTGTTCAAATGGATACGCACAAAGCTGTTTTCTCAGTGGCATACGATTTCTGTCGTAAATGACCAAACCAATGACAGCCAACTGTCCTGCATAATTTGAAGTTTTCCTATTGGCATGAGAGGAGGACCAGTCAGAGGATATTTTCTCAGACAGGTTTGTCATTGACAAACAAATCAATGAGAAATGCAGAAAGACTGAAGAAGCAGTATGTAGTTAGTGAATACAACTGGGTCCTGTTGCTCTATGGCAGCCCAGTTGAGTTTGAATAATGGCTGTCATTAAGGAGTCTGTCTTTTGCAAAATATTTTGGTTAAAAGATGGTTGCTGTGAAAGCAGAGGGATGCAGAAAGTAGAATTAATGTAAGGACAAGTTGTGCTTATTTGCTTGTTTGTTTTCTAATGACTAGCTAGCCATAATTTGTGGTACTCAAGATGCTGTTTATGGTAATTTAAGTATATTCTGAAAGATTATTAAAGAACCTATTTTTTATTTTTATTATCATTATTATTATTATTTTTTGTGGATTAAAGATTATCCATCCAACAAGTATGTTTTTTTTCTTTTCTTTTTTTTTTATTTATTTTTTTTTCACATCACTACATACATTCAACACAAGCCTTTGTGCTATTTTAACTTGGTAGCAGTTAGAAAGACTTCTACATAGTATAGATAAAAGGACAGTGAAAAACAGAGAGTGAGAATTTCATTTTGAAAAACAAAACAAAACAAAACAAAACAGTCCTACATAGAAAAGTAGGTCTGTGAATCTTCTGCCCCAAGATAATTGGAATTTTTATTTGCATATGATATTAGGATAATTATGGAGGTTGTAAAAGAAGAATGCTATTGGAGAGAGGGAATGAGTCTTTTTGTTTGATTAGAGACCAAAGAAGAATGAGTGGGAGATAGCTGATTTCTGTAATTTAAAATATAAACAAAATTTCAAGATCATCATCATGGTTAACCTTGAAGAAGAAATTGCTAGAGGCTTAAACAGACTGTTTTCATTAAATTACAGTAGGCAGGAACTGGCCTATATTGTAGAAAATAATGTCAAAAATAATTAACAATTACACTCTGACTTTATAAAATTATTTTCCTACTCACGAAAAACAAATTTAGCTGAAATTTGTGAAATTTGTGAAATTAGTGAAAGACTTTCTCTGCCTTTTGTTCTTATAGCTATACCTTACTGATGATTTTGTAAAAGTAAGATTATGGTTACACAAATAATTATATCCATATCACATCTATATTGCTTTTGATTAATTTTATATAATGAAAAAAATCTTTTTATTTAATGTTCATCAAATTAATGCCTAGAAAACGTTAAAACAGACAGCTCTGACTTTTAATGTTTCTGATGCAGTATATTGTAGAGTCACCAAAGCATCCTCTTTTTTATATATACTGAGGCATGCCTTTGTTCAGCACAGTAGGGGCAAAGACTATGTCATTGCAGTTCTTTAAGTCCTTGGTATTCCCAGAATAAGTGCAGAATAAGTGTATAAAAGCCTGTGTAAATGTTAAGCAGCTTTCTTGTGGAACCCTGTTGTAAGGAAACTCAATAACTGAGATATTTTCTGTCCTATTATTTATTTATTTATTTATTTATTATTCACTTGTAAGTCACTTGTGCATCATTGTTTAAGCTAGTGCAACAATAAAAGACTGGGGCTGTTCCCAACTATTATAATGTAGCCGGTTTCTAGAAATCTAGGTGTTGTTTGTTCTGCTATGCAACTGCTTAAGAGAAATAGTTACAAAGCTCAGCCAAAATAGTTGAAAAATAAAGCAAGAATGACCATATCATACATTTTGACTTTCTACAAGTTATTGTTACTCTGTGCAGTAGGGGACTGCCTTTCTAACATCAGTTCCTTCTGACTTAATAAGTAAGAAACAAAGGTTTGAAACACAATATCGTTTTCTGTTTTAGACAATGACTGTCAGTCCCATTAGTATCCTGCTGATATGCTCAGGAGAAGGCAAAACCAAAAATACAAACGAGAAGTCAGAGTATTTTCAGGAAGATGGAATATTCCCAAGATAATACATTAAAACCACAAAGCTTTATTTTTAATTATTTATTATTATTATTATTATTTTATTATGTGGCAAAAGTTGTTAATGTGCAAAGACTGCTGAAATGAAGTAAGTGATCTTAATCTACTGATTCATTCACTTGGATTGAACACCACAGACAGCGGTTTCAGAATAGAGTTCTTCCTAGCAGCCCAGTCACATGATGTAGTTTAGAAAACATTTTTTTCTTTGAAACAATTCCTGTTAGATGATAGATTCATTAGTATACTCACTTACTTTTTTCAACATTTCATTGACCTCCTTGCCAAGAATCACTCCTTTACTAAAACTGAAAATTCTTGTACTTCCATTATGCTAACTACCAAGCAGATTATTTTTTTTAATCTAACATTCAGCAGAGCTAAAGAATCTCCCCTTTGAAATGCTTTGTCTTTAAATATGTATAAGAAGCAATGAAATCTCCCTTCTGCCTTCTGTTTTGAGTAAGCTGATATGTATAATGTGTGTTTCTAATCTCTGTATTAGTTTTATGTATGTCCTTTGAACTCTCCCTACTTCTAAATATGTTTTTGATAACTTAAATATTGAAATAGTAAAACAATAAAATAAATGTATAGTTGCTAGCTTAAATCAATCTGCCTCTTATGAGTTGTTGTTTTCCTTTTAACTGAGTTTTTTGGTAGATCTTCAACTGCCATTTTTTAAAGCAACAGCTAATTCTTTAGAAAAATAAAATTGTATTTTTATTCTTTCATTTTTTTATTTCTTGTGAGTCTATTTTTTTTTTTTGTGTGTTTGTGTGTGTCTACTTCATCATTTAGAGATTTCTTAACAAAGTACTGTGTTGTCTCAAAAGCAAGATCATTTTTGCCTTTCTTAAAAGCTTTTTTTTTTTTAGAGAAATAAATTTTCCATATGTGAATATTGCTATGAAAAAGTTTTTTTTTTTTCTGAAGTTTTAAGCAGTACAAAGATCTTACATTTTATTCAATTTTATACATATAATCTTCAATTCTCTTCTTTCACACAAAGCTTTCACTATATGTTATTAAATGCATTTCAATTTTAAAAACACAACAAATCACCCAGCTACTGGAACTCATTTGTGGCTCTGTATCCTTAAACAGTATGTCTGAAAGCCCATCATTATGCTTTTGTATATTTTTCAGACTATTTAATAATTTTTGTATATGTGTGAGTTACTTGCCACAAGCTGCTCAATGTTTTGATAGGCATGATGATCTTAGGTGATTTAAACAAGCCAGCAAAGGGAAGCCAGACAAATGTTTGTTTCTGTTACAAGGGAATTTATTATTTCTTAAAATTGGACCTGAAATTATACAACCTTATTTTGAATGTTTTAAAAGGATATGAGCAATTTCAAATAAACTTTTATTTTATATATATAGCAATGGTATATGTATATATATCATATATATATATATGTTCTTTGGCCAAGTTTTTGCAGTCCTTGGACATAAAGCATTTTTTTTTTTTTTGTTTTATGATTTCTTTTTTGAATTCAATAGCTATTTTTTTTTTGAGATTTTGATTTTTTTTTTTTTAATTTTTTGGAGAACCAACACAATGTTCCCAGCCTTAACTTTACTTATGAGCTATCTTTGTTAGAGGAAAATATATTATGCAGGATGAAACAGCACAAGAGATGAGAGGCTGTTACTACTCCACAACCCCAGGTCCATTAGCAAGGCAGATGTATTTTCAGAAGATGCATGCTCACAGAGCACACGTATATGCTACTTATATACATACATGGCTGGCCTCACAAATGGCAGACAGACACTCAGAGAGCTCTCTTGAACACAGAATGAATGACCTCAACCATCTATACTCTCTGGCTGAGCAGGATGGAAGTCCACCATCATGAATAAATATATTTGTATGTATGTGCAAAGTGCATCCCTGCAAGAGCTGGGCTTAGACACTCAATCTGCCCAGTAGCTGGCCCTGGATCCCAGTCTCCACAGTTGCTGGCACAAGGACATATAAGCTTCTGAGACCATGGGCCCCCTCTGATTGCTTGTACTGACCACCACACACACACAGAATGGGCCAGGACTTTCCTGTTCCCAGTAGCTGACGCCCTATCCCTTTAGGGACACAAGCCAGATTTGACTGAGACTCCCCCTTGTCCCATAGCCAACTCCACTATACTTTTTAGCCCTAAGAGATACACAGACACTCTCACAATTGTTGGTGGCCCTTAGAGATACACTCACCCTCTTGCTCTGAAGCTACCTAATTTCTGGCTAATCAGGCTTGATCATTGCTATTGACCACCCACTCACTCCTGCACTTGCTTGAGTTGCTAGCACCATGGACTCAAGGGTCCTCCAACCTGTGATCTAACTCCTTTGCTGCACTCACACCACCATACATACACATGCACACAGAATAGAGAGCCCATCACTCAGGAAGGAGCTGGAAAGAAATTTAACAGGAAGACAGGACAGGTTGTGCTGATCAGACACAGGACATGGCCAGATAAGTGTACTGACCAGATCACTATTTATATATGAACAGCCCTTGTACTTTGCTTACCCTTCTATTTTTCCACTCTTGTGCTTCTCCTAAATCACCTAAATCCCTCCCCTTTCCCACCTTTTGTTCCTCCCCTAAACATCCCAGAATAAGTCCTGTTTTCTTGAACTGCTTTACTTCTGCACCCTATAGTATGTCCCACCCCAATGCATCAACCCCTTTAGTCCAAAAGGTGATCTAGAGAGTTGTTCTGGATGACTCATCATGATGGGTATCATCCATGAATATTGGGCAGTGGTCTGCTGGGGCAGCCCTGGGAAGGACCCCTTCTTCAGGAGTTCTTCAGTTGTGTTTCTGCCTAACATGGTGTGTCCCTGGACTCCTCTGGGCTTGTGCAGATGAATCTTCCTGGGAACTGCATTGAATAATCCTTCTGATAAAAGAAATCTACCCAGACTCGATTTGCACTCCTGTCCTGTTAAGAACATAAACAATTAACTGGCATCATGAGATGGAACACAGGAGAATTATGTAGCAAAAAAATGTTGACTTCTTGTTCCGTTTTTATTCTTAGCTTTTATACCTTCAGACAACATTCAAATCAGTTTCTTAAACATTTCCATAGCCCCCCTTCTGCAAATGACCCCAAACCTTTCTTCATGTGGCCTTCCAGTTTTAGGAATAATAAATGATATAACCTATTTGCTATAGTAACGAAGTTCAATTAGTTTTCCAGTACTGACTTCAGTCTACCTTACCTGTCCGATTTTTCATCAGTTGTTTTGTCTTTCCTTGGATTGATTTCTAGTCCTTGCTCTTTCTTTCTGAGATTAGGGCTGTCATTTTTTAGAATATATAATATGATATGATAAGATATGATATGATATGATATGATATAATTAGAACAGAGCAGAACAGAGCAGAACAGAACATATAGAATAGAATAGAATAGAATAGAATAGAATAGAATAGAATAGAATAGAATAGAATAGAATAGAATAGAATAG
>CM021698.1:53175342-53188226 GCA_011074415.1 Stictonetta naevosa
AGAATAGAATAGAATAGAATAGAATAGAATAGAATAGAATAGAATAGTTCAGTTGGAAGGGACCTAGAACGATCATCAAATCCAACTGCCTGGCCACTTCAGGGCTAAGCAAAAGTTAAAGGATATTATTAAGGGCATTATCCAAATGCCTCTCAAACACTGACAAGCAAGTGGAATCAACCACCTCACCAGACCTGTTCCAGTGTTTGACCATCCTCATGACAACTTTTTTTCTTAATATCTAGTCTGAACATCCCCTGGTGCAGCTTTATGCTGTTCCCACAGGTTCTGTCATTACCAGAGAGAACAGGTTGGCATCTGTCTCCATTTCCCTCCCTCAGGAAGTTATAGAGAGCCAAGAAGTCGTATCTTAGCTTTCTTTCCTCCAAACCAGACAGACCAATTATGACCAGCCTCTCCTTATGCCTTCTAGCCCTTTTACCAGCTCTGCTGCCCTCCTCTGGACGCTTTCAAGTATCCTTCTTATACTGTGGAGCCAATAACTGTATACAATATTCAAGGTGAGACAATACTAATGCTAAATGTAGTGGGGAAATCACCTCTTTCGACTGTCCGGCTATGCTGTTCTAAAGTTCCTGATATAAATACTTTCTTCTATACTGACCTTCAACTGTTGTATTCACTATGAGTGATTCAGGGGAAATAACATTACTACTACTACTAGGTTAAATTTACTTGAACACTATTTTTGTCAATCTATTCAATAAACCACACAAAGATTTCCAGTAATTGTGTGAATTTAGTCTTATACCATGCAACCTAATGTATGAGCAGTGAAGGTTGAATGTGATCTTCTCTCTTGATTAACCATTTAGTGTTTAATGGCCAACATTAACAACTGCATCTTATTTCATGGATTATCTTAACTCCTTATATGTTTGATAAATTTTGCTTACTCAGAGGAAAAGATTTAGTATTATACAAAATGGTCTTTGAATTTTCATGGGGAGTATCTGCACAGATGGACTGAGTTCTTTGTTGGAAATGCTGTGACACACTTACATACTTTTAAATCAGTTACAAATCACTGAATCACAGAATTGTAGGGGTTGAAAGGGACCTCAAAAGATCATCCGGTTCAACCCCCCTGCCAAAGCAGGTTCTCTAGAGCAGGTTGCCCAGGCAGGCGTCCAGACAGGCCTTGAATATCTCCAGCAAAGGAGACTCCACAACCTCCCTGGGCAGCCTGTCTCAGTGCTCCGGCACCCTCACCATGAAGAAGTTCTTTCACATGTTGGTGCGGAACTTGCTGGGCTCCATTTTGTGGCCATTGCCCCTTGCCCTGTCTCCACAAACCACTGAAAAGAGGTTGGCCAAATCCCACTGTCTCTGACACTTAAGATATTAGTAAACGTTAATAAGATCCCCTCTTAGTTATCTTTTCTCAAGGCTGAAAAGACCCAGGTCTCTCAGCCTTTCCTTATAGGGAAGAAGCTCCAGGCCCCGTACCATCTTTGTTCCCCTCCACTGGACCCTTTCCAGAAGATCCCTGTTTTTTTTCTAGCGGGGAGCCCAGAACTGGACACAGTACTCCAGGACAGCCTCGGACACCCTGATGGAAGGGGGTTTTGGTGGCACTTCCGGGCCAGGTGGCGGCAGAACAGTGGTGGTGGCGGAGGCAGTGGTGGTGCCACTGTAGTCCCAGAGCGGGGTGGGACAGAGCGGAGCGGGGTGGGTGACAGCTCCAGCTGTGGGCCGGCACCATGATCAGCTCGGCCACTGGAATTGTCTCTCTTCTGGATGAAGAAGGAGTTTGCTCTTCACAAGGTGAATGCTGTTTTCTGGGCTTGACTTCTGGGCCAATATCTCTGAGTCAGTGGACAAAATTGAAGTTCACTATGAAGATGGGGGCTCCCAGAGCTGGCAGCGTGATGCTTTAGAATCATAGAATCACAGAATCACCTAGGTTGGAAGAGACCTCCAAGATCACCTAGTCCAACCTCTGGCCTAACACTAACAAGTCCTCCACTAAATCATATCACTAAGTTCTACATCTAAACCTCTTTTAAATACCTCAAGGGATGGTGACTCAATCACTTCCCTGGGCAGCCCATTCCAATGCCTAACAGCCCTTTCCGTAAAGAAGCTTTTCCTAATATCCAACCTAAACCTTCTTTGGTTGCTTCCAAATTGTTTTACCACCTGTGAGCTTTTGAAGAATCGCTGGACTATGTCCTGGGAGCAGGTGGCCTCTCCAATGTCAGTGACATCTTGGAATTCATGGAGACGATCATTGCAAAATATATCTACCACTATACAAAGCAGTGTGTGGAGAACGCGAGCTGCTGGAAGGGGAGAAGAAACCTGTTGATGAAAGGTTAGAAGGAATAGTGAACAAAATGTTCCAGCAATGCTTGGATGACCACATGTACAAGCAGACTATTGGCATTGCACTAGAGATACGCAGGCTGGACATTTTTGAGAAAACAATCCTTGAATCGAATGATGTTCCTGGGATGCTAACCTACAGCTTGAAGCTCTACAAATATAGCAGTGAATCCACTGAATGGTTTAATATCACACCAGCTGTTTCTCTTATCTACTAGACAGAACTGCTTAAGAAATGCCCATAAAATGCGGAATGAGTTCATTTAGTCCATGACTTAGGTTCTGTTATGATGGTCATTCAGGACAGGAGAAGAAGTGTGTTACATGGAGTTATATGCCAAAGCCAGCTCAGGTAGGGTCACTGCTGCACTTCCACTTCTTGTCATGAGGCTCATCCTCTGTTGGTTTGACTGGTTCCTGCTATAGGCCTTCCTAACCTATGCAACTGAGATCATGTTACAACAATTTAAAGGTATATTCATCACAATCTCCACCCCTACCCCCATTTAACCAGGCTATAGGGTTTAACATTGCCATGAACACCTCCCCTTACCCTTGGACTGGATAATGGCAAGGAGTTCCTGCTATAGTTCTCCCTATAACATTCAACTCAAATTATGGGTTACAACAATTTAAAGGTATATCCACACTCTCCAACAGTTGTCTTCCTATGACCAGACCATTGGGTTTAGCATTGCAATGAAGTCCTGTCCTCACCAATGCTCCTACCTGGGTTTGTCCATTGGCCACAATCCCTTTAAGGTGTACCTACTCCAGTATGGCTTTATTAATGGGCCACAGTCCTTTGAGAGGTCTACCTACTGTGTCATGTATTTACCCACGGCCACAGAGGGTTTGAGGTGTAACTTCTCTAGAGTGGACTTATTCATGGGACACAGTCTGTTTAGACATCTCTGTGGGGGCCCAGAGAGAGCCATCCTGGATGACCCACTCAGAGGCCTCTGATATTCAAAGTACGCTTGGGCTAAATTAAGGTGACATAATACCAAATGATGGATTGAAAAGATTTATGGACAGCAGAAGCTATTCTGGCAGAAACTGATTAAATCTTGCTGTTTATCACAGGAAATATTTAAATTGTTTTTCCAAAAAGGGTTAATGGGAGCTATTTAAGTCCCATTGCTTTACAAAGGGCTGAACAGCCTGTAACATACAATGAAAGAAAGGGACGGTAAGTTAGAAAGACAAGGCAAGAGGAAAGGGGCTTCAGCTATAGTGCTTCCTATATCATGCAGCTCAGATCATGGGTTACAACAGTTTAAAGGCATATCCATTACAATCTCTACCCATATCCTTTCAAACACAGGTCATAATTTTTAGCACTGCAATGAACTCCTCCCCTTGCCCTTGCTCCAGCCTGGGCTTGTCCAATGACCACAGCACGTACACTGGCATGGCTTTATCTATGAACTACAGTTCCTTCTGAGGTTTATCTACTGTGTCAAGCATTTATCCATGGCACCAGAACTTTCAAGGTGTACCTGCTGTAGTGTGAGCTTATTCATGGGCCACGGTTTCTTCAGAGGAGTACCTGCTCAGGCAAGGCCTTTTCCATTGGTCACAGTCCCTTCAGAGGAACTTCAAACAGCTGCTGTGTTGTGGTCTTATCCATGGCCACAAATGCTTCAAGGTATTCTGGCATGGCCTTATCCACTGTCACTGCAAAGTGTGTCTGCTGCAGTACAGACTTCTCCATGGCCATGGACACTTTGGGGTGTACATGTTCTCTGTTGTGCCTTAGTCCTGGCAGGCAGCTAAATGCCACAAAGCCCCTTGCTCATTCTCCCCAGGTGGGATGAGGGAGAGAATCAAAAAGGTAAAAATGCAAGAACTCATGGGTTGAGATAAAGAAAGTTTGCTAGGTAAAGCAAAAGCTGTGTGTGCAAGCAAATCAGAACAAGGAATTAAATCACTACTTCCCATTGGCAGGCAGGTGTTCAGCGACTTCCAGGAAAGCATCAAACCATAATACATAATGGTTTCTTGGGAAGAGAAACATAATATCACTCTGAACATCTCCCCTCCCCTGCCCTCCCCCACCTCCTTCTTTACCCCAGCTTTTATTGCTGAGAATTATACAGTATCATATAGTATGGAATATGGAATATCCCTTTGCTCAGTTTGGGTTAGCTGTCCTGGCTGTGTCTCCAAGCTACTTGTCAATCCCCAGCCTCCTCACTGGTAGGGCAGCATAAGAAATTAAAAAAAATCTGGATTCTGTGTAAACACTACTCTGCAACAACTAAAAATATTGGTGTGTTATCACCACTGTTTTAATCAAAAAAAAAAAAAAATCAAAAAAAATGTGTGAACCTCTACAAACAAATACATAAATAATAAAAAAATTAACTCTGTTCCAGCCAAAACCAGGAAACTCTCACGGGGACTTGGGTAAGAGGCATGACCAGCAGGTCGAGGGAGGTGATTGTGCCTCTCTACTCTGCTCTTGTGAGGCCCCACCTGGAGTACTGCATCCAGGTCTGGGATCCCCAGCACAAGAAAGATGTGGACCTTTTGGAACATGTCCAGAGGAGGGGTACAAAAATGATCAGAGGACTGGAGCACCTCTCCTATGAAGAAAGGCTGAGACAGCTGAGGCTGTTCAGCCTACAGAAGAGAAGGCTCTGGGGAGACCTCATTGAGGCCTTTCAGTACTTAAAGGGGTCTTATAAAAAGCATTGAGAAGGACTCTTTACTCGGGTAGATAATGATAGGACAAGGGACATTGTCCTTAAACTAAAAGAGGTTAGATGTAGATTAGACATTAAGAAGAAATTCTTCACTGTAAGGGTAGTGAGGCACTCTAACAGGTTGCCAGGAAAAGTTGTGGCTGCCCCATCCCCAGAGGCATTCAAGGCCAGGTTGGATGGGACCTTGGACAACCTGATTTGGTGGGTAGCATCCCTGCCTGTGGCAGGGGGTTAGAGTTAGATGATCTTTAAGGTCCCTTCCAAACCAAGACATTCTATGATTCTATGAGTTATCCACAGGTCACAGATCTTCTAACTCAAGTTCAGACCGGACTTCCAGCCTGTCCAGTACAGTAGCACTGGAACAACATCTGATCTGCATCATCTTTTATCATGGATTGCGCCTAAATAGCACAGTCAAGTCCCCTGATCACTGACAATTAAAGAAAAATAACCACAAATTCCAGTAGGGAAAGGCCATGATAATGATGCAGAAAGAATTTTTCTGGATTGGTAAGAAGACTATTGGCAAGTTTGTCATGACATGTCCTTAAAAAGACAATGACCAACTCTCCGTAGGGGGATGATTCTCCCATGAAGAGAGTACTCATCAGATACTGTGACTTGTTGAGAGAGATTGATTCTATCGGGTAAAATATCTTAGTGCCATGCTTTATACCTGATGGCACTGGAAATAATGAAACATCTGTCAGTGTTCTGGGGTGCAAAGTGATGGATGCCAAGTGATGTACAGAAAATCCTAGTGATGGCTAGAGCTTTGCAAGGCTCTGTGAGATGACAGACTAACTGTAAATTCTACCACATTCTGATATTTAAAGAAATTATTCCTCAGACAACAAAACCTGAATATCCTGAATATATATATATATATGTATATATATGTGTGTATATATATATATATATATATAATATCCTGAATATATATATATATATAGGTATTCAGTTCCTGGAAAAAATATTTTTTATGTTTCTATAGAATTTTCATTCACTTCTCCTGAAATCTAGTGAAAAACAATAAGGCTTTGTTATAAAACTACACCTGCATAATAGTTCCTGCAGCACAGGTCCTCTGGGAATAGACTAACTGACAAAAAGAAGACTCACACACCTCGACAGAACAGGTCAAACCATCCAATCTGAGAAAAGGAAAAGCATTTACATATAGCATGTCTCTCATAGCAAGTCTAACATTTCTGCTTGGAAACGTATATATATTTTAATGTAATGAAATTATTAGGACTGCCCATCTTCATAGAGAATTACTAATTAGAAGGAAGGACAGCTGCTATATAATTAAGTCCTTATGGAGAAATGGTTTCTATAAGTAGACTGTGTAAAATTGAACAGTACCTGAGTTTGAGTTTCTGGGGTGTGAGTTCTGGAATACTGTGCTGAGGTATCTTCCTCAATAAAAGATAAGAAGAAAAAATGATGTTATTTCTACTTGTTTTCAATTGAGATTTCCATTTTACACTGCAATCTAGATTATTTTTGTGGTTAAAATCAACCAACCAACAGCTTCAATTTAGTTTTAATGGCACAAGTCCCTGACTGTTAAACTGAGTTATAACTAAAACCACCATACACTTAACTTTGAAATTCTTAGAGCTGAAGGAGTGATGTAAGTTTCTAGCACTTTCTGACATGTTTAGTATAAAATCAGTTCTAATTAGCCAGAGTTGAAATTAACGTTTCAAAGAATCATACAAGCAAGTTTATGAGTCATGTATATGTTAATAAAAATAGGAGCTGTTCTATAAAATTTATCGTAAAATATCAGGAAGTAATTGTTAAAAATATAAAAAAATCCTTTTTCTTTTTTTTTTTTTTTTCCCCTCCACAAATGATAGAATTAAAGTAAAATATATGCATATTAATGAATTATGCCTACCTCACTGTTCTCATTTTTCCTGGACTTAATAGTAGTAAGCAGCTTAATTTCCTGAGATCTTGAAAATAGTTTTTAAGCATTTCATCTGCTTAAGGATTAAGACGTCACTCAACACCCTCTCCCCCCTCCCCCCCCCCCCCCCCCCGAGCCCCCCGAGATTTATCTAGCCTTAGGGATTTTTCCTTTTAATTTAACATTTTGTTACATTACCACTTGACACTTCAGTGTCTGACAGTGCTTAATTTTTTGTTAAAGGAAAAGTTTCCACATTCCTTTCATTTTTTGGCATCTGTTAATACCAGTAGGGAAGTCAGAAATGATGGTGATTTTCCAAGCATGTTGAGTGGAAATACCTTTCCTTTCCCTCTTGTCTGCAAAATTATATTAACTTCTAATGTCTGGATATTGATGTGCCTGTTGAAAGGGGAAAAAATAGTTGACTACAGAACAAATCTATATATTTAATCCAATGAATTGCCTGACATGAAACCAATGGTAATGGCAGTATTTTCAGACAGTTTGGAAAGTTTTACTTAGTTTTACATGGAATGAGTACAAGCAATGAATATGGATCTTCCTGGTGTTTTAAAAATGAATAACATACATTGCATACATTTTTGATCAGGCTGAAATTGATCTTTTTTTTCCTGCTAGGTACATTCTTCTTTATGATTAGATGACAGCAGAGGCCAAAAATAAAATAAAGTTCATTGGTGTGGGTCAAGCACATTTCATTTTCCATTTGACTATAAATTGACTTTTTGAAGTTGGATTTCATAATAAATCTTATGATTCTTGTCACTAGCAAGAGATAGAAAATGTGCTATTGAGTTTGAATTGTGTTAAAAAAGCTAATTTTTTTTTTTTTTTTTTTTTTTTTTTTTTTCCCAGATCTCCTTCATTGTGAGATTATTCTTTCCTCCTTTTTCCCTCCGCTTTCTTTCTTCAGGAAAATATTGAATGTAACACCAGCGAGGTAAAGCCTAAAATTGTCAGCAGAAGACCATATGTAACCTTTGCAACAGCATAAGATTTACTGGGATTTTAACTTTTATCCAAATCTAGGCATCTGTATTTTTTACATTCAATGTTCTTTTTTATTACTATTATTATTCTTTTTAAACCTAGGATATTCAAGCTGTTGTGTTGAAAGAAATAGAAAGGGGGATGGATGGTGAGAAACAAATTTTTGCATATCATAGTTTTACAGCATAAATGTAATAATACAGTTGCACAAAAAGAGTTAACAGTTGTTTTCATCTTTATATGGATTTTATAAGTGGATATATGTTGTCTGACAACTTTGCCAGCAGATCTTGAACAGCTTTTTAGAGAAGACAAATTTACATATACTGGATTTCCAAGCTTTGTCTTTTAATATATATATATTTTTTCTATTTGCTTACTTAAAACTATTGAAGAACAAGAACTCTCAATGTATACACCTATTGTACAACTAGTTGATGAAGTGATTTACAGGAAGTGCTGTCATTTTAAAAATACATGTAGATTAGGTTAGATTACTACCTTAGGTGAAACAATATAGCCAGTGTCTGCAGATTATATATGGAGGAAATATTTTAAAATTTTGAATTTGTCATTTGAGCATTCTAATTAGCTATTAAATCCCACTTTCTTTTTCTTTCTGATAGGATGACTGTGTTTTTAATTAAATACTCTGCACTTGGAAGACTGCCAGTTAATTACCAATAAAAGTATTCTTGAGACTATCTTTTGCAGCTCCAAACTGTGCTATAAACCAGATGGAAAACATGAATAGTTAGCTTGAGTTTCCATTAACAAAGAATGACTAGAAATGTGTTGCAGTAAATGCAATTTTAAAAATGCATATCTTTTGTCAGTTATAAGCATAGGTATCCTCTTATTCAACTCTGGTTGTTTAAATTAAAGGTAAAGGAGTGTAGGATATTAATCAATGTGAAAAATTCAATGATGAATCTTAATTTTCTCAAAAAAAAAAAAAAAAGACTTTCGCTGATACCAGAAGAGAGAATAGAAAGCAACAATTATGGGATTTCTTTCTAATCTTGGGGATATAGTTTATAGGCAGAAGATTGACTGCTGTGCAATTAGATTTTCTAGTACTCTAGAAATGTGAATATTATCAGTCTAATTATATCTTACAAACAGAAATAACTCATTTATTTTTAAATTTTATGGTGCATCCTTGTTGTTCCTCTATGACACAGTAAGCTTAAAATCAAGCACATGCTCCTTTTTATTTCCTGCTGGACCTCATAATGAAAAGTTGATTATTCTTAAATAAATAATTCTAATCATCAGCACTGTAGAAGACTTTCCATACTTACAGTTTTATGAGTGCTTGTTTATACCACATTCTTTCTGAGATTTGTTTGATAGAGGAAATGATTTTTTAAAGTATATTCTGTCTTTTTCTCTCAATGCAGCTTCACATAGTTCATTCATCCCTGAAGCGTAGTTCAGAATGTTCCCTTTAATCTCTCCTGTTGCTAGTTTTTGATTAATATTTTTGTTTCTTAATATATGTATATTAAAAAATCAGATATGGTGTTAACAGCTCTATAATACTCACTCACATTTTTTTTTTTTTTTTCTAATGATAATCACAACATTTATTTCTTCTAGCTTAGACAGGGCCTCCTTTTTATTATATTTAAGTAAGATCACTAATGTAAATAAGTTTCATGACTCTTTCTGTAACCTATTAACATAATGACGTATTAACATAATGACATATTAACGTAAAGATATAAAGAAAATATTATCTCCTTTACCTCTTGCTGTGTAACAGGTTGGCTGTCTATTGTGTGGTTTCTGCAGTGGCTATGCATACATTACCTCGTTTATCTCCATGCTCATAGCTGTTACCTTCACCCTCTCTGTTAAGTCTCCATCCAGGTTTAATATTCTAGCACACTTTCTTGATCACTTTCTGCTGTTAGCTTTAGCTTATCCACTTGTGAAGAACTGTATTTTACATATTATTTTTCATCTTTCTGTTTATAGTTGATCTCCCGGTATTAACTGTTCTACATGTTTCTTTGTTGTTGCTGGTTATAGGGGGAATATGCAAAAGATGTGTCTTGCTCTTATGAGACTCTGCAGCTCCTGACGGGACCTCTTATTCACAGGCATTCCAGTGAATGTCAGTAAAACGTAACCACTCAAATCCACTGTACCTTGGATAATATATGCAAGGGAGGCCACAGGAGTCTTTATCAATAACACTGAGAGGCTATAGTAGTACTAGGCTATAGAAGAACATTATCAGGGCATGTAAAATTTATATTTAGAGCAAAAGAAAAGTCGTTCTGTCAGGAGACACAGACATCACAGTTAAACAAGAGGTTAATTTTTGGAAGGATTGGAAGGGTTTTTATTTTGACAATACAGAGTATATCTGAATATACTCTGTATTTTTTTTTTTTTTTTTTTTTTTTTTTTTTCCCCCAAAGGATTTTATGAAGTTATGAGCAGAAGACTAAATCCTTAAAAATATCAGGCAAAAATGGTTTGAGGGCAAGTGACAATTGCAGACTTCCTCTGTACAAAGTAAAGGAATTTGTTCTATTCTTGCTGTTGCTGCAAACATTTATCAAGTATTTCAATTACTTTCAGAGGGCTTCAAGAAGTCTGGCACTGTATCAAATACAATCACAATATAACCACTTACGAGGCACTTTTGTTACAGATAATGAGCCCAGAAGTCAATTCAGGACTGGAAAATGATCATTTCCTTGCAAAATATATTCTAATGAACTGATGAACTTGGAATATTTTTAAAAAGAAGCTATGGACAAATTGTGTGCTAGGTTAATTTTTTTTTCCATCTTGGCTTCCATCTGTGATAAGGAGGGAAATATTGAAGACCTTAAAGTTTCTTGTTTTTGTCGATGTCACATTAAATGGGACTAATCAGAGTCCAATGTTTGTGGGTTTCAGAGCCCTGTTAAGGGTTTTTTCTAAGACAGTTCCACAAAGTTGAACAAGTTTAATAAGGCAACAGATAAATTCAGAATTGCCGTTGATAAATACACTTTTTGCAATGGTGTTAATCTGTGATAATACTGCTAGCAAAATTCTATCCATGGCATTCCTCTCCAAAAGGTGAAGGCACAGAGTTTACCAAGAAAGCAGGCCTGTCTTGGTGGAGGAGCACTGCCTTTTCTAGGTTTCCAGTTTCTTCTTTCTCCCTGCCCTACCCACTCTTCTTTTTTCCTCACTCTAACATTTTTCAAATAATTTTTATTTTTTTTCCTAACAATAACTTTCTTCTTTTACACCGTCTTAATACTCTTCTATATCCTAACCTTACATGTTCCCTCCATGGGGTGACATTTGATATGATTTGGATGAAGAGTTTAGTATTATTTTCATATATGTTTAGCATGTAGTTCATTAAGCTCATTATTATATTCAGGGGTGTATTTAATATTCATTTAATATTCATCAGTATTTAATATTCTTTTTACAAATAATAAAGCAAAAGGTTTCACTCTGGGCCTTCAAGATTCTGTTCTGCCGCCCCACCAACACAAGACTCCCTCCTTCAACAACCTCTCACACCAGGCCTGCAGACATCCATCCACAAAGTTTGTAAATGAGATAAACAAGAACAAGGTGCTCAACTTCCTTTTGCCCAAGACTGGTGTTTATCAATGTCACTAACAAGTCTAACTGATTACTTGTGAAATAATCAATCTGATGGTGTATTTCTTATCTGTACATAAGAATACATACAATAAATGAACACCTAAACCAGACAAAATCTTGTGTATGTACTTCCATTCTGAGACCAAAGTGGTGTTTAAGAACAAGGTCATCTCTGTCATGAGCCTCACTAAAAAAAAAACAACAGACCCAATAACTGCCATAAATCTGCTAGTACAACTGCCAAAATATCTATAAGGAAGCCAAATAATACTATACAGAAATACGGTACAGAGATTGGCATTCATCAATTCTTATTTTCTGACAAACATCCAAGAGAATGGAGAAGAGTAAAAGGCTATCTTCCCTTCCCAGTGGCATTGTGGATTGTTAAATGAGTCATAAATGAGTACACTGTCATATACCACAATATACATAACAATTTTTGAAAAGAGTTCTGAGGACTAAGCTAGTTCTTTCTTAAGAAAATAGCATATTTTAACAATAGTTCACAGCCATGCTATTTTCTTAGAGACTATTTGTCTCATACCTCCTCCAGATAATTTTTTCTTCTGTCTAACCAAATTTTCCTCCAGGTTTTGGTCATCTCTCTCCAAGTTCAGTGAAGAAAGTCTTCATGGACTCATTTTCTACCACTGGCATAGAAATAAACTTCATATTTTTATATTTTGAAATTTTAAAAAAATTTTTAAAAATATTTTTAAAGATGAGTAATAGGATCAAAAGTCTTCATTGAGGAAAGTCTGGCCATGATGGTTGTAGGTACTGAAAATTAGGTGACATTTATTCACTTCTATATTGTATAGTGGACCATGGCTGGTATTAATAATACTCAGTAAGGCCAGAATATGGTATGCCATAGTTTATTGTCCTTTATCATTTTTTTAATTGGCTGTTTTAATTGGCTTTAGGTTCATTGCGGTAAATGTTATGACACCAAAGTCTGACATTTCTGTTTTTGCTCTAAGGATCATACTACTGGAGGAGTTCTACTGGGGACCTTTTTCTTAAGGGCTTCTTGCTGAAAGGTACTGAATGCAAGTCAGACTTGCCTCTGCTAGTTGAAGAGGTAATAAATGCTACCTGGAGCAGGCACAGCTTAAACACTGGTGTCTTAGAGAGACCATGTAGAATGGAGGAGTTGCCCATAACGTTTGTTGTGTTATCAAGAAAGGGCAGTGACTTAAAAAACAGCTCATTCTTTTATTTATTTTATTTTATTTTATTTTATTTTATTT
>CM021698.1:53191397-53252329 GCA_011074415.1 Stictonetta naevosa
TTTATTTTATTTTATTTTATTTTATTTTATTTTATTTTATTTTATTTATTTTTGATAAGAGATTTGGATCAGTGGACAAAATGTAAGGGTTGTGAAGTTTCTCTGAACAGATTAACACGAGACAAATCATCAGCACGCTGGCTGTGAGAAGTCCTTTTGTATGAATCCTCCTTCTGTTACTTCTTTTGGCTCCATATTTTTGAAAATGACTTAAAGGAAAAAGCTGATTTAGACATGTAATGGTGGTCACCCCATTTACTTATTGCCTTTTCTAAAGATTGTGCACATATAAACAGAGGTGTTGAGACCAAATTTTCTGTAGCTTCAGGGAAAATTAGCCTTGTAAGTGGAAAGTATTTTTCTAAACAGCAGCAAAGTACCTTCAGTACTTCAGTGTCTTAAGCTCTAAGAGATACAAATCATGACAAAATGGAATTTTACCATATGCCTTCTAGTGAACAGAACAGCCCTATAGAAAGACTTGATAATTGCTGTATTAAAAAATGAATATTAATATACAAAGCAATCTGTGTAAAAATATTATTTGTGAATAATGTTTTTCCTAAATGAAGGGCAGAAATTGCATTTAAGGTGATCACTTCAAAAGTAATTAGAGAAGTATAAAACCAGTACTTGCACTGTAGATGGGGAAAGAGGCAGAAATAATATTACCCAGGAACTATACCAAAATTTGTCTAACTTCAATAGGATGCAAATTTCAAAACAATTATGAAAGTAAGTTATTTAAGGCATAAAAGAAACACGGGAAAAAAGGAAAAAAATCAGAACAGCTTTACTAGTTGCACACTACTATATATGTGGTGAATAAATTTATTTCAGTTAAAATGTCTGATCATGTAGACAAAAACCTGCTAAAAAAGTTAAAATTAGACTTTTATTTGGTGTTTCTTAATGTGTCCAGCATTCAGTGCCACATACAAAATAATTATTGAGGATGGGGAGCAATAAAATGGTAAGAAAGAAACTATGTTGGCAGAAGGTAACAAATGTTGTGTTGGAAGTTGGCTTGGACACAGTCTGGGATGTGTTTATAGATAATGGACCTGAAGGAAGAGTTTTGCAAACAGCCTTGTTTAATTGTTTTGTTAACTCATCCTGATTAAACTGGCTACAGTACGTGGAGGTAATTTGACTTTGACTTTGAGGATTGTTATAACAGAAATAGGTTAAGACAGGATAGCACAAAGCCATATTCTTAGAGACTAGCAGTAAGGATATCTACTGTAAGCTTAGAGTCACAAACAACTAATAAGAAAATAATCTGTGTGCTCAGTGCAGATTATAGGTGAGACATACACAGAAGAAAGCCATGAAAAAGTGATTTAGGATAAGATAATTCTAACAGAAATTAGAAAGACTGTAATGCTACTGTTCAAGGCTGTGCAAAAGCTGTAGGAAATACATGCTAGGTAAAAGAGTGAAATGGCTATACTTATTAGAATGTTTAAAGGCATGAAAGATGATTGTAAAAGACTAGAGCAGACATTGTTGGTTTGTTTGGTCTGGCAAAACTGATTTAGAAAGAGGGATATACTTGAGAGGATTAGAAAAAACCTTAGTGGGACATACAACATAAAAGAAAGATATTTAAGCTAAAGGATATTGTTAACACAAGAAGAAATAGCAAACTGGCTACTAATGCATTTATCTAAAAAATGTTTTAAAAAAAATTGAATACAAAGAAGTTGTAACCTCACTGTAAAGCAATTAGGTTAATTCCTCATTGGAGTGTCTGCTTTCAAGATGGAACTCAGTAAATTTATGAAGGGAATTCTATAGGGCAACAATTCCAAAAAATATTGGGCTATAAGAACTAGAAAGTTTTTATTATTATTATTATTTTATTTATTTATTTTCTAGTATATGCTTAAAAGTCTGTCCAAGGAAAATGTAACACTTTCATCAGCATTTTATGTAATATATTTTCAAGTTCCAGGATAATTCAGGTGAGTGACACATGAAGAAAACTGACTGATTAAGATGCACACCCTAAGGATGTGTTATTGAAGTTTATGTATGCTTTATTTTTTACTTTTACTTTTCTACTTTACCCATATTTATGTATACTTTTTCTGTTGGAACTGTAATGATTTTTGATATCAAACTGCCTTGTTTTCATATTAAGTTGATCACTTTTTAACTTCAGGAAATAACATGTATTTTTGTTGCCCTATAAGCTATATACAAGACTGTGTCAAAATAACAAAGAGAAATAAATCATATCTTGAGTTACTTTGGTTCTTGACAAGTTGTAATTCAGAGAAGCCATATTGTACAAAATGTCCTTGTTTGGTACTTTGATCAGCAGCCATTGTAAATGGAAAAGATGGCAATATCAAACAGTTTTGAAATAATTTATTTGTTATCCCATGTATCATAACCAGATTGAAGAAAAAAAAAAAAAAAGATCTGGACTTAGAAAGTTTCTCAAGGAAACTAAAATATTTAGTCTGTACTTGGGAAAGTAACTTTTTATTTTTAATATATGTAATTTTTGAATTATATGTGTGAAACCAATAAAATAGCTGTAATTGTAATTTGCATAAGGTAATCTATATACTGGATTCAACTTCATATATGTTGATGAAATAGAAGTTCATAGATTGATTAACGCTGTAAACTTAGTATTGTCTTCAAGCTCTTCATGAGTTCTGTTTCACTGAAGGTATAATGACTTAAAATTTAGTTATTCTCCAATTTCCTGGAATCACTTTAGAGTAAACTGAGCTGCTTGCTATATTAATGGCTTCATAGAATTGTTGTAAGTAGCAAAATCCCAGAATGGTTGAAAATGGAAGAGACACCTGGAGGTCATCTGTGCCTGGAAATGTTTTCCAGAATTACCTGCTCTACCTGCTTCCTGAGGATAGAGGTGAGGCTGGCTCTTCTGTAATTCCATGTGTAGTGGTTTTACCCTGCTGGGCATCTGAGCTCTGCCATGGTACACGGTGGGCTGCAGGGGCACAACCTGCTTCACCATGGTCCTCACCACAGGCCGCAGGGGATCTTGTCCTCCAGCACCTGGAGCTCCTCCTCCTTCTTCACCAACCTTGGCGTCTGCAAGGCTGTTTCTCACTCTTTTCTATCTCCCAGCTGCTGTGTAGAAGCAGTTTTTTTTTTTTTTGTTTTTTTTTTTCCTTTCTTAAATATGCTCTCTAAAACTTGCCCTTATTTAACATGGGGCAACTTCTGAATTCTTCTCATAGAGGCCACCCCTACAGCCCCTTGATACCAAAACCTTGCCACATAAACCTGATACACCATGGGTCCTCTGTCTTGCCCTTCTTGGTCATAGGAGCAACAGTGAATAGAGACAGTGGACATTGTAGGAAGTGTTGTCTCTTTGTAGTGCTGCTTTTAATGTAGAAATGAATTTCTACTTAAAAAAGACCTGATACTAACAGACCATGTTTACAAAAGTAGTTTAAACAATCATGCTAGGTAAAATCGTTATCATAGAATAATAGAATTGTTAGTGTTGGAAGGGAAGATGAACTAATTCCAACCCCCAAGATATAGTCAGGGACACCTGGCACTAGACCACGTTGCTCACAGCCCCATCCAACCTGGCTAAGGAAAGTAAATGTCACTACTATCTTCAAGAAGGGCAAAAAGAACTCAGGGAACTACAGACCAACCAACCTCACCTCGGTCTCTGGGAAGGTGGTAGAGCAGGTAATCCTAGAAACTATTTCCAGGCACATGAGGGACAAGAAAATTGTCAGGAATAGTCACCAAAGATTCACCGAGTCATGCTTGACCAACCTGATAAAATTCTAGAATGAAATGACTGACCTGGCAGTTGAAGGGATAGCAGTGGATATTGTCTTACTGGGCTTCAGAAAGGTCTTTGACACTGTCCCCCATACAGCCCTCAGAGAAAAGCTGTTGAAGTGTAGGCTGGGTGAACAGATGGTGCGGTTGATTGAAAACTGGCTGAACGGTTGAACCCAGAAGGTAGTGATAAGTGGTGTAAATTCTAGTTGGAGACCAGTAAAAGACTATCACATGGGTCAATCCTGGGTCCTGTCCTATTTAACATCTTCATTAATGATCTGGACAATGGCCTAGTGTGTACCCTCAGTAAATTTACGGATGACACAAAACTGTGGGGAAATAGCTGATATACCCAGAGGCTCATGCTGCCATCCAGAGGGACTGTGACAGGCTGGGAAAATGGGATGACAGGAACCTTATGAACTTCAACAAGGGGAAGTGCAAAATCCTACACCTGTGGAGGGTCAATCCCATTCACCAATATATGCTGGGGGTCACCTTTTCTGAAAAGGACCTGGGGATCCTGGTGGACACCAGACTGAATGTGAGCCAGAAATTTGCCTTTGTTGCAGATAACGCTAATGGTATCCTGGGCTGATAGCAAAGCATTGCTATCAGGTTGCAGGAGGTGGTCTTTCTTCTCCACTCAGCCTTTGTGAGGCTACTCCTGGAGTACTGTGTCCAGTTCTGGGTTCCCCAGTACAAGAGACATATGGACATTCTGGACAGAGTTCAACTAAGGGCAAGAAAGATGATGAAGAGACTGGAGCATCTCTCCTATGAAAAAAGGTTGAGACAGATGGGACCATTCAGCCTCGAGAAGAAAAAACTCAGGGGGATCTTGTCAATGTATACACATACCTGAACTGAGGGTGCAAAGAAGACAGAATTGGCTCTTATGAGTGGTGCCCAGCAAGAGGACGAGAGGCAGTGGGCACAAAATGAAACACAGGAGGTTTCCTTTGAACATCAGGAAACATTTTTTCACTGTAAGAGTGATAGAGCACTGACATAGGTATCCAAAAGATGTTGCTGAATCTCCCTCCCTGGAGATATATTGAAACACTCTCTGGATATGGTCGTGGGCAATTGACTCTAAGCAGACCTGCTTGTGCAGGGGTGCTGGACCAGATTACCTCCAGAGGTGTGGTGTAATGACAACATGGAGGCCAGGGTTCTTTAAGGATCCATAACTTCTACTTCTATATTAATGACAATAACTTCAACTCTCTTTTATTGAGGACAGGTTCCCTTCTTATACCATTAGCTCTACTGCAGTACTTTTCTACTAACTATTCATTGGTTAACAACTTTGCCCAGCAACAGCAAATACCCAGCAACTTCCATGTCTTAATGGCTAGAGAACAAGCAGTCTGAGACAGCAATATTTCTCCTGAATCACCCTTCTATCTTCCTTCTAAACTCTTTACATTCCTCATGGCCTCGTCATTAAGAGTCTGATGTTATCACCCACCATGGAGCTTGTTGACCCCCATGACCACAGTCCCACACAGAGTTCCCTTCCAACCTCAACCATTCTGTGATTTTCTGATTCAGTTTATTTATTATTATTGTTATAAATTTTATTTGCAATAATTTTCTCTAGTGACTCATATTGATTTTTGTCTTCTCTGTTTGCTTAATTGACAGAATTCCTTAAGATGATTTTCTTTTCTTTTTCATAGAATCATAGAACCATAGAATCATATGGCTTGGGCTGGAAGGGACCAGAAGACCAACTGCATTCTGGGCTGCTTCAAAAGACGAGTGGCCAGCAGGTTGAGGGAGGTGACTGTCCCCCTCTATTCTGCCCTTGTGAGGCCCCACTTGGAGTACTGCATCCAGGTCTGGGGTCTCCAGAACATGAAGGATGTGGACCTGTTACAGTGGTTGCAGAGGAGGGCCCTGAAGTTGATCAGAAGGCTGGAGCACCTTTGCTATGAAGAGAAGCTGAAAGAGCAGGTACTGTTCAGCCTGAAAAAGACAAGGCTTGGGGGTGACCTCTTTGCAGCTTTTCAATACTTAAAAGGGGTTTTTAAAAATAATAAAGATTGTTTTCTAAAGTTTAATATCTTTTTTTTTTTTTCCCCCCATCAGGCAGCCTAATGATGGGACAAGGGCTAATGGTTTTAAAATCTGTGGTGGTTTTACCTTGCTAGGCAGCTGAATTCCACCACAACCACTCTCTCACTCAGGAGGGTGACACTGGAATAGGTTGCCCAGAGAAGCTCCAATCCCTGGAGGTGTTCAAGGCCAGGTTGGATGAGGCTCAGGGCAATGTGAACTAGTGGGTGGCATCCCAGACCATGGTAGAGGGTTTGGAACTAGATAATCTTTAAGGTCCCTTCCAAACCAAGCCATTCTATGATTTTATGATTCTGTGCTCTATGCACAAGGTTCTTTATGTATGGGTGATTTCTATTTTGATAGCAACATCTAGTTTTGTGTCCTGTTTTTGCCCCCTCATTTTTGACCAGTGTGTTTGTATTTAATATGCTTTTTACTCTGCACCAGAGACCGATTAACGTCATCTTACTTGTTCCCCCACCAATCATGTCTAAGACGTTAATGGGGAGCTTTCTAATCAAGTGGAACATTAAAAAAAAAAAAAAAAAAAAAAAAAGCTATGTGACAGACAAAGCCAAACTTTTCTGATCTATTTTTCTTCTTCCCAGTTCCATCCATGAAGTGTAAACGGTAAATAAATTATTCAACAGTATTCTATAATTCTATACTAGTCCATATTTACACCAAAAGCTTTTTTGAGTGCTTACAGAATTTCACAAATCACATATTAATCCCATTATTTATAGGCTAAGCAATTCCACAGACCTGTGATGATCCTGATAAACTCTAACTCTCGATTCCTTCTGTTTAACCTTGAATGTTGTAAACATTTGATGGTGTATTCAGTGATGTGACAGAATTGGAATGAGTCTTAGAGAGTGATCATAAAGCCCTTTCTGTAGTAGCTTTGGATCTTTCTCCTTTAATGGAATAGGGAACCTGAAAGGATCTCAGAAATACTCAGTTCATATATATTAATGTAAAGATTCCCTCTGTTGATAACATCACTGAACAATTTGAAACAAAGCTTTAGGCACAAAATGTCAATGTTATTTATTTATTTTTTTTCCAAGTGAAGGGGATGTTTTATGCACAAGCTCAAAAACCAGTTCAGAAAAATTGAAGTACTTTTAACATTATTATATATTCTTCATGTTAGTTCTTCTTATCTGTTCCAGCAAGCTATGTATTATAGGCTGTCATTTATAACCAAATCTTGCTGCATCCTGCATTTAAATATGCTGACTGAGGGGTGGCCTTTATGCACTGTTGTCAGAGTTCTAATACACCAGGTTTTTATACCTCACCCTACCTTAAAACACCAAAGCATGACAGCTTGATGTGACATTTCTATAATTTCCCATGCTTGCAATACCCATTTTTTGCTCAAGAGATAAAATGTAGAAAAAAAGACACTGGTTATTGTTTTGTTCTTTTGTATATTCACCTCATCCGTAAATTTTGAAACTACTGGCCACTGGGCTCAGATATAGAGGAGCTTATAGACACTGCAGCTGGTAAAGGAGAGAGACCTCCTTAAGAACCCTCACTAAAATGCAAGTCAATCTTAGACTTTATCATTGCAAGAAGCATTGTTGGCTCAAAGATATTAGCTGACAAATCAAACAAAATGTGCGTTACCTATTGTCCTGTCAAAAAGATTGATATTTTGTAGACCTGCAAAGTGGAAAGGTAAGCATTAAGGAAGATGTGAGGTACTGATGAATACTGTAGTAGCTAAGACATAGGGGAAAGCTAAATCCTGCGTTTGAGATGTGTATTTTAAGGAAACTGGAATTAGTCACAAGTTGTGCAAAATATCTGTCTGTCATTTTCTCCAGCAACCAGTTTAAACTAATCCTCTCTCCTGTCCTGTCCTCTCCTGTCCTGTCCTCTCCTGTCCTGTCCTGTCCTGTCCTGTCCTGTCCTGTCCTCTCCTCTCCTCTCCTCTCCTCTCCTCTCCTTTTTGTAGTCAACATTCTTATAGCTTACTATACCAACGTTAAAACCACAGTTACCTACATCATATAAAATTTGATAACTATCCAAATCCAGTTGATTTTTACCTATGTGTATGAGGTAAAACATACAATGTTTTAAGGGAACTATATTGCCTTTAAGAATCAGAGAATCAGATCTTTGTGGACTCTCTATCTTTCTCTCCCCCTCTCTCTGTCCCCCTCTCAAGAGAGCAAGTTGGTGGAACTGTGGAAAAAAAACGTATCTGATCACAACTTTTGGTGTTACAAAATCATCTTGCTAGCCATTGATTCTGCTTCAACATTTCTGTATCAATTTTGAGAAGGTCACAAACTTCCAAGTGAGACACTGTAATTGCATACACAAATCTTAATGCACGATTTATGTTTCAAAACACTTTGATTGGGGCTTTGGTTAACTTTATAACTTGGAAGTTTCTGAATAAACAGAAAGAAAAAGAATATGTTTAATTTGCTTGATTTCATGGTCATAGGTCCTTGCAAAATCTAAATTATCAAATTTCACATAACCCTTCAGTTAATCCCTACACTAAATAACTGTAAGTAACTGCAAGTGTCACGTACTCAAGTACATGCCAGTATCTTGAATGGAATGCTCTCTTTCAGGTCTGTCTAGAATCATGTTTTTTCTGTAATGATGAAATAGTAATTACTTCTTTGCATTTCCAAAACTTACACAGAAGTATTGCATTTGACTGAATCAGCTGCATTTTTCTCCTTCTCATTCATCAAGCACTAAAATCATTTTTTTTTTTTTTTCCCCTCCTGTGGGTGTTTGTGTTATTATCCTGATTTCAAAATAGAACAAGCATATGGACTTGTTAATGTTTAGTATGGTATTACTAAAATTTAATCTGTTTGTGTTTAAAGGAGTCTTTCTCCATGGATTAGATATTTGCTAACTTTGTACGTTTTATGAAGGCAGTGGTCAGAAAAATAATTTCAAAAAACATTGTCAGCTTTTCAAACCACTTTATTTTGAGTTGGCTTTAGCTAAAATGAAGTTTGTTATTTCTGTATCTTTCCTACTCCCTGCTTCTGGGGAGAAAAGTGCAAATTTTCTAGTGAGCACATATAGCCAAGAACTGTAATCCATCCCTGCTCTCCTCCCCCCCCTCCCATTCTCCATTCCAAGGAAGATTTATTACAAAATTAATATACATTGAATTTTGGATATTATGGTGTAAGGGCTTATTATTGAATATTTGTGATGTGTGGGCTTATCACTGATGCACTAGGGACAAGAAAGCTAGCCTGGAACAGGAGCCTAGTTCAATCCAAAGGATAAATCCATGCATCAGCATTAGTCATATCTTTCCTAAAGTATTTCACCAACTTTGTCTTACATTACATTCTGTTATATTTAACTAGCATGACAAAATCAATGATTTACAATAATGAAGTCAATGAACTGGAATAGGTAGTAACAGGCAGATTACAGGCTTCATGTTAAATCAGATCAAGCATAGACAAAAGAATGGATATGTTCACCATCATGTGATTCCAAAATTATTTTGCCAGCATAAAAATAAATAAATAAATCATTAACTAAAAGGACATTTTGTTTTGTCCTACAACATAATTTGAGCTGGAAAAATCATAAGTTTGTTTTTCCAGTGTGCCTGATAGTGTATAATATGATCACAAACATACTTTTTCCCCCCATTTGTCTCAAAGCTAGTTACAAATATTCTATACTTGAAAGCAAAAAAGCAAAAGAGACAATAGTAGAAGCCATTGTTTATGAAGTGCTGGACTTATTTTATTTATAATACTGTTAAGAGGTATTTTCCCTCATGCAACATTCCTTAATTTTTACATATTTAAATTGTTTTGTCTATCCTAGAAATAAACATAGTTTTCGAAACTGCAATAGACGTGAGGAACAGAGTTTGTTAAAAAAAAAAAAAAAAGAAAAGTGAAACAAAGAAGACAATGTGAATGAAATTTAAATTTAAATAATACTTTACAGATATTTGTATTAATATACATTTTTATGAACAATGTAAATTGACAAAATTTTGCAAGATAATGTATCAAATTTAGAGCTATTTCAGAAGGCAGGACTTTATCAGAAAATGGAGTGTACAAATCTTCATACAGTATACTGTATGAAGTATATTTTTAAAGTGTTATAGATATTCTCATGATGATTACACTTGAGACCTTAAGCAATCATTAGTCTGTGATGGAATGAAATATTGTCATTTTGAGTTAAGAAAACCATTTTTAATAAGTAACTGCAGAGTGAAGCCCTACCATATTTTGGACTTGTATTAGATACTGATTTGGAGCAAATGCCAAAAATGAGGCAGTGGAAGGAACAGTAAAGATGGAGGATTCTATACTGAAGCTGGACACAGATAATATAAAACAGATTTTGTGAAATATTATTGGAAGGGGATGCTTTGTGGAAAGAGGAATTTTTAACTATCAGACTGTGGTTCATGGAGAATAACAGACAACACTAATCTAACAGTGAAAATGGCTTGAGAAAATAGAAATGCAGTTTCTTTGAGCGTCCAAAAGGCATTTGTATCAGAGAGGCTATAGGAAGAGGTAATATAGAATCAAGAAAAGGCAGAAACTCTGTGAACTTCTTTTCCCTCCTTAAGAAATGAATAGTAATAGTGATGATAATAATAAAAATAAATAGGGCTGGAAAGAATCCCTTATCTAACCATAAAAATATATAGAAATGTATAGAATGATCTGGTTATCACAGGCTACACAAATGGGAATTTGAAATTCATCCAACTATGTAATACTTGTTAGTGTGATAGGATACTTAGGATGCTTGTTGGTGCTATAGGGTACCTGACCATAGTCTTGTCCTGTCCATGGTAAATGCATCTCTTGCTTTCAAATGCTGAAAATGTCCAGTACTCTAAACAGGTATTTATGTACGTAACCCTATGCACATCTGAGTCATTCAGGAATTTTGGGGCAACTGTTTGTGAAGGAATAGAACCTAAAGGTGATGTTAACTTCCTGTTGTGTTTATGGAGCACGAAGTCCACAGGAACATTACTTTATGGACACTTTATTGTAAATCTGTAACAATCTTAAAATAAGTAAGAGAAAAAAATCATCTATTGTACAGTAGGGTGTTGAAAAATTGAGTCACCAGTGAAGCAGGGGAAAAATGTTTTAATTAGTTATAAGTATAGATAATTTCATGACCCCTGCTGAGGATTGTGCATATGCTTCCTTATTATTGGGAAACTTATCATATTGTGTCCTGCTAAAACCACATCAAAAAAAAAAGATTTTAAAATTAGTAATCAAGTAAGATTTTTCATTAAAGTCAAGCTTACTTCCTAATCAATTATTCCTAGCACATAAAAAATGTGCTGACAGTGGCTGAGTCATATCTTTTGTAAGCCTGCCAAAAGCTACATAGCAAGCACAGGGAAGGAAGATATAAAGTGAAACTGTGTACACTAACTCCAAAATGTAATTAGATAATTATCCATAACATTCCCCAAGCAGCTGGTGGAAGTTGTGCAATTGCCAACACTTGTTCTCATGGGGGATTTCAACTTCCCAGACATATGCTAGAAATAAAATACATCCCTGAGGAAGCAGTTCAGGAGGTTCCTGGAGTGTGTGGAGGATAGCTTCCTGACTCAGCTGGTTAGTGAGCCTATTGTGGGGGCCCCAATAGACTTGATGTTCACAAACAGGGAAGAACTGGTGGGAGATGTGGTGGTCAGGAGCTGTCTTGGGCAGAGTGACCACAAAATGGTAGAGTTCTTTATTCTCCATGAAGTTGGGGTGGCGGGTGCGGTGTCAGTAAAACCGCTACCTTGGATTTCCAAAAGGCAGACTTTGAACAATTATATGATTGTATTTACAAATACAAATATAATACATCCATCTTCAACACTTTGGAGTCATATTCTTCTTATGTCATTTAACATAATTTCTAGGCTTAACACATGTTGTGCAACAGTGTATTTTCTTCTCAAGCGTTCTTAGCCTTCTTCACATATATCTGTAAAGAAAAGCCTGCTTGCTAAGCCTCAAAGAGAATTTCACACAAGCCTCACAGCTAATGAGCCTAACAGAGACTTTGTGGTTAATGATGGATCTTTATGTCTGAGTCTGGTATCTACTAAAATATATTTATAGAAGCTTTCACTGTTGATTCTTTCATGGATCATGGAATTGTATTTTATATCTTTGAAACTAAATTTGGAAGGGCCATACAAGACTTTGTTTACATGTTTCTTTAGAGCTCGACTTTATGCTGAGCTCAAATGGTCATTATTGCCAATTCTCTCTGTCTGGTAAAAGGGAAAGAGAATACAGGGAGGGTTTTTTTGTTTGTTTGTTGTTGTTTTTGATGATGCCATTGTTTGTTTTTTTTTCTTCAGTAAATTAGTCACACAGGTGAAAAATCCTAATGTTCCAAAAATCAGTTTGAGTTAAATTGTTTGAACAGAAAAAAAAAAAAACACACCAAAATTCACTTTCCATGTATAGAAAAAAAAAAAAAACACAACAAAACATACACATTCTGCTTTAGTGTTGTCATCTTGCTTTAGTTTTGAATGTTTTTGCCTAAAACAAAAAAATAAAACACCAAAAAAAACAAGGAAAGAATTACGTAAAATTCACAAAATGGTCAGAAGATACCATGGATGTGCAAGCATCAGGATATCTTCCATGTATCAGTCCAGTTATAGGGGCTGTCCTGCTTATCCCAGACATGAAACCATGATTCAAATATACATATATATATATATATACATATTTCAGCCTGGAGAAATGCCAGCATGCAGTTCTCATCTTAGAAAATGCTCTATTTGCTGTTCTATAAGGCATGTAGCAGAAAATGCTGTCAAAACTTCTCCTTTAATATTGCTTAAATGCTCATTTACCTATTCTTATTGGCATATGAAAGATAATAGCTGTAGTTTGTTTTTAGGTCAGATTCAAGTTTCTTCTTTGAATCCATTTACTTTGAGTGTTCTAATCATGACTACTAATTTACCATTCCCCTCGCTTGTTTGCTTGTTCAGTTAATTTGCTTAGACTATTAGCAATAATGTCAAGAAAAAAGAAAACTAACAAATATCAAAGAATTTTAAAATAATCAATCTAGTTTTCTCTTTGGGGGTGGGGGGTATACTCTTTCAATAAATTGAAATTTGCATAAGGATTAGTATAATTTTTAACTAAAAGACTAAAATCTGGGAGAAAGGTTATAATCAAGATAAGGGCCAAAGGTAACAAATGTTAATTCTCATACTTCTAGTTTTCAGACCAACTTATTACTCTTTTCTGACATTTCTAGGGAAGATACTTCTTTTTCATTAGCTGAGTAAAAACCTTATTTCTTCCTCTTCAATTATATCACTTTTAAAATTTCTTCATATATTGTTTGTTTAGATTTAGTCTTAAATTCAATAGTGTATCACCAGGTTATTATCTCAATTGACAAAATAAGACGAGATAATTAGTAACTGACATCTGAAAAGAATTTTGGGGAAAAGAAGCAATCAAAAATAATCACTTATAACTTTACTTATTTCTTATGATTATTTTCATTGCCTAATTCAATAAATGAGAAAAATCATTAAAAAATATTTAAACTAAATTTAAACAAATACTTACAAACTAAGTATCCACTATCTGTTGTTATACAGACATACACATATACAGTGCCATCTAGGAAGTGAGTATTACATGCTCCTACTAAAGCTGGCATAAGCTTCATAACATTTATTAAATGGAAAAGCTTTTTGCTGGATAACAGTGTACTTTCAAGCAAGTCCATTTTTTAGAAGACAGAAGGCTAAAACCTCTGCCATGGAAACATGATCTACTTAAATATAATGTTGCAAACATTTTTTATAATGTTTAGTTCCTCCCACTGCCTTTTTTTCTAATGGATTTAGTCTTGTACAGAAATCTAGGTAACACCTTACTTGACAATAGTACTACTGAAATGAATAGAGTCAAGTGTATTATAAACTGATTATTTTAAAGGGAATAATGTTTCAGATTCTGACCAAAGAGGCCAACCTTTCTATGGCCAAGTATTGTAAAATTCTACCTGTAAGCAAATACTAGGCCTGTACAATGAGGTGTGAATGCTCAATTTCAGAAAATATAATTCATTCTATAACATTAACTATAATTATATGGTATAATTATATAATATAAATATAGTATTACTGATATAATATTAAATATAATTTTAATAGCTGTTTTCAAACAAAATAAATAGATGATTTTAGGTAACATTTCTTGCTTCAGCTTACTCACTTGAAACAAAAAATAAGTGTTACTTTTATGTTAGAAAGTATTTTGTGGCACTGATTTTTTAAGTCCTCATTTATCCATTAAGAAAAGATACTAAGGAAAAATAACTAACACAAGAAATAAATTCTATTTGAAAATACTTTTTTTTCTCGAAAATAGATTGAGATACTATATAGACTAACTTGTAATAGGGTGTGTTTCTTTATATTTTTGTGGTATTGTGAGTACTACTACTGTATATATCTCCAACAAGGCCGTTAGGCAAGGAGTAAGTATGATTTCTGTAGGGAATCTCAATGTTTGATACTTTCTCTATTTCATTTTACTTTTTTAATTTTATTTTATTTATTTTATTTTATTTATTTATTTTTTAATAAGAAAAATACCTTTTTTATTCACATTTTTGTCCACAAAATTCCTCAGGACAACAATGATGGGATTGTTATTTTTAGACATTTTTTTAAAAGCAAAGAGGAAGGAGAGGCTAAGATAAGCAACCATTCTGTTATCTGTCATCCTAGAACTGAGAAACCTATTTTCTTGTCTCTGATTTGAATAAGGCAGAACAGGGCTTTTAAATTATGTTTTCAGAGTTATAAGTACTTCAGATCTCCCCTGTCTGGCCTTCTGAGACTTACTCTTGTTGCAGATGAAATTTTTACAAAGGTCTGATGTATCAGCAATTTAAAATTTATTAATTCCTTTATGGCAAATGACAAATTAGATTATATGGTTTTACATTTGGCAGCAATTAATTGTCAGTTAATCATTATCCTACTTAATGAGTCAGTTTTTTTGCTACAATCAAGACAGCAACTTAATTAAAGATTTGTAAATGGCAAGGTTCATACACAAGGTTTATGGCAAGGTATTACAGATTTCTATACAATAGAGAATTGGGGATTTATGTACAAGAAAGTATTGGGGATCTCTAAACTCAGTTGCACACTCAATAACTTTTCCTCTTTTGGTGAATTACTTATGCTCCTCTGCATTGGTGTATTCAGCAAACAATCATTGAATCTCGAGGTCAGGCCTCTAGTGACTTATTCACTTTCCACTGCATCAGTATATACAGCAGATGAGCAATAAATTTTGAGAAGTCTTGCCCCCTCCCACCTCAGGGGGAGATGCTAGGTCATAGCCTGCTATGGTCCTAGAGAGTTCAAAGGGGCTGTTTACTATATTTAGTTTACTGATATTTATAAGACTGCAAGATGATTGGCTTTAGTCACCATTTTTCCATCCTGGCCACAATTCAGGTTGGATAATTCTGGTGTTATTTAGCAATGACATAATTCTAGTACCGTACTGATTTTACAGTTCTGGTACATTCTGGGTTGAGCTACAATTTGAGGAACAGGAGTTCCAGGTACAGTTAAGGAGTGCCCAATTGTCCCAACTCACTACACTTGTATCAATGGCAAGAACTAGTTAGTTTATTCTAAGACTGCAGAGTGACCTGGGTGGGGGTGGGGTGGGGGGTAGGTCTGCACCACCAGAACTCAAAATTAAGTTGGTCTTGTTCTGATCCTGGGGTGGAATAATGTTGAAATGTTCCTTTTTTGATTCTTTGTTTGTTTGTTTGTAGACTTGTAAAACCATTTCCTGCCCAGCTCTAGCCTCTAACTTTGTTCATTGAAGCTGGTGCTCCACATGTTCTCTTTGAGGAATTGTCATTGATGTACTAAGAACAGTCTGGTGAGAACAATATATCCCTTTAACCAGTGGCATATGCAGTCTGTTGTTTTTACAGAGTAAGGATTTTAAGCCTTAAAACTCAGTGAGTCATTCCTGGAGTGGCTGCAGATATTTCCTTGATAGGTTCTCTTAGGCTTCAGCCCCAATTTAAGTCCCCTCAAAACAGTGTGCCTTATCATATTTGTGCCACCAGAAAATCAAAATTTAAATAAGAGGAAAGATATGGTAGGTAAACTAAGCAGTACATATCCAATGGCATGCTTTTCAGGCTGATATTCTACACGTACTTGAAAGGTCTAAACCAGATATGTCAGTGAATATTCTTGTCTTGGTTTTGCCATGATGGAATGTTTTAATATCCAAGTCTGGATTTTTGAAATATGACCAGAAGACAAACAAACAAAAATAAAGAGGAAGAAAAGAAGAAACTATTGAGTTTCTTTACTCATTTCTTCTGCTGCTTTGGCTTCTGAATTGTTGCAGGTTCAGCTCCTGAGCATTTCTTAAACAAGTATCATTTTATAATACTGTTATTTTTATTTATTTATTTATTTATTTAAAAGGATTTGCCCTGATCACTATCCAGCAGATAAAATTTAAGCATTAATATGGAGAACACCTCATCTGAAAGATGCTTTTTAAAAATAAAAGCTAATGGACGTTAGCCTCACAATTTTGAGTTTCCATTACTCTTATTTTATAAGAATCTATCCTTCTGGGCATACATTCTCCTACTCTGTATGAACAGTGATTCACTGTTCACAAATCATAAAGTCCTTTGTATTTTTTTCCCTAACTGCTTATTTTATGATGTTTTCTTAAAGCAGGATTACTAATTTTACAGACTCTTGCACAAATTAATTTTATGTGGAGTAGGCAACTCAGCTTCATAGAGATATAAACTTCACAGCATACAAGCAGTGTAAATTTAAACCCTTCCTCTCGTCACAGAGGAGGAGAGAGAAACATTAGAAGAATAAAGAGTTTGTCTATGCTTTGTACATCTGTGCTTGCAGCTTAGGACCAGTAATTTCACATCAGACTCCCTGCTGCCCCTTACCCTTCCAAATCTGTGCATAGTCTCTTAATGATGTGGCTGTGGACTGTGTTTACACCATAGTATATCTGTAATAATGATACCGTTGTCTGTTAGAAAATCATCAAGTGATGATTTTGAGTTTTGGTATAATAGAATACTGCTAATATCCCTGCCTCAAGTAATTATCAAGATTTCCAATAATACTTTGAATCTAATCCAGGACTGCTATAGTGCAGAATTAACAATCATATCTGTTCTATCATCACTGTCACTTTCATTACATACTAAAGAAAATGTGTGTCCATTACTTCTTCTGTTGCTTAATTTTGTTGGTCACAGCTTCTTAGTGTTTGTTTTGATTTAGATTTTTTTTTTTTCCACTCTTTGTTCTTTTCTCTCCTCCTTCCAGACTAATTTTTACCACATTTCTGGGAACTGAAATGATTCAATTATTGTAGTGACATAGGACTTGAAAAAAACCATGCAGCTGGAGCCTATTTGCATGATGACTAATTTCCAGTCTTTGTTTTAAGTTGTGGGAGCTGAAACATGCTTTATACTTACACTTGCACAGAAGAGAAGAACCTTTCATTTTCAATGGTTGCTTACAGGAAATATATCCTGAATATCTTGACCTGCTGAGAACAGGAAACAGATATAGGGACTGATTAGCTTGGGTAGAAACATAGTGTGGGAATCATGAATCATCCTCATTTGGTGTACTACATTCAGCTCTGGGGCCCCCAACACAAGAAGGACATATAAGTATTAGAATGAGTACAGAAGAAAACCATAAAGATGATCAAGGGGCTGGAGCACCTCTCCTATGAAGCTGACTGAGGGAGTTAGAGACACACACTATGGTCTCTCCATATCCAGTATCTGTTAGGACTCCTCCCAGTCCCCTGGTAGCCAGCTCCTCCTGTGGTCTTGTCCCCAGAGACACACTTTCTCATGGGCCTCTGACACTTGGTCCCATCCCAGAAGTTGAAACTTTTATTTCTCCAGTTGCTGACACCCTGGCACATGCGTTCTTCTGCCCCTGGTTGCAGCAAAGTGACTGGTATCCAGACCATAGCTTGCTCCATTCTCCATTTATGACCCAAGGTCCAAAAGATTGGCTTTACTCATCATGGTAGGTTTCATACTTAGACACTGGAACAGAGACTCTACTGGGATGGCCCTGGGGAGGACCAGACAGGGTGGTCCTTTCCCTGAGGCTGCAAGTTTTATTACCATATTTTTCTTATCTTCCTCTGACCTTGTGGAGATAGGCCTTTGATGGGCTGATAACTCTTGTGATGGGCCAGAAAACAGGCAAGGTAGGCAATTATTCGGACTCCTTCTGCACCTACTGTAACCTCTCCATGCTCCTTTGTGGGTGTGTAGACAAGCTTTTATCACTTAAGCTCACATTATTTGACAGGGTCTAATATACTTGTCAGAAATTGGAGTAAAATGAATGGATAGTATTGTTTCTTTCAGAAAGACTGAAAGACTGGTCGCTCAAAACAATGTGGTGTTTGGTATATATTCACTTATGCCTCATTGCATTCATATATAAAACCCTCATCCAAGAAAGTTTTACCTTGACTACCAATTTAATGATTTTAACCTATCCCCTAATTTGCTAGTAAACTGAAGAACAATCCTAATGTTTTAATTTCAGACTTTACAACTTCAGATTTCTCAACCTTGCTATGTAAAATGTCAGTGTGAAAACAAGAGTTCTTCTGATTTCCAAGTAGGCAATTGAGTCATTTTAGAAATTTTAGAATTTTTAGTCATTTTCTCTGCCTCTCCTGAGTACCATGTCAGAAGATGAAATTTAGCAGTTCTTTTAGTTTGTTACTGGAAATGTAGAGTAAATGAAACAGATAATGCAGAGAGGAACATTTTCCAAGACGAGTGCATAAAGATGGCCCTCTGTTAGTGATGAAAATCTTTCAAATCATATTCTACTCTCTTGTAACTCTACACATGCAAATATTCTTTCCATATTTTGCAATTTAAAATATCTTCTTTACTACACAGTGCAGGACTCAGTTTATCCAATAAACACAGCTATACAGGGGGACAGTATAAACTCTGCTTAACATTATTGTAACTAATGTAGG
Organism: Stictonetta naevosa; assembly: GCA_011074415.1. NCBI lineage: Eukaryota > Metazoa > Chordata > Aves > Anseriformes > Anatidae > Stictonetta > Stictonetta naevosa. The sequence continues at coordinate 53,210,393 of CM021698.1, forward strand.
ATATTTTTCCCCTGAATATATTAGGAAAAAAATATAATCTATGGAATAAAATGACTTATTTCAACTCCTTGACCATAGTTAGCTGAACTAAACTCTGGTGCAAAGCATAGGGATACAATAAGTTGTTTCTGAGGGCTTCTGAAAAATTTAGGAGGCAGCAGCTTTGATCAAGCTAATGAATATAATTTCACTTTTAGTGTCCAGATTTATCTAGCTGAAGAAAGAGGTGGGGATAAAGAACTGTCAAGGCTCAGTGATTTAGATTACTGTAATTGAAGTCAGATATCTATCTATTAACTTTTCATCTCTATATAATCCCTGGTGTATCCAAGAATCCCTTTCTGTATCCAAGACCTTTCTAAGATTATCAGCAGCCTATCAGCAGATTTGATTGGCAATGATGAAAGATTTAAAATGATTGTATCTGTGCATAATTAAATTTTATGTGCATGTTCTTTAGTTATAAAGGATAGTTTAAAATGTCATGGTACTGCTTTAAGCATGATGCTGAGACTACAGAAAATGAAACCATTTTCCACAGTATAAAACCTTTCTGGTTGGAAATAACCTGATGAATTTGTATTCGTATGTCCATGCTCTTTTTTTTTTTTTTTTTTTTTTTAAGTCGGGATAGACTTGAGCTTTAGAATTCAAAACTATCATATGTACCGTATAAAAAAGGAGGGGAAATGTCTGCTTTCCACTCTCATCTGTATAAAACTGATTTATGTTTATTATTTCTCTTTTAATGTAAAAATATTTATTTTTCAAGGTGATGTAGTCTAACTTAATAAATTTTAACTTAATGTATTCTTAAAGGCCTCTAGTGTTGAACAACATAAATATTCAAGTCAATATGTTCCAGTGTTTCACCCTTTTTTTTCCTAATATTTAACATAGAACTTTCTTTCAGCAAATTAAATCTGTTACTGTTTACCCTTTCTACAATAGAAATTTTAAAAATAGTATTTCTTACCTTCTGTAGTAGCCTTTTCTAGATTTGAAAATTATAGTCTTGCTTCTACTCAGTCTTCTCTAAACTTTTTTCAGACTTTTCCTGTGGGTCATATTTTTTTTTATCAATCTCACCTTTCCTTGTTGCTTATTTTTGGACTCTTGATATCGTTTGTACATTGCAGAAAATTAGACATGCTGATAAAAGTGAGGCTTTTGTATCCACACTTATATCTGAGATTATGCTTCTTGTGCTGTCATTTTGCCCATGATCATTACAAAACCAGTCCTTTATACCTTACAGTTGTTCTTTTCCCTCAATATTTCTGATTTCTGTATGATAGTGCCTTCTATCTGTCTCCTCTGAATTGTATTCTACTCTTTTTCAGACCATTTGTTAAGTTAGCCCAAGTCATTTTGAATTCTATTCTATTCTGCAGTTCACATGCTTTCTCCCATCCTGAGGGTAGTAATACTAAGCACATAATCAACATTTTATTATTCAAACCATTAATGATAATAGTAAGGTACTTAATTTAAACCCTGAATACAGAGTTTCTGTCTTTTGGGGCAAGGACTACCTTTATCCAATTCTTTGTTCTCAAGGGAATGCTGTCTTACTGTGGGAGGTGTCTCATTCAGTTATCTTGCTCAAGATCACCCATCTGTTGGCCCTGTCACAAAATGCATTAGTATTGAGTGTTTCTACTCCCTGCCTTTCTGGTGTTGAATATAAAACACAGTTTCAGTACTCTACAGCCCAAATGGGCAGGTAGTTATGTATTTAAGTATCTGCAATATATTAATTTTCATTTTTACTAGTTACTTTTCAAATATTTTCAATCTTGGAAACACCAGAAACTGGAGATGGCTTTGAAATACGGTGCACATAAACCCAGGTGCATCAAAAATTATTTTTAGAAAGAAAAAGATGGAGGTGGGTTGGTTTTTAGAAATTAGAACTTAGAATAGTTCAGTTGGAAAGGACCTTCAAAGATCAAGTCCAACTGTCTGATCACTTCAGGGCTAAGAAAAAGTTAGAGCATATTATTAAGGGCACTATCCAAATGCCTTGTGAACACTGATAAGCATGGGACATCAACCATCTTTCTAGAATTCCTCTTCCAGTGTTTGCCCAACCTCATGATAAAGATATTTTTTTCCTTATAGACAGTCTGAACCTCTGTGGTGGTTTTACTCGGGTGGGCAGCCGAGCTCCACCACAACCACTCTCTCACTCCCCCCCCCCCTTTCAAAGAGGAGCAGGTAGAAAGGGGCTCAAGGGTTGAGATAAGGACGAGGAAATCACGCAGTAGCTATCGTAACGGGCAAAACAGACTCAGCATAGGGAGATAGTAAGATTTATTGCCTATTACTAACAAGCTCGTACACTTTATTTTCTGCCTGAGTTCCAAGAGGAGTTCCCTGTTCAGTGGGGACAGTCTTCTGCTGTGTTTGCTTGACTTGCATCTCAGAGTACTGCCTGCTCCTGTGCTTTTAACACATAGTTCTTAAAAAATGACCAGTTCTCAAAGACCCCTAAAGGCCCTTAAAGGAGATTCCCAGAGGACACAGCTAACTAGGTCCCTGAGTAGCTTAAAGTTTGCTCTCTTTAAATCCAGGGAGGCAACTCTGCTGACCTTTTTTTCTCATTATACCAAAAATTTTGAACTAACTATTTCATAATCACTGTGCCCAAGATTACCACATACCATTACATCTCCCTCAAAGCCTTCTCTATTCTCAAACAACTGATCTAGGAGGTCACTTTCCTAGTTGGCACACTGAGTGCTTGTGACAGGAAATTATCTTCAACATAATTTAAGGATTTCCCAGATTTGTTTGCTGCAGAAAAATGATATTTCCAGTTGATGTCCGAGAAGTTAAAATCTTCCATAAGGATGCAGGAAACTGATCCAGAGTTTTCTCCTAACTGCCTGTAGCCTGATACACACAGCCACTCACAATGACATCTGCTGTGCTCTCCATCCACTTAACCCTCACCCAGAGACTCTCTACTTCATTATTCCTAATCTGAAGAGCTGTACAATCTAATCTCTCCCTTATATACTGTGCCAACACCTCCACCTCACTTGCCCTGCCTGTCACTCCTGAACAGTCCTCCACCCCAGCACTTCAGTTTTGGGACTCATTCTATCAAATTTCACTACAATCAATGATATTATATCTCTGGGAAAGGACCAAAGCTTTCATTTAGTCCTGTTCCTCATATTGCATACAAGTATTTCAAATGAGCTTCTAAACCCCCAGGGCCTCCGGGAGCAACATAGATGCTCCAATTAACCTTGCCACTCTGACAGTTCTGTACCTTCCCTTGGCTTAACCTCATTGTTCCTAATGGTATAACCTTCCCACATAAACCCTAGTTTAAAGCTGTCTCATTCAATCTTGCCAGGTTACTAGCCAAGAAATATTTCCCCTTTTTAGAGAGGTGGGTCACGTCAGGCCTCAACAGACCTTGTGTCTCAAAGGCTGTGCCATGATCATAAAACCCCAAATTCTGGCAGAGGCAAGCTGCCCTGTCCCTGGCTGTGTCATTCCTGGTCACTGGTGCTCCCTACGGGGTGAGTTCTATGAAGCTCTGGGGGAGATGCGTTCTGCAGTGGAGTAGGGGATTGCAGAATGCAGGTGGTTTCCTGCATCAAAGCTACCTGAGGCAGCCGAAGGAACTGCCAGGACTCAGCAATCCTAGTGAGAGCAGCTGATGAGGCTTACACGGAGCCAGGATTGCCCCTCCTCTGTTGTACTAAGGCACACAAGTGACCCAGAGCAGGCAAATAGGGAGTGGCATGTTAGTCAGGTGTAGCGCAGCAGTTTGCACAGCAGTTCACACAGGCAGGGCAAGCAGGAAGGGTGGGAGGTAGACCAATCTCTACCCTCTATTCTGGGAGCAGCATGAAACGGCTTTCCAGTGAGGCAAAAATGGTGTCCATGTGTGGGCTGAGACTGAAACTCAGATAGAGGGGCCATGACCTCTGTGGCAGACACCTCTACCCAGACAGACCCCCCAAGGACTGAAAGAGCTGCTCAGACCCTCAGTTGCAGGGAGCTCCAGAATCTGGAAGTCCCCTTAGGGCCTGAAGGCAGAGTTGGTGTCATGGGTGCAAGTGTGACCAGATAGATGAACTCTCTGAGCAAGTTGCCAGGTTGCAAGAGGAGCTCAGCAGACTGTGATGCATCCAGGAATCCGAGCAAGAGACTGATGTGTGGTATCATGTGCTGGTGCAGGCTGTGCAACAACCTTGCCTTAAATCTTCACAAGGGGCTAGGAAAATGACTTCCAACCTGAAACTGGCAGAATTGATGGACTCATAAGACAAGGGAGGCTGGACCCTTATCTCTGTTTGGAGCAGAGTGAGGAATCTCCCCCTTACCCCTGAAGCACCCCTGTGCAACAGATACGATGCTTTGGGGCTCACAAAAAGAGAGAGTTTCAACAACAACGATAATGGTCAAGACCCATAAGGGCAACTGCAAAAGGGTAGGCCAGCAAACCACTTGTATAAGAACCATTGCTACAAAAAAGGCATGGAGAGGGTTGGTAACTGGAGTCTCCCCTCTGAGAGGCACTGAGACTCCCATTTGCTACACAGACAATCTCTTGAGAGAGGTTTGCTGCCTGCCTGGGGACTATATTTGTAACATCAGAAAGAGGCTACCAAGTTCAGATAAGCCAGAGAACTATCATCCATTCTGCTCTTTCATGTAGAGACAAATTTATGTCCCTTGGAGAGATGCTGAAGGGATCAGGAGAACAAGTAGTGTTCTCCTCAGTCCTCCTAGTTGGAGACTGGGACTCAAGGAGGAGGCAGCGTACAGATGAGGTGGATGGTTGCGTAGGTGGTGTCATGTTCATATTTTCAAGTTTTATGATCTTTGGTGTGATTATGAGAGACCAAGACATGCTTACATGGGATGGGGTGCACCTGACCAAGTGCGGCAAGAGTGTTTTGGGCAGCAAGCTGGCCGGACTCATTAGCAGGGCTTGAAACTAGATTCAGCAGGGGAAGGGGATGTATCTGTAAGTGATACAAAATAATTATTGAACGCCAACAGAAAACAGCAGGGAAACGCCTGTGAATTGTCCCAGTAATAGGAATTAGGAAGGACTCCACTAAACAGGCGATGCGGCCCATAGCCCAGCTGAAGTGCCTCTACACCAATGCATGCAGCATGGGAAACAAGCAGAAGGAGTTGTAAGCCATGGTGCAATTAGAAAGCTATGATCTAATTGCTATCACAGAAATGTGGTTGAATGAATCACACAGCTGGAACTTTGGAATGGAGGGCTACAAGCTTTACAGGAGAGAGAGGCCGGGAAGGAAGGGTGGGGGCATTTTTAAGATGTAGATAGATTGCGAAGAGTTGAATCTGAGAAACAGACAAGAGCAATTTGAGAGCCTGTGGTTAAAAATTAAGGACCAGACCAACAAAGGACACCTTGTGGTTGGGGGTCTACTACAGGTCACCCAACCAAGGGGAGCCTTCTTGTTCCAACTACAAGAAGCATAGCACAGGCTCTTCTCCCCCTGAGGGATTTCAGCCACCTGGATGTTTGCTGGGAAAGCCTCTTGGCAGGCAGTAAGCAATCCAGGAGACTTCTGGAGTGCATTGAGGAAAATTTCTTTGTCCAGGTATTAGACAGACCAACCAGAGGAGAAGCATTACTTGACCTGATTCTCACCAATGCAAAGGAGCTCATTAAAAAAGTTAAGACTGTAGGAAGACTGAGTTGCAGTGACCACACCCTGGTTGAGTTTGTGATCTCAAGATATATGGGCCTGGCTAAGAGCAAAGTCAGGACCCTGAACTTTAGAAGAGCTAACTTCCAACTGTTCAAAGAATTAGTGGGTGTGATCGCATGGGACATGGTCCTTATGGATCTGATCAGAGCTGTCAGCTTGTTAAGGTTATTTTACTATGATGTGAACTGGCTGCATGTTCAACCACCAGTAACCAATTTGTCCCTCTTGTGAGACCAGTTACTGGCTATCTGGCACCTCTACACACACATTAGAAAGAGACTGAGAGTGTTGTGGCCCAAAAACCACCTCAAACACTTCCTGGTATCTGGCAAGCCTTGAACTTTTCTTGGAATGCAGTAGCTGTTGCTGTTGCTGACATTGCCACTGTTACTAGTCTTAGGGGGTGTTTCTTTGTGTATGACAGATGATTGATTTCTTTGGTAAAACTCTCAAAGAAAGTAACTGTGTTCGAGATCTTTTTATATAAAGGAAGTATTTTACTTTTAATGTCAAAATTCATAATTGCAGACAAAAATTTTAAATAAATGATGAGAAGGAGAGTTGCAAATAAAACCATACTGAAGATATAGATAAAACCCATGTAGCCCTACAGACCTGGGGCAGAGTGTCTGGAAAGCTGTGCAGAAGAAAAGGATTTGGGGGTGTTGGTTGATGCTCACCTGAACATGAGCCGTCAGTTTGCCCAGGTGGCCAAGAAGACCAATGGCACCCTGGCTTGAGGAATAATGTATCCAGAAGGACCAGAGAGGTGACCACCCCCCAACCTCCCCCCCCCCCATCCCCATACTCTTCTCTGGTGAGGCTGCATCTTGAGTACTGTATTAAGTTTTGGGCTCCTCACTACAAGGAAGACGTTGATGCCCTGGAGAAGGGCTAAGAAGCTGGTGAAGGGTCCGTGAGGAGAGGCTGAGGGAACTCGGGTTGTTTAGTCTGGAGAAGAGGAGGCTCAGGGGAGACCTTATTGCTCTCTACAAATACCTGAAAGGAAGTGGTGGGAGCTGGGGGTCAGGCTCTTCTTGAAGATAACTAGTGATAAAACTAGAGCGAATGACCTTAAGTTGTGCCAGGGGAGGTTCAGGTTGGAAATTAGGAGACATTTCTTCTCAGAAAGAGTAGTCAGGCATTGGAACAGGTTGCCCAGGGAGGTGGTGGTGTCACCATCCCTGGGGGTGTTTAAGGAAAGGTTGGACATGGTGCTTAGGGACATCGTTTAGTGGGTGATATTGGTGGTAGGGGGATGTTGGGACCAGATGGTTCCAACCTTAGTGATTCTATGATTCTATGCTTCTATATCATGTCCTGTTGAAAGGTTTTTGCTATGGCTGTCATGCCATTTTCACAAATTATAAATGTTTCTCAAAGTGTTACACTTGGAAAACTACAGACTTGACCTATGAACCTGTGTCAATGACATGCCAAATGATGTTCTGCAGCATACAGTAGTCATTCTAGCAATCCCAAACGGGAAAATGCATCTCCTCTTAAGACAACAGGAGTAGCAATCATGCTTTCTTTTTTATCTATTAAAAAGGAGGATGTAACATTTATTTTGATCTGGAAATCTGTTTCATTATTTCTTCAAATGAAAACTATAGTTCTACACAAATTGTAAAAAAATGTAGTTTTTATTATCAATTCAATTTTATATTGCATGCCTTAATTAACAAAGTTAAATTCAACAAGCAAAAAGGAACAAAAAGTACAATTCATGCCAGCTACAGCAGCAGTTTTCAGTTAGAGATAAAATTTTCATTGAGCTACATCAAAATATTCATCAGCAGTGAAGGTATTGATCTGAATCTGAACTTTTGGCTTTGGGCCTGTGTTACTATCTCCTCCAAACTTTACATTCGTTAATCTATTTATTTATTTATTTATTTATCGCTTACTTGCTTATTTATTTATTTATTTATTTATTTATTTATTTATTAAAGTTAGCTATGGAAAACTAAAAGGAAAGCAAAAATGCACAATAAACATTCAAACAAACATTTTAAAAGGAATTAGTCTTTAGAACTTAGCTGAAGGAAGCAAAAGTACCCTATAATATTCCCAGCAGGAATAACCCTTCCTCCATTGTCTATGCATCTGGTTTTGACACCGAAATATATATATATATATATATTTTAAATAACCTGCTTAAACAACAGAATTGCTTTTGTCATTTAAATAAGATGAAATTTTAATTTGATATCTTTCATCATAGAAAATCCTGGTAGTGTTTATTTTTCTATTTTGCATTACAAATGTGACAGATTGTCAGATAGTCATAGTGACAGATATGATCTTTAGAATTTTAACAAAATCCATTTTTTTTTTTTTCATGATGAGTATAAGTGAAATGGAGAATAAGATCCTCCTTGAGACTTAGTTTGATCATGTTTTTATTGTTAATTTTAAGCTTTGAAAAAAAAAAAGTTGTATTTCTTCTTCTCAGAGAAGCTGTATGTTTTAAGCAATTGTTGGGAGTCATTCACCACACTTCTGTTTTTCCATTTTTCTTAATTTTCCCTGAGCTTTTCTGCATGTTCCATTATTTCTCTTCATTCTTGGCATATCTGCTCAGTTCTCTCTCTAGTTCTCACTCTCCCCCCTTTTATTCTTTCTTTTTTTTTTCTTTCTTTCTTTTTTTTTCTTTTTCCACATCTAATTGTTTAACTTCCCTTCATGCATCATTGTGCTCCATCACCTATCTTCATTCATTTCTGTTCACAGCATGTCTGCCTATAATCATGTTTCTTTCTCTACCTTCATTCTGCATGCTTACTTAGTGTTCCTCTTTTCTCCATTCTTTCTTATGTATGGTATGTGAGCTAAGCATACTTAAGTTTATTGTCTATGTCCTCTTGAGTTCATAGTCTTTACCCACAGTCTCCTTCCTTCTTCTATTCCTAATGATTAAAATCACTTGGTTTAACATATCCACTACTTGGTGACAATAAGTTGGCAAGAAGACTGAGCACATTCTTTTTACAATTTAAGTCTGGTTCAGAGTCCAGATTTGGCTGAGAATTTATCTTCCATTCAAACCACATCACCTAGAAGATGAAACTGTAGGACTAGACATAAAGTCCCATTGTCTGCCTGTCTCACTGTCATTTGCAGGTAGTTCCAATTACAAACAAGGTTTCGCAGACAGAAGTAATTCCCTCCCTGCTGTCCTGAGCTAGCTGTCTAGAGGATCCTGGGCTCCAGGTTGTAAAAACATCAAATGGTGGTTTGCCCCTTTCAGCTCCTAAATAGAGGGAAAAAGAAGGCTACTTTGGCCCCAGTATTACTTCAGAGGTAATTTCTGAGAGTCAGTAAGAATTCTGGGGAGACTCTGGACTTAATTTATAGCAAGTACTTACAGTGGTATTTGAAGCACAGTTTACTAACAGCCAGCCAGGTCAAATAGGGTTCAAAAAGCTACCCATTGTTCCTTCAGAGGATGTTAAAATGCAAACCATTGGATCATGCAAATTGGACTATCACTCTTACTAAATGTGTATTATATTAATATACCAGACTGAACTGTAGTTCATTGTGATAGGTGCTACATAAGCACATGTGAAAGCATGATCAATGTACTGAAGATTAAATTGGAAAGGATTGGTTTGCAAACTTATGCAGGAAACATTGGTAAAGCATAGCAATCCTTTCAGCAGATAACATAATTAATTGTTTTATGCCTTTATAACTCAAACATCTAATTTGACTTTGATGGTGTATGTAAATCATGAAGAGAATTGATTTCTTCTTGGTTATTTGTGAAGTATTGAGATCTTGGAAAAATAATGCTGTCATGCCCAAAGTGGTTTCTAAGTAAAACTTTCAGTCATTGGTAATAGTTATTTCTGAAATCACCTGGCTTTACACCTTCAGTTCAAGAAATTATACTGTTTTTGAGGGGAGTAGTCTTGGGTCTTTTACCAATGAACATCAGCACCTAACAATAACATTGCTGTTTCTGGCAAGTTTTAATAAATTTAGACTTGCAGAGCAGTCAACTATATTGTCTCTTAAAATAATTTCTCAGGGATAATCCTTTTAATTTTTCTTGAGATGAAACTTGTATAAAGTGTATAATTCCTGATGTCGGTGAAATCAGCAGAGGATATTCTTAAGTTTTGAGATTCATTCAAATCATAAGTAATATGAGTTTATATAAACAACATATCAAAACAGAAAAAAAAAATTAAGCCCATGGGAAGTAAAAATCCTGTGGTTTGCACAGCTGTTGGTTGGGATGCAACTGAGGCTGAATGGCCTAAAGCCATTCCTCAGCTGCTACTGTTCTCTCAGAGTACTTTGGTTCTGTGAGGAGTTCATCTTTTCATTATCTACCATTAGACCAATTTTGGGCAAAGACAGTATAATTTATTTTCATTTGATTTGGATGTAGATTTCAAATACATCTAAACTGTCACTGTTTCTACATCTATCCATATCTATATATTTTATATGACATGGTTCTAATGCCATATAGAATACCTTCTGCTTCAGAGGTCTGGATTTTTTTCTATATAGGAGAAAATAGTTTTCTTTGCTTTGCAAGATGAGGCTGAAGACAAAGTCAAAACCAATTTCACTAGCTGAAAAACTTAGTGCAGCTTTTCTGCCAGGGCATCAGTATAATATGCAAAAGATAATGTATTAAAAAATAAGGATTTTTCCTCGGGGAACTCTATTTCCTGTACTACTCTTTCAGAAAGTCCTGCTGGATTAAAGAAAGCTGAAAACAAAACAACAACAACAACAACAACAAACCATTTAAAAAAATGAAAACTCAATCCTATATGCTACTGATAATTTTTTATACTCACTGAAAGAACCAGTTAGGAACACAGAGTCTGTTAAAGACTCTATTTTTGTTAAATGGCTGCTCACTGAAATAAATGTAAATGGCTGCAATATATTCTTAACATGGTAAACATGAAGGAATTAAACTTTATATTTTTATATATATTTGATTTTAAAAAAAAAGTTTGAGAGCTTTATTTACCTGCTGACATATGAGTACATTATTGGAAATAGTAGATTATGAATTCCAAAGTGAAATAAGGAAAGGAACAGTTCTCATAGCACTGGTGGATCATGATTATCTGTAACAAATAATTCAAAATTTCTTTTTGTTGTTCTTCTAAATATTAATCACCAAACCATGAGATCCAGATTACTTATCAGAGAATTACAATATGAAAGGCCTATATATTCAATACGCCATAGTTTCCTCTCTGCTTGCCATATTCTAATTCCAACACTGCAAGACAGCAAGAGTAAAAATTTTATGACAAGTAGTAGAGGACTTGGTGGTACTAAACAACTGCTGTAAGAACTACTGTTCAATGTGCACAGAGGTTAAGCCACAAAACACACAGAGAAAGAGGGAAAATACCATAGACAAATTATTTCTTATGCTCTATTCAGCATCTGCTACAGGAAGCTAAAAGTCACTACAGTAGAGGTAGTGATGAAAATTTATTTATTTTACCACCCAAAGCCCCAAGGGGATCTTTGCATCCTACCAGAGAGGTGTTTCTACAGAGCTGTATGAGAAGTCATAGTGAATCTTTTACCACATGGTGAAGCATTCAACATCAGTCTCTTTCTTAGCATCTGCCATGCAGCTGTTTGGGAAGGCCTTTTCATATGTATCAAAGTTGCCAACTTAATCTGCTTGGGCAAGAATTACAGCTGTTATCAATTCCTTGCCTGTCTATCCTCTTAATCCAATCTTGTATGTGAGAGTTAAAAAAAAAAAAAAAAAAAAAAGAAGAGTATTTTGAATAAAGAGTATTTTGAGTAGTAATATAAGAGAGTGTAACTGCTTTTTCACAGTTCTGTAACAAAAAAGTAAAGGACAAGAGTAGACAATGCTGAGTGAAAAAAGTAAGAAGGATGTGATTACCGTGTGACAGAGTATCAGAACGGCATGAGACTAAAGTGAGTGAGTGTCTTGTCTTTTGGGAATAACTGAACTGAACAATTCTTTATTTGCAGAGAAATGAGATTTTTTTTTTTTTTTTTTTTCAACAGTGGCTGTTGGATAAGTAATACAATTCTTGGCTTGCCTATGCTTTGGAACTTGAAGCATCACAGCCTTTGTTTATGTTTACTTACAGTCTGCAATGAAGTAAGCCAGGAAGTGAACCTCTCTCAGAAACTTTTTTTCAAAGTCTAATTCATAATCCCTGGCCTGAGGCAAAACCACTTCAGGCAACTCAATAAGTTATGACTGGTCCCAGAGATCAGATTTCCAGAGCAGACTGTCTGCATATGAAATAATCGCTTAAGTTGTGTACTGATTTTATTTGTTTTTCTTAAGACTTCATCTTTTATTTCTGTTGTCTCACAAAAAGGTGGTTGTATTTTTTTTTTTTAATTTTATTTATTTATTTATTTATTTCAGTTTTTAGCTCCTTAGGAAATTGATACTAAGATTCAAAAATATCACGGGTCAGTTTGCAACCCTATAAAGAGCATCAAGCCTCTTTGGTCCGAAATTTTTTGGTCCAAAGTTTTGTTTTTGGAAAAATTTCTTTACGGAAAGGGTTGTTAGGCATTGGAATGGGCTGCCTAGGGAAGTGGTTGAGTCACCATCCCTGGAGGTCTTTAAAAGATGTTTAGATGTAGAGCTTAGTGGTATGGTTACTATTAGGTCAGAGGTTGGACTAGGTGGTCTTGGACCACTAGGTGGTCTCTTCCAACCTAGATGATTCTGTGACTCTGTGATTCTGTGAAACGGTACCTCTTTATTTACATAAAGCGATTAATGTGATGTTTGTGGATGGAATAAAAAATGTGGACACCACCAGCCTGACTTCTTCCTATTTTTTTTTTTTTTTCATGACAGAAATATATGCCATTTTTTTCTTAACTGCTAGATGCTATACTAAGGTGTTGACTTGCCTATGTAACAGATCGCAAAACTGTTTTATGAGCATGAAGTTCTTTTCTTTGTCAGAAGGAAGAAGACATTCAATGAGAATAGTGCTAAGTTTCTTAGGCCAGCAGTAGGGAGCAGTGCAGATCAATGTACAATTAATTAGATTAGTTCAGAGACAAAAAATTGGTTTTCTGCATTGTAAATGTGACTTAAAGCAATAGTCTTGAGTTAACTGAGTTATCCAAAGTGGTATACCTTCAGGCCTAGGATCATGGTTTTGGATGTAAGAAACTGTGTGTAGATTTTGGTTACTGTATTCAGATAACATAGAAGGACCTATAAAATACTGATAGTGTTGAGTGGAAAAGGGAGGTCTGTTCAGAGTAAGCCAGAATATTCAGTTGTGTACGTGGGATAATGTTTGACTGTAATTTATAGGACGGTTTAGTCATTAAATTGTGAAACCATGGAACAATTGTGAAACTTGTGGGGGAAAAAATGTTTCAGCTTTACAAGACTTCTGTGCATGCAGTAAGAAATGTTAGTTGTTATTTATTTATTTATTTATTTATTTCAGTCCAGATACTGTAAAATAGACTACAGAAGTTTCTACATTGTCATGGGAGTCTTATTTGTTTCCTACAGAGTAGTTATGTGATGAATTGTGGTCCCCAAAGCCTATTAATTGCAGACAAATAGATTTTGTAAAATGTCTGGGCAGACATTCTACCAGATGGATGGAAGTGGTATATATATATATGTGTGTGTGTGTGTGCAGATAGAATAAAAAGTTTTTTCTTTTCATTATCAACAGAGAGGCCAAGCTAAGAAGCTCTAAATATTCTTATTGACTTTATGTAAACTACTTGTTTTGCAATTTTTCTGCAGTGAAAGACAGCCTCACTTGTACAATGAAGAGAGAAAGAAAGTACAGGAAAATCAAATTAAATTTGACAGTGAAGGGTTATAATTTTTATTCAAGATTACTAATTTCTACTCAGTCACTTTTTATTTCTTCTGTGGTACAGTTTACTGCACAAGAGAGCAATAAAATTAGTCCTAGTATAACACTAAAATACAGTATGTGACAAAGTGGAGATTACTTGAGTCTCAGTGTAGAAAAACCTGTGTCCATTTAAATTCTTTGATAACCATAACCTTTTAATCAAAGTCCCAGTAAGTCTGCTTTACATCTAATTTGTTACTGCCCTTGAAACTGGAAAAGAATTCCATTCAAAAATGAAAATTAATTACTAAAAGAAGATCTCTGCCATTTTGCCTAGTTGGTTGAACTATTATATTTTGCTTTGTAGTGGTAGCTACTAAATATTTGGATTAATTTGGATTTCAATGTTTGACATTCCTGCTAAAGAATAAATGTGATTTTAAGGCATGTTAGCATAAGGCTCTGTATCACATTGAAAGTCAAGGACAGAACTGTGTTAGAATATGTTTCTTTGGTCTCAGCATATTAATATATCAGTAAAAATTTCGTCATAAATGAGAGATAAGATATACCACATATGGACATTAAAAATAGAACATTGACTGAAAGAGCAAACCAATGAAAGAATTTTGTGAAACTTTTGAGTTTCAAAAAGCCCAAGTGCAAGGTGTTGCATCTGGGTCAGGGCAATCCCAGACATGAGTAGAATAACATATTGAGAGCAGTCTTGTACAGAAAAAAATGGGGGTTTTAGTGGACAAAAAGCTTGACATGAGCCAGCAGTGCATGCTTGTATCTCAGATAAGCAACTTCATTCAGGGCTGCATCAAAAGAGGAGTGTCCATTTAGGTTGAGGGAGGTGATTGTCTCCCTTTACTCTGCCATTGTGAGGCCTCATTTGGAGTATTGCATCCTGGTCTGGGGCCCCCAGCACAAAAAAGATGTTGATCTGTTACAGTGGGTGCAGAGGAGAGCCATGAAGTTGATCAGAGGGCTGGAGCACCTCTCCTATGAAGAAAAACTGAGAGAACTGAAGGTGTTCAGCCTAAAGCTCTAGGTACACCTCACTGCAACCTTTCAGTACTTAAAGAGGGTTTATAAAAAAGATGGATAGCAACATTTTTCTCATGCTGATAATGACAGGACAAGGGAAATGGTTTTAAATTAAAAGGGGAGTTTTATATTAGAGGTTAGCAGGAAATTCTTCACTGTAATGAGGCACTGGAACAGGTTGTTCAGAGAAGTTGTGGATGCCTCATCCTGGTGGTATTCAAAACCAAGTTGGATGAGGCCCTGGGTAACATGATCTAGTGTGTGGCATCCCTGTCCATGGCACAGGGGGTTGGATCTCTGGATTCTGGATGATCTTTAATGTCCCTTCCAACCTGAGCTATTCTTCTTCTTTTTTTTTTTTTTTTTTTTAAGGGAACAAGGTTTTTAATTCATTGACATAAGCAGAATGCATACTCATCTATACATGTGATAAAGTAGCATTCTTTGTTTAGAATTATGTATGTGATGTTCCTGACATATTTATTATATTAAGAATATTTTTGCCTGGGTCACAGTAGTGAACTGGCCCAAGGGAATGCAGACAGTCATTTTGCCTAAAAAATGAATGAATGTCCCACTCATGTGAGTGGGACATTGCAGCATTTCTTCCCCACAAGGATTTTTTGATCTATAATGAAGGGTGAGATCACAGAGCACAGTGCTGTTAAAAAGTCATTCAACAAATTCATTGAAAGTCAGCCTTCATTTATTCTGATGTTCACACAACTGTCATTTACCTCTGAGCTCCTCAGGCACACAAGACTGTGCTAGATTTTTTTTTTTTTTCTTGGCATTGTTAACCAGCATTGTGTTTGTTTTGAATGTCCACTTAGAGAGGTTTGGTATTGTGGTCATCCTTAGACCCGTGATCAGGTGTCATACAAATAAGGTGGCAGCTCACATGCTTCAGTTCAAAAATTTGGAGTTTCCCACAAAAAACTGGCTGCAAGAGTGGTTGCCTGGACCAGGGGCATGACAAGTTGGCCTTGCTCCTTGAAGGCACTCTCAAATGTAATTTGTAATAATATGCAAGCTGTTTGTCAGAGCAGATGGAGGTTAGAAATCTGGATTTGATAAGCTGTAACTGTTACATTCTGGTCTGGCCTACTTTGCAGTTCCTGACTAAACCAAATTCCTGAATGTCATCACACCTTAGTTATGAGGAAAATCATTCCCTGATCTGAATGTTATCATTAGCTCCAGGACAAGCCAAAACCAAAGTAATGTGTCTAATTCCTCCCTGTTCCCTGAGGAAAATTTATATTCAGCTGATGTGGCCCAGGTTTGCATCTAATTGCAGCCTTTCATATTATTTATATTTCCAGAATTTATAGATGCAAAAGTTGTCGGAGCTCTTCCTTATAGGATGGAAAATGAAAGGACCAAAGCTCACATCAGGAGGCTGATGCTTTGCAAAAATGTGTTGGGATAGCAGTGGTACGGCACATACTGCTGAAGTACTCTTTTTTTTTTTTTTTTTTTTTTATGAAACATCTGTTCTAGTAGTTAGGTAATGCTTCCAAGGCTATGCATCTGTTGCCTTTTCCTTAAACCTGCAGCTGCAGATGACGAAGTTATATGCAAAGAAATTACAGGAAACATTGTTCTTTTTCTTAGAAGCTCCTCCATAAAGAGGAAAAGAATACAACAAAAAAAATATTGCTAGTATGTAATTGTCATACATTCCTGTTTCTTTTGGCTTTTAACACTATATTTAGAATGCTTGTTTGATATGACCATATGTCTCTCTTTAAAACAACGTCTGTATCCGCTAGGAGGAAAGGCCTTCTTTGGTGGGAGATGTTCTGTGGAAACAGATTTTTCATCTCACTTTATTTCCTTCTAAATTTATATTTTTACTGTAGGCTCAATTTTTATTTTTATTTTTTCATCTGAGGTCAATTAAAATCAGTCACAGCCTTAAATGAAAATAGGACTTGAGATTCTGATAGTAAGCCTTTAAAACAATCTGAATTGAAGGTACTATAAGGACTACAGGAGGTACATTTTTAACAGGCCCCTTGTCTTTTTCAACCTTTTCAGATCTTGAATTGTATGATGAGCAAATTCCAACTATTTAATTTTTTTTTTTCTAACAACTTCTTTCAAATATTTTTTTTTAAGTGTGTTAGAGCAATATGTTGCATAAATTGGATTTAGAATGAAATTTAGTATTTAGTTAGAGAAGTCAAAAATCTTCACAGATGGTGGCACATCTTCTGTAGCAGTAAACTGATACAAAATGTTTTATTATAGCAAAACTCTTGTGAAAGGGATAAATCTATTCAGGGGGCAGGGGGTAGGTCACGTAAACAGACAGCACACCAATAAATGCAACCAAACCAACCAGATTTTCTTTTCTTTTACATAAACAAGTTGCTCAGATACATCCACCTGTTTGTGCAATCATCTTCTTTGCTTTCACAGCCAACTCAGGGCTACCACAAGGTGTTATTTGTGCTCTAAAACTAATCTTTTAGTATAATTCATTATCCATATAATGAGAGTATAATTTATTATCCATATGAGATCTCAGTACATTTGCCATAATCATGACTTAATAACTTACCCATCAAAATGTTGATCATCTTCATAGCCCTCCTCTGAACTCCAACAGCTCAATGTCTTTCTTGTGTTGGGGGCCCCAGAGCTGAATGCAGTATTCCATGTGGGATCTCGCAAGAACAGAGTAGAGGGGGAGATTCACCTCCTTCAGCCTACTGGTCATGCTTCTTTTGATGTATCCCAGGGTACAGTTGTCTTTCTGGGCTGCAAGTGCACATTGTCAGGTCATATTCAGTTTCTCACCCAACAATACTCCCAAGTCCTTCTCTGCAGGGCTGCCCTTGATCCACTCATTGCCCAGTCTGTATTTCTGCTTGGGATTTCCCCAACCCAGGTGCAGGACCTTGCAGTCGGCCTTGTTGAATTTCATGAGGTTCACATGGGCCCACTTCTCATGCATGTCAAGGTCCCTGTAGAAGGATTCCCCACCAGCATGTCAACTGCACCACTCAGCTTGGGAACATTGGCAAACTTGCTGAGTGTGCTCTCTATCCCATTGCCCATGTTACCAACAAATATGTTAAATAGGGCCAGCCCCAATACCGACCACTGAGGAACACCACTCATCACTAGTATCTACCTGGACATTGAACCATTAACTCTGTGATTGTGATGATCCATCCAAATCCTTATCCAAAGAGTGGTTCATCTGCCAAATCTATGGCTCTCCAAATTAGAGACAAGGATGTCAGCATCAAATTCTTTGCAAAAGCCCAGGTAGATGACATCAATTGCTCTTCCCTTCTCCACCAATTCTGTTACCCCATCCATTGTAGAAGGCCACCAAATTTGTCAGGCACAATTTGCCCTTTCATGAAGACATTAGTTGTATTTATTTGAATAAATACAACTTTTTCCAAATTTTAGATTTTAAATTAATGTAATCTAGGATCAAACTAAGTCTCAAGGAGAATCTTATTTTCCATTTCACTTATATTCATCATGGAAAAAAAAAGGTGGATTTTGTTAAAATTCTAAAGACCGCATCTGTCACTATGACTAGCTGACCATCTGTCACACTGTAATACAAAATAGAAAAATAAACTCTACCAGGTTTTTCTATGATAAAAAGAATATTAAATTTAAAATTTCATTTTATTTAACTATAAGACAAACATTTTTTTTTAAAGAAATTCTGTAGTTTAAGAATATTATTTTAATCAAAAATGATTTCTCAGTGGCAAAAACATAAATGCATAGGCAGTATGTAGGAAAAATGTAATAGACTAGCATCTCTGACATACTATATTCAGTTTTGAATATACTGTTGTGGTTTAACCCAGCAGGCAGCTAAGCACCACGTGCCTATTTGCTTCCCCCTTCACTGTTGGATGGGGAAGAGAATTGCAAGGAAAAAAAAGTAAAATCTCATGGGTTGAGATAAAAACAGTTTAATATAGGACAGAAAAGAAAAAGAAAGAGAAATAATAATAATAATAGTAATAATAATAACAATAATAGAATGTACAAAGCAAGTGATGCACAATGCAATTGCTCACCACCTGCTCAACGATGCCCAGCCTGTCCCCAAGAATTGGTGTTCCCTCCTCCCCCTCCCCCAGCCACTCCATATTAATTGTTCAGCATGATGTCATATGTTATGGAATATCCCTTTGTCCAGTTTGGATCAGCTGCCCTAGTTCTGTCCCCTCTCAGCTTCTTGTGCACCCTCAGCCTCCTTGCTGGCAGGGTGGTATGAGCAGCTAAAAAGTCCTTGACTTAGTGTAAGCACTGCTCTAAAATGACTAAAACATCAACATGTTATCAGCCTTATTTTCATCCTAAACCCAAAATACAGCATCATACCAGCTGGTAGAAGGAAAGTTAACTATCCTAGATGAAACCATGACATATGCTTAGCCTGAGCAAGCACATTTCCAGTGTAATATAATATTCAGTGGAGGTTGCTAGTGTTGGACTTTTATATAAATGGACACATAAAACCATCCCTCATATGATCTGAGTACAATGCTCCAAAAAATGAGGTTCTTTAAACTTGCTCCTGGGTATAACAATTTGTAAGAGACTTTATTTTGAAAAGTCTGTGTCTCAGGTAGTTACTATAGGAAGTGGTATGTATTAGGTCAGGGAAAATAAAACCTTAATTCATCTTTAAAATAAAAATGTGACACTTGCAGTCTTTTATTTTTCCTATTCTCTCTAACATCTACTTCCTCTCTTCCTACCAATTGCATAATTCCTATGATGACTTACCCAAATATAAAGCTTGAGTTACTTTCTAGACAATTGTTGGGTGCTGTAGTCCATCAAAAAAAAAATACAAAAACAAGGAAAAATGATCTGAAAAAAGCCTGTGTTGGATTACAGTGAGGCGGGTCATAAAGAAAAGATAACATTTAAAGTTCTCCACTGAGATTCTTTTAAATCAGTGGTCTGCAGTAGCTGTAAACGTAGTCTGAATTTGTTTGTAAAATAAAAATACCATTTTAAGAAACATGAATTTTCATTTTAAATCATAAAATTGTTCAGTCCAAGGTTGCTTTCTTTGCTAACTTGTAAAAACTTGAATATGATTTGGGACAGAATGAATAACTCCTAGAATCTGAAAACATGAAGTACAGTGGACTGCAGTTGGCTATATTGAAGAAAGAATCAGGGTAAGGATGGAGGATCAGTGGTGGAGGCTGGAGTTCTGCCAAAGGGCAAAGCAACAAATCAAAACTGAGCTAGTCATGATATCCTCAGAGAGGAGAAAAATGAATGTGGAAGTTCAAGACAAATAAAGTAAACAAGTTTACCTGTGATGAAAGACTGTAGATATGCTATTACCTGCAAGTCACATGCTTCTGTGGGTCATATTTCAAAAAAAATGCTGATGACTGACATCTGGAAATGATTTCATAACAGAAGGTGCTGGGAGAGAAGTGCTTGAATAGAATGATAATACATTTCATATGTGTAAATTAATAAGTGACTAATTCTTTTCCAGGGTGGTACTGGATGACCACTGACATGCTGGTTGGGATTTTTTTTGTTTGTTTGTTTTGGATGAAATTTCATCATTGAGGGTACTCAAACAGCTTTGGTATTCTGAAAGCAATTAACTTATAGAAATTTTGGAAACAAAAAAAATATGGAGGTCAACATTATCTTTGATTACGAGTCCAGATGCAGAATATCACAGCAGAAGGAAAATGAGAGGTTATGCAATTAAAAAAATGTACACCCACAATGTAGGACAGAGAGACAATGGCAGGTGGGAGAAACCCAAATAATACCCTGTGCTGCCTGTTCCCAGGTACATCACAGGATCCATCAGCCCACCAAAGGTCTATCTCTATAAGACCATAGGAAAAAATTAACATGTATTTGTTTATTTTTTCTTAGAGATAGAAGAGGAGTACAGGAGTACAGGAGTACAGGAGTATAGGAAATAACAGAAACACACTATAAAATAAATAGTCTACTAAGGAGAAAAAGGAGGTGTAGCCACCAGCCTCAGACAGAGAAAGAAAATAGTAACTGGGTAATAAGAAGGATTTGCTTCTCGGGATTTGCTTCTCAGAATTTGCTTCTTAGGGTTTCAGAGCTGTAGAAGGAACTTGACCATAACGTAAAACTAAGATATAATTTAATGTTGGTTGTTTAGTGTTATATTTAAAACATCTGCAGAACACTTTGATGTCCATAGCTTTTTCTGTTAAAGTGCTAGGTGGGCCTACAACCCAGTAGGAGCATTTTCATTTTGTTTAAGACCTTGGTGAAGCCATATTGCAACTCATATTACAACTGTGCTCACAGTTTCTGAAGTCATATTAACCCTGGGATCAGCATAAAACATAACAGTTGTATTCACTATAATTAAAAAACACAGTTGCAGGAAGTGGGTGCTTCATGCATTTTTGATAATATGATTGGTTTGATTAAACACATCATGAAAAAAAAAAAGAAAAAGAAAGGCAATTCTGTGCAGAACAGTAGTGTCAAGAACAGGTTGACATTCCTTTAAATGAAAGTGATACCACAAAGCTAAGGACTTGTATTTCTTTAATAAGAGGAGTTATTAACAAGATTATATTCTGGATCCTAATAGTTATATCATTCAGCTGATATGGCTAGTTAATTCTGGTCCATGTTTCCAAGTAGTTTATACAGTTTGTGTTAAGAGGGAGGATATTTGTGTAAGAGGGAGGAATTATAAGAGAGGGAGAGACTGAGAGTGAGTGAGTGAGTGAGTGAGATCGAATTAGGCATCCTATTATACCACTACCGCTCCTTTGTAAGATAAGACGTGAACAAATGTCTCGTAGTTTTAAACAACAGACTCCAGGAGATGCAGTGAGGGTTTAACTTGACCTTGACACAGAAGAACTTTAGGAGTTATGGCCTACACTGTGCTTCCATATTTTATATTGACAACTGAGAATACTGATTGTAACAAATCTTATTCTAGGAACATTGTGTTCTTCCCCATATATTGCATAAGGGCTTGGGAGACTCATCCTGGCAACACTTAAGTCTAATTCTTGATTTGGACAATTGGCCGCAAGTAGCTTTCCCTCCCTCTTCCCTAAATCATGAAAAAAATGTTACATTAGATTTGTTTCTTTGTTTTTAATAAACTGCATTCAGTAGTACTTTTGAGAAGTTAGCAATTTATATTTCTTTTATAGTTCGTATTTAAACTTTAAGTCTCCTCTGTGCTAAATTATCAGTGAAAATCTAATATGTAAAAAACCTTCAGATTCTGACTCTCAACTGAATTAAGATGACAGATGAGCAAGTGAAGTTTTGTATTATCTTGAATAAGTGAATCACATATTGATACAATTCAATTTGAAGAGGTTTTTTTTTTTTTTTTTTTTTTTTGGCTTTGAATTTGCTGAGTTGTTGAAATTAAATTCAGACAAATTGAATAATTAAACTGAGAGGAAGCAATTATGTTGACATACTGCTTTTCTGATGAAATCAATTTCAAAAACATTTATTTCTAAGAAACATTTCAGAGTAATAATAACAGTTTTCAGAATACTGTACGAAATTTTCTAGGTAGTGTTCTGATAATACAGCTGAAGAAAAAACTTGAAAAATATTAAACTAGGTGTAAAAAAAATGCTTCCTTTCTGATATCATTCTTGGAGGATATCTATTTAGCATGAGCAAAAGTGACTGTGAGTGAGAAAAGAAAGAACATTTATGCACATCTTCAGAGTTCTCTGGTATTATATATAACTTTATACTAGGTAATATACTGAAATTGGGACTCCATCCTATTTATTCTATTGCTGATCCTTGATCCACACCACTTAGTGCAGTCTGACTTCTCTAATTGGTTCTGACCAGAATTCAGAGTTTGAAAACACCAGTACCTGAGGAAAACTTGGACAGTGAATAAAGAATTATGTATTTTTTTCTCAATTGCTTTTAAAAAAGAAGGTAGGATTGTTCTCTTCTTGCCATAAGTATCTATGGACATGGATCCTTGGTCTGACTTTTCTGTTATCCAACTTCGGATATAATTATTTCTTGCAATTCATAATCATTTGACAAAAGGTTATATTCTTATCTTTTAAATATTTTTAAGAAATTATTATTTTTATTTGTAAATCAGTGCTTCTTTGAAATTTTGTAAGAAAGGAGGAAGTATTCTTTATTTAGGTCCATCAACTGAATTTATGTAAATCCAGACTTTCCAATCCAGAGGCTTTTGTATTAATGTACCAGAGCTTGACAGCTGAGTTCTGCTGTTGAAGAGATGCAGTTATGAACATGTGTGCATTTTATTTTCAGCAGGTCTTTACTTAATCTGTAAATCACAGTCAGTTTGACTAGTGATTCAACCATTGGCAGCAGTGAATTCAAGTGCCAATGACTCTTAGTATTTGAATTACAAGAATATGGACAAGACTAGATTATAACTTCAAGTACTTAAGTCTTTACCAAAGAGACCATTTCTGTTTCTGGAAAATTAATTATATTACTCGGTCTATTTGTCTGCCCAGCAGCCTGATATTTTATAAAGCCCTATCTTCAGCACTTTTGTAGTAATAATTACTGGTCAGCTAAGTAGGTCCTAGATGCATTAAGTTCACTTAACAATTTGAAATATAAGGAAATAAGTCAACTGTTAAATTGAAAAGATACATCTTAAAGATTCTGTTCTGGGTAGAAAATTCTCCTAACATATGAACAGGTGTTTTTTATTATTATTATTTTCTTTTTAAATATAAAATAGTAACTTAAAGAAAATAAATACAAAGCTAAAATAATCAGCTAAGGAAAAAATTGAAAATGTAATAAAACCACCACAAACTATTTCAAATTACTCAAAGTACAGGGAATAGAAAATAATTTGTTCATTTTACTGTTAGGGTAATCTTGTAGTACAACTCAAGAAAATTTTGCCTTCATAAACATGGATAGATTGACTTTTCAATCCGTTTTTCTAAGAAGCCTTACAGAATTGTGTCAATATCAATACTAACACAAGACAATTCATGCATTAAGTAGTGTGGCTAAGCCTAGAATTTTTCAAGATAGCTTTTACATAGCTGTCTTTATAGTGAATAAAAATATAGTTTAAGATGGTATTTGTTGAATTTGTTTGTTGATTAATGACCTCAGCTAGGAATAATATAGAGTCTTCTGAAGGTTTATAATGAATGATTGATTCAATTTTAAAAATCATCGTACCTATTTTTTAAAATTTTATTTTAAGCATTGTAAAATTATGAAACCTCATATTCTTCTTCTTGTGTGGTCTAAACTGTTCAGAACAATCTGTCCCCTCCCCCCTGTACCCATCCCATTTTTGAACTATCATTTTTCAGTCCTCTCACTTGGAACTACACCATATGTTAAATTGTCTCTTGTGGCAGTTTTCCCAGGGTAGGCTTGAAGTTTTGTTTTATTTTGTTTTATTTTTCTTATTGTGCCCCAGTCATCTAACCACAACCTTAATTATTCCTGTGTGAGCTTTATAATCCTTAACAGTTGCCTGGCAGATAGAAAATGTTGTTGCCTCAACAGGCGGATAGTAGTTCCTCCTATAAAGGAGAGAGTGATCATAGTTATAACATCTTTAAGATACTGATCAGTCCTTGGGGTTGTTTCTTCTTCTGCTATCTGTTTTTAGTATTTCTTCAGCCTCTTGCCATTTTTTTTTTTTTTTCCTTTCTTTCTGTGAATGTCCCATGTAAATTTCTTCTTGTAAAGTAAGGAAACAGTAAATTGTTTCCATAGGTGAGATGTTTATGCCAGGAACCCTGTCAACATGTAGGAGCATTGAAAATGTCCCTAATGTGTGAAAGAGCCCTGTAGCTGAAATTGTGTCCTGAGAGACTGTGTCCTCCAGCAGAAATGGAATTGAGTTGTGTTTGTAAGGCAATAAATACAGATCTAACAGAGAAAGATCAGAGTGACAACATGACTAGCCTTGGAAACACTTCAGTGACTTTAGCTCAAAACATAAACCATCTTCAGACTGGAATTTCTTGTGTAGGCTGAACCACTCTCATCTTCTTGAGTAAGCATCCTGTAAAGTAAATGTCTTCATAATCTGATGTGTGGACATTATTAATTTGTGTTGGCTGACTACAGTTTTAATAATGAAGAGAATTCATTAGTTGAAGATAATAAAACATTCCTACACTATAAAATAAGGAATACATCTTTGCCTAGTGTTGATGTCAAAGAAACCATCTCCAAGTAAAATTAGTTTAGTGTATTATGTGGTGAAATTTTGCTGGCATGGAAGGTTGCTGCAGGGGTAGCCTCTGTGTTTATCTAAAGGGTAAAATTTCACAGAACTGTTTTATTTTGAGGAAAGAAAATAAAAGATAAAGACAAGACAAACTGTTCAACTGGCAAGGTGATGGACTATCCACTTCATAGGAACTCAGGGATTTGTTTGACATGATGATAAATGCTTGATTCACAGGTTATATGGTTTGTTCACTAAATATGGGATTTTGTCATTCCTACACTCACTGGATTCATTATCCTTAAAACAGTGTTGCAAGATGGATCTCCAGTCACTGCAAATGATTTTACTTCCAATCAATTAAATTCTTAAGAGACAGTGCAACAAAACAATTTTGTTCCTCAAGGAACAATCATCACAGGCACAATTCAGGGACATGCTCACTCTCGGTAATGTCATATTTTCATTTGCTAGAGAATATTTTGGAACTGGCCAACACATGCATTCTCCTCCAAAACAGGAACTGGGAGGACTGAACAATTTTTTTCTACTAACATTTTTTACACTAACACTGACAGCAACAAAAGAATGCTTTGAGATCCCCTGCATTTAGTCAGAATTCTCTAAATAAAAAATCTTGCATGTTACTAAATGTTACTAAATGTTACATCAATTGTTGGGGTTTCCTATTAATTAATTAATTAATAATGGCTATACAAATAACATGAGTCTTCAAGAACCATCCCTCCAGACTTTGAAAAAAAAATATTTTTTAAGAGCTACCATTGTTAACAATTAAATCCACTTGTAAAATGGATTTTTTTTAACACGTTATCACAGAATCACGGAATCACAGAAGGGTTGAGGTTGGAAGGGACCTCTGAAGATTCTCTAGTCCAACCCCCCTGCCCAGCAGGGTCACCTAGGTTACCATGTTGCACAGGTTTGCATCCAGGTGGGTTTTGAATATCTCTGGAGAAGGAGACTCCAGAGACTCTCTGGGCAACCTTTTCCAGTGCTCTGTCACCCTCTCAGTAGAAAGTGTTTTCTCATATTCAGATAGAACTTCCTGTGTTTCACTTTGTGCCTGTTGCCTGTTGTCCTGTCGCTGGGCACCACTGCAATGAATCTGGACCCATCCTCTTGACACTCTCCCTTCAGATATTTACATACATTGATAAGATCCATTCTCAGTCTGCTCTTCTCAAAGCTAAACAGGCCTAGCTCTCTCAGACTCTCCTTGTATGTTATGAACAAACAAGAGGCCACAGATGTTTTGTGTTGTAACTGCTCTAGAGTGGACTTATTCAAGGGCCACAGTCTCTTCAGACTTCCCTGTGGGGGCCCAGAGAGAGCCATCCCGGGTGACCCACTTAGAGGCCTCCAATGTTCAAAGTACCCTTGGACTAAATTAAGGTGACATAACACTTAATGATTGATTGATAAGTTTTATTGAAGGCAGAAACTATTCTGGCAGAAAATAATTAAATCTTGTTGTTTATAACAGGAGTTATTTAAACGTTGTTTTGATTTTTCATAAATGCCTGAACGGCCTGTAATATACGATGAAAGAAAGTAAGAGAGAAAGTAAGACAGAGAGTAAGTGAGAAAGGTAGAAGGAAAGGAAAGGTCTGGATCACCACCCCAGGTTGCAGAGACATCTCTGGTTCAGTTCTTGTTATGTCTGCCATGGTGGTGGGTACACACATGGCCCCTGTGTGTTGTGCTATTTCTGAATACATCCCTACCCAAGCTCTCATTTTGTATGCTAATTATTCCAAGCCCTTGTCCCAAGACCTTCTTGAAAGGGAGTTGGTGGGGGGGTTGCTAATGGCTTTCCTCCCCCAACTACCAGAAACACTGGAGTCAATATTTCTCAGGTTGTTACCCAAGATAAGGACATAGGCCCCAAAAAATGCTATCCTCCCTCTGCAGGATCCTCCTTTCTGACTGCAGCTTATCTTCTCATTAGTGTGATAATATTTTTTCTCTGCTGAATCTTTTTTTTTTTTTTTTTTTTTTTTTTTTTTTTTTCCAGATTCTTACAATCCCTTCAGACAACTGCTATGCTGTGGACTCATCTATGACCACAGACACTTCGAGGTGTTCCAGCATGGCCTAATCTGCAGACACAACACTGCAAGATATACTTCCTGTAGCACACTTATCCATGGCCACAGATGCTTCGAAGTGTAGTGTACATGCTCTGGAGTGGACTTATCTGTGTCCACAGACGTTTCAGGTTGTAAATGCTCCCATGTAGGTGCATCCACAGATCACAGTCTCTCTGACTCAAGTTCACTCCAGAGTTCCAGCCTGTACTGTACAGCAGCATAGAAACAGCAATGACCTGGCTGTCTGCCAGCTCAGGTGCATGGCAATTGCTGTTACCAAAGCATTCCTAGGCACAGCAAAATAAGATTATAAGGAGTACACCAAACAGCAGAAGCAAAATCAGCCCCTAAGAAGCCCTAGACTCCTATAGATAAATGCTAAGGCAAGCAAGCCCTTTAGCAAGCACCAGAGCATGTAAATTAACATCAAAAAAGCCATAAATTCTATACATTTGGTCTAGCACACCCCACAATCCAAATCTATCATCAACTCGAATCCTTCAAGCCTCACTTTGGGTGCCACAAAAAGGGGCGGTTGGGGTTTAAATCTAGAAAGCAGCTAAGCATCACAGTCTCTCATTCACTCCTGCCATGGTGGGATGAGGAAATCTGTGGGTTGAGATAAAGACAAACCAACTTAGGTAAAGCAAAAGCTGGGTGTACAAGCAAAGCAAAACAATGAATTAATTCACTGCTTCTGTATGGGGTCTTGCTGGGATGGAGTTAACTTTTCCCACAGCAGCTCATATAGTGCTGTGCTCTGCACGAGTAGCTAGAACAGTGTTGATATCACTCTAATGTTTTGTCTGTTGCTGAGAAGTTCTGGCACAGCATCAAGACTGTCTCTTCAATGCAGAAAAATAAAAAAATAATAATAAAAAAACCCTGTAGGTTGGGGAGGAGAAAAGGTGGTGAGTAGATGCAAAAAGGACAACAGACCTAAAATGACCTTCCATATCATCATGTTCAGCAATAAAAGCTGAGGAAGGAGGGCGTCTTTTTATGAAAATGTCTGTTTTCCCAAGCAACCACTACACATATTGATGCTATGCTTCCCAGGATATAGCCAAACATTTCTTGCTGATGGGAAGTAGAGAATAATTGTTTTGTTTTCTGCTGTTGCTTCTGCATGTGACTGGGAGAAGTGCCCAAAGACTGGAGGAAAGCAAATGCCACTCTTATCTTCAAGAAGAGTAAGAAGGAGGGCCCAGGGTATTACAGGCCAGTCAACTTCATCTTGATCCCTGGGAAGGAACAAATAATCATGGAAACCATTTCCAGGCACATGAAGGACAAGAAAATCATCAGAGGTAGTTGTCATGGATTTGCCAGGGAGAAGTACTGCTTGACCAACTTGATATAATGAAAAGACTGGTTTGGCAGTAAAGGAGTAGTGCAGTAGGAGAGCAGTGGATATTGTTTTTCTGTATTTCAGTAAGGCCTTTAAAATTTTCTTCCATAAGATAGTTGTAGATAAGCTGTTGATGTAGACTCAGCTGTTGATGGCTGGGTAGGCAGGCAGTGATATCAGTTGAAAACTGGCAGAATGGCTGAGCCCAGATTGGTATGATCAGTGATGCAAAGTCTAGTTGGAGGTCAGTAACTAGCAGTGTATCCCAGGGATCAATACTGGCTCCAGTCCTGTTTAATATTTTCATTAATGACTTGGATGATTGCGTAGTGTATGAAGCAATGAAGAATTAAAACAAATTGAGAATTGTAATGAAAGACAACAGGACAAAACCTGTTTTCTTAGGGATCTGCACCATTCTAGATTGTTTATTATATGCCAAAATGATATGTAGTAGCTCTCTCTGGTGTCAGTTGTAATTTCTGTGACAATTGCATGGGTGTTACTCTAGTAATTGCTGATTATATGCATTATATTTTTCCTACTTGTTAATTTTTTCTTATTTTAAATGTTTTACTTCAGAAATGGAAGGGACAAATCAAATGTGTGTTGAAACTGGGTCCATACCGAAGCTTAATCTCAAACTTGCAATGCCTAACACATAGAAGAAACCATGAAAATAACATGCCAAGTTTTCCTACAAAGAACACGGGGAAAGAGTAACACTTTCAATCTCCTCCACTGGGAGTCACTTACACTATTTAGATGGAATTGTTGAGCAGGGTGACAGTTCAACAACTTACTTAGGATTAAGAGCTATGAGCTAGTTCCAGGAAGGAGCACTAAAGGTAGCCCAGATTTCTCTTACAAGAATCAAAGATTTAGAAATTAGATATCTTTGTTAGCACAGGGCAAAGGTCTTCAGACCATGGTGGAAAATTCACTTGCTTTCCCTATCTACAGGACATAGAGAAGCAAGCCTCAAATATTAGCTTTACTGGAAACTATTGTTGGCTGCCTTGGAAGATGTGATTATAAGAATCACTAGTTTCATGATCACCAGGAAGTAACCAGAGCAAAGGATTATGCTTCTTTCTATTCTGTGGGTAAAAGTCAAAATAAATAAAAAGCAATAACATTGTGCTGCAAGGCTACTGCGTCTTGATATTCTTTTCATTGTTTCCTTGTAAAGTTAACAGAAGCTGATGACATGTGAGCGCATAATTTAATTATTAATGCAAATATTTTCTTTGCATGTTTAGGGCATATTTTGTACAAAAGCTTGCCATTCTCAATGGCAACTACTTCTATTGTAGATCTCTGAGCCAATTTTAAAGATTTCAGAATTACATCTTGTGATTTAGACACCTAGTTATTGAAACAGATGAATAAAGTAATCTCTTAGCAATTTCAAGTTTTAGAAGTAATTATGCTCCTAAGCTAAGGTATGAATGAATGTTGCTTATACATTGTACATAGTGAAAATTACCATAACCAGACATAAGAAGTGTTTACCTGTTTGTTGTACCTTAGTAAGTCATACATTTATATTCACATGGTATTTGTTAATTAAAGCAGATTTTTCTTATACTACAGTAATATTTTTCATGTTTGAATTTATGCTTATGATATTCTTATTAGAGTTATATCTATGACAGAGATGGATGGCAAAAAAGTACTTTGGAATCAGATGTAAATTAGGCCGAATTGCTAGCATAATATGAACAAAAGTCTGAGAAATACAAATAAATAAATAAATAAATAAATAAATTTGAGCTAGCCATACAATAAATCTGTAAAATAGTTTTTACCAAGTTTAAAAAACATGAAGGTTTTCATTTAGTATTTGGTTTTTCTAAACCTTCACAAAAAAATCGAGGGGATATTTTTCCCCTTATTTTACTGGGGACATTTTCTGTAAGGCTTGCTGTTTAAAAAAAATTTTTTTTAAAAAAATTTTCTTTTGTTTTGAAGGGTACAGTGCTTTGCAGAGACATCTAATCTGTATGTGAATCAGGTAGTATTGCACAAAAACAGAAGCCTCAAACAGTCAGTCTGGAAATCTGCCTTCCCAGGAGAGCTGACTTCTAGGCAGAGCATTCATTGTGTTAAGTACTAACTTCCATTTTTGGTACTTAGGCTGACTTGTTCAGTCTCTTAGTCTTTTACATTTTCTCTCCTCATGCACCATGTGAACATTTCCAAAATTACATCCGGGCACATTTTAACAATGTGGGTTTATTTTGGATTTTGTATAACCTGCTACCCTCTCCCCCCCCCACAAAAAAAATTAAAAAAAAAGTGTTTTATTAAAATTCTTATCCCAACATCTCAACAGATGCTTCATATTTGCTAAGGTATGGCTGTATTTACCTATTTATTTTCATTTGACTTGTGTCCATTCCAGAAGACTTGAGGTTGTAGGCAGGAGGCAGGATAGACTAAGCAAGAAGATTGGCCTTTAAGAGTGAGATCATAAAATCATAGAATAGAATCATAGAATATCCTGAGTTGGAAGGGACCCATAAGGATCATCAAGTCCAATTCCTGGCACCACACAGGTCTACCCAAAATTTTAGACCATGTGACTAATGCACCCAGGTGCAGGACCCGGCACTTGTTTTTGTTAAACTTCATGTGGTTGGTGATTCCCCAGCTCTCCAGTCTGTCCAGATCTCTCTGCAAGGCCTTTCCACACTCATCCAAGACCACAACCCCACCAAGTCTGGTGTCGTCGGCAAATTTGCTCAAAACACCTTCTAGTCCTACATCCAAATCATTTATAAAAACATCGAAGAGGACTGGCCCTAAAATGGAGCCTGGAGGGATGCCACTAGTGACCATCCGCCAGCCAGATGTGGCCTCATTTACCACAACCCTTTGAGCCCTGCCCTTCAGCCAATTGCTCACGTCATACAGTATGATGTTTTTAAGTTGTATGCTGGACATTTTGTCCAGTAGGATCCTATGGGAAACCATGTCAAAAGCTTTGCTGAAGTCCAAAAAGATCACATCAGCTGTTTTCCCTTGATCGCCTAGATGGGTGATCTTATCATAAAAGGAAATCAAATTCGTTAGGCAGGACCTACCCCTCATGAACCCATGTTGGCTGGGACCAATGACTACATTGTCCCCCAGGTGCGCTTCAATAACTCCAAGGATCATCTTCTCCATAATTTTACCAGGCACTGACGTGAGACTGACAGGCCTGTAATTGCTAGGGTCTTCTTTCTTACCATTGATTGCACATTGATCGTGGTAGTATTAACCACATGAGTATTTTTCTAACAGTTTACATACGAAGCTAGCTTTTAATGTGAGACTCCAGGTTACGAGCGGCAAAGGTAATCATCCCTAACTGAGATAAGAACAAGAGACTATTAGTCTGTAAATCCACAGATATTCTTCTGTGGCCCTATCATTAGAGGGGAACCTGTATACGCAATGAGCCTGGTTTAGTACCTATAAGCACATTATCATTAACATTTGTGGCTACAGGACAAAATGATATTTAACTAGTGATTACACTACAATTTTTCAATGAGTTTTTTTCCTGGTGTAATATATTAGCACTGGATTTTAGCAAGACTTTAGTCAGGCTCTTCTGCATGTTTGCACTGAAAAGAAATTTGTATTCCAGAAACAGTGCAGAGGTCTAACTGAAACAAGAAGGTGAAAGTACAGCATTTTTTTCCATTTGTATATTCCAGGTGTCTAGGATATGATACATAAATTCAGGTATTAGTGCTACACTGTATAAAGAGATTAGGGTTTCAGAGCTTGGTTACCCAAGTTTTTGGTAAATTCTGGATTCTATAGACAACCAAAATTAGAGGGAAATAAAATAGTTCTTTATTTTTTATACTCACTGATTTTATAGCCAAAGCAAACTAGGAATATTGAGAATTTTACCTTCAGAATGTTGGAAAAAAAATACTTAAAAAAATAAAATGGATATTTCAATATAGCAATAAACATGAGGCTCTAAGGGCTGGAAATGGGTTTCATTCCTTTAATTGAAGGAAATTGTAGGAGACTGCTAGTACTGCTAATAAATAGGAAATGCGTTGATTGATAAACTATGTTTTTTCCCTTTTACAGGATGTTATAGGCAGGTTAGCCTCACTGTAAATAGAGTCATCAGGCTTGTTAGCTTACAGGTGTCCTCCATTGCTTGGAAATGTGATGTAATGTCCAGATTTGTGTAACATCGACTGTCTGGATTTGTCAAGTCCCCCTTCTAATGCTAACATGATTTAGTCTGGCTTTGCATCTGAAATAGTGTTATATCCTATTATACTGCAAAATGTGCTCATGAACCACAGGATGGCAACAGAGGATTTCTATTATTATTATTTTTTTTCTTCTGTAGCACAGAATAACCTAATTTTTCATGTTGGTTATAAACTGCCATATAGATTTGATTTATGGATTGTATTGAATAATAATAATTAAAAGAAATTTATCCACATGGGTCCTAATTTTTACATGTATTCAATCATGATCTCAAAGAAATTATGAAAATTATGCATTTGAAATGCTTTGAACAAGGAAAGTATTGAGTCTCAGTGAAAAGCAATAAGTCAATTTCCCCCTGTACTCAGCTCTGGTGAGGCTTCTCGTTGAGTACTATGTTCGGTTTTGGGCCCCTCACTACAAGAAGGACATCGAGGCCCTGGAGTGTGTCCAGAGAAGGGCTATGAAGCTGGTGAAGGGTCTGGAACACAAGTCCTGTGAGGAGCAGCTGAAGGGAACTGGGGTTGCTTAGTCTGGAGAAGAGGAGGCTCAGAGAGACCTTATAGCTCTCTACAACTGCCTGAAAGGGAGTTGTGGAGAGCTGGGGTTTGGCCTCTTGCAGATAACTAGTGATAGGACCAGGGGGAATGGCCTTAGGTTGCACCAGGGAAGGTTCAGGTTAGAAATTAGGAGACATTTCTCCTCAGAAACAGTAGTCGGGTATAGGAATGGGTTGCTCAAGGAGGTGTTAGAATCTCTGTCCCTGAGGGATTTAAGGAAAAGTTGGATGTGGTGCTCTTAGGGACAAGGTTTAGTGGGTAATACTGGTGGTAGGGGGATGGTTGGACCAGACGATCTTTGAGGTCTTTTCCAAATTTAATGATTCATTAATTAATTAGGAAATTTATTTTTCTGACTTTATTTTCTGTAACACAGGTATCAGAAAGTTTATTTTCCTTTTTCTTCACTGTGTATAGACAAGTTTTTACACCTTTCTTAAAAATATTCTGTATACAGTATATTTTTATCCTTAATTTAAAATTAAAAGGAAAAGAAAATCTTTTCAATATTTATGATTTTAGAAGATTGATTAACAAATGTTTTATGTGTTCATTTGCTACCTCTGTCCATCACTCTGAAGGTGATAGAAAGTCATAACTTTAAATTACTGTAAAAGTGTAATTTGCTAGTTTAGACATGCACTCAGGTGGATTTTGGGACTTCATGAAGTGCTTAGACATTACCCAACATATACTGAACTAACACTTGTCAAATCTTTATTATACTCTCCTGACAGCATTATTGTTTTACAGACAGATAGGTTGTCATTGATACTGGAAAAAAAGACTTGAAGCAGTGTTTTTGGGGGAAGGTGAGAGTGGGGAATGATAGTTATGAGATTTAGAAAACTCTTGTTTGTTTGTCAGTCTTGAGTGTCAAAGTATATCTTGTTCTAATGAATAAAAAAGAACGTGTTCTGGTTTTGGCTGGGATAGAGGAATCTATCACGTTTTTCATCTCTGGTGGTTGTGGACTTCACCACTGAAAAAGTCTGGAACCCTAAAAACCTGACAGTACGTTTAAAAAATGGTATGCCCTGACCCTGGCAGTGCCAGAGACCTATCAAACAATAGTCAACCCTATTCAGCAACCTCAGAATGTATAAAATACCTCTGACTCTTATTCAGCTCTGGTGACAGAAACTGTAGGTAACCCAGCTCCCACAATGGGTATTGTGGCTTATCTTACTCCAGCCCCAGACACTCTGGATGAACCAGAGAATCAACCTGTGCTGCGATCATTCACCCCTATATTAAAGAAGAAACAATGGCAGTGGAAGCCACTTCGTTCAGAAAGAGAAGGAACTTCTAGTAGAAGGGGAAAGGTAGAAGAAGCTGAAGGGGACAGATACTTTGAAGTAGGGCCATCACAAAAAATAGGAGGAGAAAGACGCAGAAGTCATAAATGGAACAGTAGCTACCTGATCCCTATCCCTGAATGAGCACTGGCATATGTGAAAAGATTTCAGCCTACACCCAGGCAAGCACATTGTCACCTGGACTCTCTAGCAAGCTATTTTTCTTAGCAATTACAAGCATTTGCTTTTTATCAGGTAGGCCAGAAAAAAAAAAAAAAACAACATACTGTCTTGCTGCAACTGGCTCTTGAAAATCTTCCAGTGTATGTGATAGCATTTTCACAAGTTAAAATGAGTGCGATTACTTTTGCTTAGAATAGTAGAACAAAAAACTGAAAGGAATGAAGGTTTTATTCTGTGGCCATATACTGAATATCAGCTATTTTCCCATTCTTACTGGGGACGAAATATAGGAATGTCACATTTTCAGAGATTAATGTTAATAGGGAAAAATAGCTTTCAGGGTAAGATAACATTTCATTACAATAATTTAAAAATATTCAATTTGAATTCATATTCAATAAAGTGAGCTTTGCTTCTTCTAAATGTCTTAAACTAACAAAAGGTTAATACAATTTTTTAATATTAAAAATCATTTAAAATTATAGTTTTTTGATTGCATAGGGTATGCTTTTTCAAAAATTTAAAGACAAGAGCTGCATTGAAAATTGCTCGTTATTTATCATACAGCTACTAAACTTTTCCTAAACAACATTGTGTCAAAAAACAACAAATCAGCAAAAAGACCAAGCCCGATGAAGTTTAGTGCAAAATGTGATGAAAGCCAGGAAGAAAAAGGCTATTCATAACTTCTTTTCTTCTGCAAAAGGCTGTTTTATTATTATTATTTATTTATTTATTATTATTATTTTTATTGTTTGTTTACACCTTTTATAAACTCTAGGTGATGGTTCTATGGCAATTCCAGAAGAGGTATAGACCAAAATTCTTCAGCAATCTGCTATGGTTTCCAATTATATTCCATGCACACTGAATAAATTCTTACTTCTACTTTTAAACATTTAGTAATACAAAAAATATGGATGGATGATAATGGCATTTGGAAAAAAATCAGGAAGAATTAAATGTAGATTTTTAAAAAGGAAAACAGGCTGATGGATAACACCATTACAACAATGCAGAAAGGAAAGTGTAGTGTTGTTGTGTCCTCCCTGTGTGTCACAGGAGAATTGGGTATGAATGCTGTGGACA
The DNA here is from genome assembly GCA_011074415.1 of Stictonetta naevosa. Taxonomy (NCBI): domain Eukaryota; kingdom Metazoa; phylum Chordata; class Aves; order Anseriformes; family Anatidae; genus Stictonetta; species Stictonetta naevosa. The sequence continues at coordinate 53,246,060 of CM021698.1, forward strand.
ATTCATAACACTTTGACCATGAAGAAGCAGCAGAGACACTCTCTTTCCCTACTCCAGCATGGGGTCCTTTCTGTGCGATGCAGTCCTTCACAAATTGATCCTATGTGGATTTCCCACAAACTGTAGTCTTCAAGAACTGCTCTGATATGGGTCCATACCATGAGGTTAGGTCCTTCAGGAAAACTGTGGCCTGCAGAACCTGCTGGGTCATCTGCTTGTGTGTAGGCTCCTCTGCATGGGCTGCAGTTCTGGACTGGTGTCTGCTACTGTGTGGGCTCTGCCTGGACTTTAGGCAACTTCAGGCCATATCCATCTGCTCTTGTGTGGGCTCCTCCACAGGCTGCAATGGGGTTATCTGCTCTGGCATGGTATAGCACAGACTGCAGGAGGACAGCCTACTCTGCTGTGGCCCTCTCCACAGGCTGCAGGGCATACTCTGCTCTGGCACCTGGAGTACTTCCTCCCCCTCATTCTTCACAGACCTTGGTGTCTGCAGGGTTGTTTCTCTGAACATTTTATCACTCCTCCCTCCCAGATGCTGCAGCAAATTTTTCCTTTCTTAAATATGCTCTCAGAGAAGTGCAGCCAGTGTCGCTCATTCGCTAAGCTTTGGCCAGCAGCATGTCCCTTCTGGAGCTAACTGGAACTGTCTTTTATCCAACATGGGGAAGCTCTTGGGCTCTTCTCGTTGAAGCCACCCCTGCAGCCACCCCACCTCCCCCACTACCAAAATCTTGACACATAAGCCCAATATGTACAGTTTTGGTTTATTGTGTGTACAGAACAGATTATTTGTAAATAACAGAATACAAAAAACATTGAAGAGAGCTTTTATCCTGCTACTACAATGCAATTCCTGAACAAAACCACACACACACAAAAATGCTCTCTTATTTCTGAAGTGTCTGAACAATTTCCAGAAATGCAAAAGGAATGGGTGGTTTTCCATAATAAATAAATAAAATAAAATAAATAATGTGGTTATTGCATGTTCTTCAAAATATTTCTGACCTGTAAGGCCAGCCATTGAAAGGTTCTTATTTTGAGTCTGTCAGCCTGTAGAATCTCTTCTGAGGAACACGAATTTTGGTTGAGTTCATCTTTTTGCTCATCTATTTCAAAAAAATAGAATTCACAGGCAGATGTAGTGAAGTGTGCACTCAATAAAACAGCAAATGGAGCCTAAACCTCAAAGAAAAGAATATCTATGTCATACCTTGTGAATGAGTACATATTGATTCATGCTTGTGCATGACATGACAATTTTTATAGTGGTAGGCTACTCTTGCCTTGTGAAATCCTGATGACTTTTTCCTTTTTGCCAGATGTAGAAGACAAGTTAACAAGTTAGGGCAGCTACCTATTTGGCTGCCAAACCAATACAAAATCATTTGGGTTTTATTACTTACTTTAAAACACCTCTAAAACCATACAGTGTGTTGTTTGAAAGACAGACCTTAAAATCCTAAATGTTATCATCATGGCTCTTTCTGGGTTTCATAATATCACATTTTTAAAACAGACACAGACTAATATTACGGCTAAACAATCAAAACATAAGAGTTATAGACATTACTTAAGTCATGCTTGTGTGAAAATAGAAAAACAGTTTTTCTCATGTAATGGAGCTCCTTACAAAAATTAAAAATCTGTAAGGGTAAGAAAGCTTGTATTTCTTTATGTGTTACATGTGAGGAATTAAAAAAATAATAAATCTATCCTAATCTATGTTTTGATGAATCTAAATCCTTCTCCCTGCAACAGGCAGGACAAACAAACAAGCAATACATTCTCTTAAAAAATGTGAGGAGGAGAAAACTTGTTGGAAGTTTGACAAGGCCTAACGAACAACAAGGGAAGAAAAAAAAATATCTGTTTTATATCCATGTTCATTATTAATAAACTTGGAAGATTCCACCATTGGATCTATTTTTGATAAGGAATATGTTGGAGATGAATTTCAAAACCATAGTAGAGTTTATAGAAGAAAATGAGAAATCAACAAAAGACTCAAATTCTAAGAGAAACTAGGCAAATGAGCTGAAATAAAAACTTTTTCAGTGCCGGAATATAATAGTGGTTTATAAAAGGTGGTGAAGGAAGGTGTTGCAAATTATAAATCTATGTCTGATATCCAAGCAACTATAGAAACACTTCCAAAGGATTCTGAAGTTTATAACACTCTGTGGTTTACTGTTAATTATAAAAATCATTAGTACTGTATAATGGGGAAGAATCAGCAATGGAAACACTGTATCACAATTACTTAATTATTTGCAAGCAGTCTGTATACATATGGACTGAGGATATCCTATTGAGAGTCCAACTGGTATTTGAAAAGACACTTGACAATCATATAATACACAGTATAATGTGTGTGGGAATTTAAAATGTTGTCCTCTTTTTAACAATGGGGAAACAAATTGAACAGAGCTGGCAGATGGCAACATTTACAAGTCTGATACTAAGTTAGTTACACAATGAAAAAACTATGAAGGGTATAGAACTTCCTAACCTCATTTAGAATAAACTTGTTCCTTATTCCCTTTCTCTTTCATATCTATACACCCTTCCCTGAACTCTATTTGAAACCTTAGTCATATTATTTCATATAAATCTATATGATCTGTATGAGCTTAAACTTTAGGCTCCTTATGTTAACAAATCAACTTAGCTATTTATGGATACAATTTTTGCTTAAATAGCTCTTGAAAAAAATCCACAGAAAACATACAAACAAACAAAACCATGAAATAATGGAAAAACAGTTCTCTGTCTTCTAGATTTTCTCTAAGCAAAGATGACTTAGAGCAATGCCTAAAATGGAAAGGCATTAAAACGTAGCTCAGAAAAGTGGAATTCCTTTATAATGTACATGGGCAGTACTTACTACACTTATTAAAGTGGTTTGTAGTGCCTGTACTAACTTTTGCATAGATTTATATTTTTATGATAACATTAACTGTGAATTGTGACTCCAGTTTGAGAATCACATCATTGTAGATATGGCAGGTAACACATCACAGAAATCACTGTCAAGACCTAGGTGACATATGCTGTTATTTTTGACTCTTAATTATTAAATTATTGTTCCACTTACAAGTGTCCAATAATTTAGTGGTTTTATATACGAGGAACATAAAGAAACAAATCTTTCTGCTACTGAGACTACGATTTTACAATAGGGATAATCTTGCCTTCTCCCAAGCTGAGTGTACTACTTTGCTTTTCAATTTGTTAACATGAAAGTATATAAGAAGTGAAAAATCATAGAATCATTAAGGTTGGAAAAGATCATCTGGTCTGACCACCACCCTACTACCAATGCCCCTAAGCGCCAGGTCCAACCTTTCTTTAAACACCCTCAAGGACGGTGATGTTACCACTTCCCTGGGCAACCCGTTCCAATACCTAAGTAATCTTTCTGAGAAGAAATATCTCCTAATTCCCAACCTAAACCTCCCCTGTTGCATCTTGAGGCCATTCCCTCTAGTCCTATCACTAGTTATCAGTGAGAAGAGGCCGACACCCAGATCCCCACAACTCCCTTTCAGGCAGTTGTAGAGAGCAATAAGGTCTCCTCTGAGCCTCCTCTTCCCTGGAATAAACAACCGCAGTTCCCTCAGCCACTCCTCATAAGACTTGTGTTCCAGACCCTTTGCCATCTTTGTAGCCCTTCTCTGGACACACTCCAGGGCCTCAATGTCTTTCTTGTAGTGAGAGGCCCAAAACTGAACACGGTACTTGTGGTTCAAAATTACCAGTGCTGAGTACAGGGGAATGATCACCTCCCTGGTCCTTCTGGCAACACTATTCCTGATACAAGCCAGGATGTCATTGACCTTCTTGGCCACCTGGGCACACTGCTAGATTATGTTCAGGCAAGCATCAATAAGCCACTCTGCCTCAAGCCTGTAGCACTGCATGGGGTTGTTGTGGCCAAAGTGCAGAACCCAGCACTTAGTCATGTTGAACCTCAATCCATTGGCCTTTGCCCATTAACCCATCCTGTCCAGGTCCCTCTGCAGGGCCTTCCTACCCTCTGGCAGATTGACACTTCCTCCTAGCTTGGTGTCATCTGCAAACTTACTGAGGGTGCACTCGATTCCCTCATCCAAATCATCAATAAAGATATTAAAGAGGATAGGTCCCAACACTGACCCCTGGAGAACATGGCCAGCTGGATTTCACTCCATTCACCACCACTTGCTGGCTGTCAAGCTAGTTTTTAATTCAGCAAAGAGTGTACCTGTCTAAGCCATGGGCTGCCAGCTTCTCCAGAAGAATATTATGGGAGACCGTGTCAAAGGCCTTGCTGAAGTCTAGGTAGACTACATCAACAGGCTTTCCCTCATCCACTAAGGAGGTCACCTGGTCATAGAAGGAGATGAAGTTGGTCAGGCAGGACTTGCCTTTCATGAATCCATGCTGACTGAGCCTGATCCCCCTGTGGTACTGCATGTGCTGTGTGATTGCATTCAAGATGACCCGTTCCATCACCTTTTCTGGCACCGAGGTCAGTCTGACAGTTCCCTGGGTCCTCCTTACAAACCTTCTTATAGATGGGCATCACATTAGCAAGTCTCCAGTCATCCGAGATCTCTCAGGATGGTCCAAACTGCTAATAGATAATGGAAAGTGGCCCAGCAATTACATCTGCCAACTCCCTCAGCACCCTTGGGTGTATCCCATCTGGCCCCATGGACTTGTGATAGTCCAGGTGGAGCAGCAGGTCTCTGACTGTTTCCACCTGAACTGTTGGGGGTTTCATCTACTGCTTGTCCCAGACTTCCAGGTCAGGAGGCTGAGTACCCTGAGTACAAGTGGTCTGGCTAGTAAAGACAGATGCATTGAAGGCGTTCATAACCTCAGCCTTTTTCTTACCGCCTGTAGACATATCCCCTGCGACCAGTAAAGAATAGAGATTCTCTTTGGCCCTCCTCAGATTCTCTTTGGCCCTCTGCTCTGATTTCTAAACTGCACTTCTCTTCATTATTGCTAAATGAAAACACTGTCTTGGCATCAGCAAATTATTTTGGAAAAAATTATAGCTTTGAGTTTACTCTGAGTTTGATAACTAACACTATCATTTGTAAGGTTTTTTTTTTTTTTTTTTTTTTTTTTTTTGCATCGTGATGACATCTTGCAGCATAAAATATTATTTTGTAATGCATTTCTGTCTTAATTTCTGTGAATAGTGAACACACTAAGCTGACTAATATATAGTGCATTAATGAAATTATCAAATTTTCTGTTAGGTTGATGACCCCTCTCCAAACACCTGAAGGTTTGTAGGGTAACCATTAACTGATGCTAAATGCTAATAATTCTGAACAACTATTACTTGCATCTGGAACAACATATTTATCTTTTACAAGTATACACAGTTTTCATTATGACTTCCATATTTTGCCTGCCAAAAGCAATTTTATATTTTCAAGGAGTTAGCAGAAACTCTGTCACTAGCTTAGTATAAGAGGCAGATGCTTTCTGTTCAAAAATGTGTTTACCATCCAGGATGAAAATCATCATCTTGAATGAGGCCCACAAAGGCTCTCTCTTGTCCTAAACCACAAAGTCTTAAATAGTGCTTCAGATGGTGCGTGTATCCTTGTGTCTGTGTGCTGGAATGAATTTCACCAGCATGAATAACAAGGCACAGCATGGTAATACTAACAGCAATAACTTCTGCCTGCGGTACAAATGAGTACATGGAAAAGCCCATGAAAAAAATTAATTAACTCCTTCTCTTTTGAGTACAGTTGTGCTCTAAAAGCTGACTCTAAATATAGCAGTTTTGAACTTCTGTTACTAACAATTAGGTGTTCAGTTTATAAGATACGTTTAACTTAAAATACCTACATCTTCCCCTCTTCCCCTTGAAACTTGAAAGACACATTGGGTGGGTTTTTTTGTTTGTTTGTTTGTTTGTTTGTTTTTTCCAGATCAGGTACTTATTTTGGGCCTAGATCATATTGCTTCTTGTAATGAAGAACTGAGAGGTGTTCTAATGTTCTCACCTACAGATCTGGTGATTTGAGAAACAAGTCCAAGTGTTATTTGAGATGGTCCTTTCACTCTTTGATTTAAAAAAAAAATATCTTTTTTACTTTTTTAATTTTCCAGAAATTATAACTTGTATTAAGGTCTAAATCTATATCTGGATACCTGTTAAAGGTTGTTTCTTCCTCCCTCCCTCCTTCTCTCCCTCCCTCCCTTCCATCTTCCTTCCTTCCTTCCTTCCTTCCTTCCTTCCTTCCTTCCTTCCTT
>CM021698.1:53256331-53400999 GCA_011074415.1 Stictonetta naevosa
GGGCCGGCTGCTCGGGGTTGGGCTGGGCATCAGTCAGCGGGTGGTGAACAATTGCATTGTGCATCACTTGTTTTGTACACATTATTAGTAGTAGTAATAGTAGTAGTAGTAGTACTATTATTATTTTCCTGTCTTAATAAACTGTCTTTATCTCAGTTTACAGGCTTCACTTTCCCATTTCTCTCCCCCATCCCAGAGAGGGAGGGGTGAGGGTGGGCAAACGGCTGTGTGGTGTTTAGCTGCTGGCCGGGTTAAACCACAACACCAGAGAAGCAATCACCATTCTCTAAACTAAGATCAAGACTTAAATCTGGGCAATTTGTTGCTAATTGCAGAGGTATTTTTATTTATCCTAATGAGAGAGTCAGTTCTTGAGTATTCTTTTTTAGGACCAGAATACTGGTCCTAACTGCACCTTTCAATATGATTTTCCCAACCAAACAAACCAACAAACATTATTCAATTAACTCTACTTTGAATTTATTTGGTCCTCTGTTGCACTGAGCACCATGGAATAGTAGAAAAGAACAAAATATGCATTTGGCAAGACAGAATATGCTTAAGCAATGGAAGTCTCTAAAAATAGCTCTTCCTTCCATAATTTATACTGTCTGGAGGGGAGTTTTTCCAGCATCTCTCCCTGTTTGCCAGCACCAGCACTGATACATGTCTAAGGGCTCAACAAGGAGATTCTCTCTTTTTTGTAACATTCAGAGTCCCAGTCCTGTCCCACACTTTTGCAGATGACTTCTAATCTACTGAACTTCTCCCTGTTGTATTTTCGCTTACACTGAATATCTGCCAGATTTTGGCAAAATGGATTTTATAAATTTCCCACAAAGTATGACAAAAATAAAAGAAAATGCCTCAATAAGAATAAACAAAAGTAAAGTTGTTTGTTTGTTTCCCTTCTAGATATAAATTTCTGTATCTAAAAAACACAGCAAAGTCCTCAATATCGCTCCCATTCAAATTAAAGGCCAAGAGAAAATGTTTCCTATTTGCATTTTAGCTTTCGCTGTATATAAGATCCTTCTATAGAAAATTGAAAATATCCTGCTCAGGGCACTCTTACTTAGGTTATCTTACTTTTGATGGCCAAAAAAAAAAGGGTCACTGTTGAATTTTTTTATTTATTTTATTTTATTTTATTTTTTTCTGGAGGTAAGATCTCCCATTGGCTGCTCTAAGATAGTTTTGTTTGTTTGTTTGTTTTAGAGTGTCCGATTTATCAAGTTAAACAAAAAATATTTTGTGTTTAACCTGCTTCACACATTCTTTGTTGGTTTGCTATTCTATGTTATCCAGAAAGTTCACTAGCAAGATTATTTATATTTACATTGTGATTCCTGAATAAAAATGTTAACTTGTATTTTCTACTAAATCCCACTAAAAATGTAACATTTGCTCTTCATTTGACTTTGCTGTTTACTTTTTGGATTCTGTTGAGATTTATTCAGCTACTTAAGATATCTTTAATTATTATTTGTTTAATTGTTTCTGTGGTGACAATTTTTAATTCACATGCCATGTGGCATAAAGTTAAAGACCATTAAAATATCCAAGCAAAGAATCATTATAGAACAGACCTTTACAAAATCCAAGTGTGTCACTTTTACTTTATTTCTTCATTTTTATTGACAACGTATAATCCTATTGAAATATGAAAACAAATCTTCTTGGAAAGACCTACTTTATCAAAATTTGTTGGCTAATATTTAAGAATGTATCTATCTTTTACCTGTCTGTTTATTGAATTGTGCACCGAATTTATTTTTCCTCATAAAATATCAGATAAGATGACTAAGGTGGTATTCAGACCACATAATGACCTTGTTTTTTCTTGACTGTAGATATGTACAAGGACTATGCCTTTAATCTATCTGCAGTTTAACAGTACTCAATGGCAAAGCTTCAGATATAATAATATGTTAACTGTATTTCATTTACAGGTTATCTGTATTATCTTGCCTTCTCTGAAAGGAAAAACTAGGTAAACATAGCTGTCAGGGTAAGCCCAAGCAAAAATAAAATAACATCAAAAAACAAAAACAAAAAAGTACTGACTGAACTCTAGAGCTCTTCCAAGGAAGTGAAGTTGTTTTTAAGCAGGGACTGAAATCAAGGTGAATGCTAAACTATTAACATTTTTTTTTTTTTTAAATCTTTCCCCAAACCATTCCAAACAAGCAAAAATGCAGATTCAGAAAAAAAAATAGTTCTGCATTTTGGGAAACCAAGGGGAGCTGTGTTTTTAGTGTGACTTACAGAATTTAAAAATTCTGTAAACATTGACATTCAACCCCTAATCAGACTGATGTCAGTAGGACTACATTTTGCCTGTCATCCAATCCATTGAATCATTACCTAGCCCATGTAAATATAAGTTTTTTTTTTTTTTTTTTTTTTAAAAAAAAATAATATATTTTAGCCTTCCCCAGTTCTCATCATCCTTGAATGTAGCCATCTTTTACTGGAAATGGTCTTTGTTACAAAAGCACAGCCTATTTCAATGCCTAACAACCCTTTCAGTAAAGAAGTTCTTCCTGATATCCAACCTAAACCTCCCCTGGTGTAACTTTAGCCCATTCCCCCTCGTCCTGTCACCAGGCACGTGGGAGAATAGACCAACACCCACCTCACTACAGCCTCCTTTAAGGTACCTGTAGAGTGTGATAAGATCACCCCTGAGCCTCCTCTTTTCCAGGATGAACAATCCCAGCTCCCTCAGCTGCTCCTTGTAAGACTTGTTCTCCAGAACCCTCATCAGCTTCGTTGCCCTTCTCTGGACTTGCTAGAGCACCTCGATGTCCTTCTTGTACTGAGGAGCCCAGAACTGAACACAGTACTCAAGGTGCAGCCTCACCAGAGCTGAGTACAGGGGGACAACCACTTCCCTAGTCCTGCTGGCTACACTGTTTCTTATACAAGCCAGGATGCTGTTGGCCTTCTTGGCCACCTGAGCACACTGCTGGCTCATATTCAGCTATCAACCAATATTCTCAGGTCTTCTCTGCCAGGCAGCTTTCTAACCACTCCTCTCCCAGCCTGTAGTGCTGCTTGGGGTTGTTGTGCCCAGGTGCAGGACCCGGCACTTGGCCTTGTTGCACTTCATACACTTGGCCTCAGCCCATCAGTGCAGCCTATCCAGATCCTCCTGCAGAGCCTTCCTACGCTTGAGCAGATTGACCCACGCACCTAACTTGGTGTCATCTGCAAACTTATTATGCACTCAATCCCCTCATCCAGATAATTGATAAACATATTAAAGAGAAACTATGAAGCTTGGTAGTGCTAGTAACTGACTAGCTAAGCAACAGCTCTGCTGGAAATGACCTGTTGTCCACCAATTGACTGCTAAACCTGACAGTAGGCTAAACCTGACTCAGCAGTGCATTTTGGCAGCAATGAAAGCTAACAGCTTTCTGCATTTTATTGACAGCAGTATCTTCCCATGGATCAACAAAAGTGATTGTTACTCTTATTCAACGTTCATTAGATGACATCTGGAATACCTTGTATTTGGAACCCAATTCATTCCTACACAAGCACATAATAACATAAAAGCTGAATGAGATTCAAATAGCCTTGTATGAAGCAGGCAGACAGAAATGCAATCAAGACCTACCGGTCATGGAAAGGTGGTATGATAAACGAACAAATTCAGCAAACCCTGAAGAACATTCTATTCCGATATTATGAAATGTGAGCATGATGGACTGACAGAATGACATGCAAAGTTCTTGGTGTTGTGCCAGTGTATCAAGAGGTCACGGACAGGGGACATTGTTTGCGTATAAAGACAAGAGAGGGAAGTAACATGAGTGCTTTATGTTTTGGCTGAGTATTTTTTGTATTAGTCAGCATAGGAATAGACTGTGCAGACAGCCTTTGTGTCCAGTTTTATTTCACGGTATGCACTTTTCTGCTTCTTCGATAACAAAAATAGTATTTCACAACATATAAATAGAAAAATTCTAAACAAATATCCTGCAGGCTGTATGAAGTGGCATCAGATGGAGATGATATGGTGTATGAATAACATGCAAAGTTGAACGGTAACTTCCAAAATTTTGTGATCTAATAATAAAACACTTTGCTTGTTAAAAATACAACTATTTTGAGTTCAATAAGGGTTTTGTTGTTGTTGTTTCTTTCACAATTTTCTGTAGTTCTCTGTAGCCACAATTATATATTTGCTATAGAAATGGATGAAAAATCAAAACATTTTTTTTTCCCAAGAAAAGTGGCTTGCTTTTTATTTTATGAATAATTTTTTTTTAAATTTGTGACTTAATAATTGAGACATCATTTTTATTTCCTGTAATTTTATCTGATGTGTGTGACAATGTTCAATATATACATTAAATCACAAATTATTATTAGCTTTAAGTGTATTAGGAAAATTTGTTGTACATTTGCAACATGCTCAGATCCCTTTACAAAAATGTAAAGACAAGTAAAGATAGCATAAAGATATGGCATGTCCAAAAGCATAAGCATGTAATTGCTGGAATTGCAATGTCACATCTCTGAAAAAAACAACAACAAAAACATATGAGGCCAACTGTTCCATTAATTTTGTACATTTTCTTAGACTGGAGTACTAAATGAAACAGATAAACTGTACAGATGAATATGAGAGTAAACATTTGTCCATTAATCTTGGAAATAGGAATCTGTTGTGACAATAACTTTTTACAATTTATTTAATGAGAGAAATACGAGCAATAAGTGGCTTTACACATAAACATGCATGGCAGACTTTAGCATAACAACCAGCATTTGTCAATGCAAAGTAAACTCTTCAGTAAGTTTTGCTAAAAACAGAGCACTTTTAGCAGTACCCCAAGCGATAAATGTTTCTGTGAGGTGATACAATACTTTCAGTCTTCTAATGTTGCAGTACAAAGTGTACACAAATCCTGATTACTGTGGAAACTGTTTAATCTGTCTCATTATACTGCACACAATGTAAGCTGTCTTTCTCTGCAAACCTGTGCTTTAGTCAGGAGGCCAGGACTGTGAAGGCCAGGACACCAGGGTACAGGTGCTAGGGTGGAGAGGCCAGGGAAGATGCAGAGGGGTGGGAGAGAGAGAGGCAGGGGCTGGGAAATCATTCCAGTAAGCATAACTGCCTGCCTCTGGTTTCCACTCCTGCTGGCCCCTCTTCCCCTCACCCTGCACCAGTTCCTCAGGCCTTAATAGGTCTCAAGGAGCAGATGGGGAAGAGGCAGGGGCTCACCTCTGATGTGCTGGGAGTACTGAGGATGGACACGCTGTGGGACCAGAAAGGTGGCTACCTGGAAAGATTCCCACCCTGCAAAGAGACAAGGTTTATGTTGACCAGCCAGAGAGGTAAACCTGTGTGGAAACTTCTCAGGTGAATCTGTCTCACCTAGCAATCCCGAGTTTTCATGGAGCAGTATTGTTCTAGTTAAGTGTTTTGGCAGCTGAAACCTATCTGTAAAAAATTAGGAGGTTTCAGTATCTATAGAGAGGGAAGCCAGCCCAGAGTACTGGTTGTGGTTCTGTTGCCTTGATGCACAGAGACAAACATGTATGCACCATGAGGTTTTTGCACTATTATACAATCTCTGTCCAAGGATAAGAGCTGTAAAACAGATTTCCAGTCTGCTCACATGCAGAGGTGGAACATTGAGGGGAAAAAAAAATCAGAAAATTTAAGATGCTAGAAAAATACTTGTTTTTAGCTCATATAATTTGTAGCTCAGTTGTTTTGCTCTATTTCTTGGACAAATAATTGTCTTATAAAGTCTGAATTAAGACATTTTGTAAAATGAAGGTATATTTGAGAGGTACATTAAAATAGTATTAGAATTCAGAAGGAAAATGACAACAGGATTCTGATTAGAATTTTCAAGAGAATGAAAAAGCAAATTTCCCAGTTATTTTCTGGAAAGGCAGTTTAAATGTAAGCATTAAGAAGGGATTAGTTAAATCTATTATTAATAGCCAACTGAAATTATTGATGTTGGTCAGGGTGTGGCATGGCAGTTTGTGTAGCAGTTCAGGCAGGCCGGGTGAGCTGTGAGAGTGCTACCATTGCTGTTTTCCAGCGGTGGCTGTAACCTACTCATGAAGAGCCCAGCCAAGCTACCCACTCGACAGAATGACATGGCCTTTGTGCCCCTTGTGGTCTCTCCAGCCACAGCTAGCAATGTGGCTACCCAGACAGAGGTCTCAGGGACACATGTGGCTGCTCAGGTCTTGGGCTGCAGGACCTGAGTTTTATGTCAGTGTCTGACAGCAGCAGCGGTGGGAGGTGTGCTCACACCTGTGGGAGGTGTGCCCTGGTTGAAGAACTGCTCAGCCTGGTGTCAGAGCATTAGGAGGAGATGAGTAGGCTGAAGATATCAGGGAGTCAGAGAAGGAAATTGACTGGTGGAAGTGTACTCTACCATTCCTGAGAAAGACTCATGAGCCAGCCACCACACAAGAAATGAAAGTTTGCCTATCCCACCAGGCAGCCACTACACAAAAGACAAAGGTTCCCCCAGATCCCCAGGCAGTAGGAGGGGACCTAGGACAAGGGGGAGAATGGTAGCATGTTTCTGCTCATGGTGGTAGGCAAGCCCCCTCCCTGCCTACGTCACCTTCCTGGCTACCCTTACACAACATATATGACGTTCTAGAACTTTACAGTCAAGCAAACTTGAGGATGAGGTTCAAGACCATCTAAGAATCCTGAATGTGCACAAGTCCATGGAACCTGATGAGACACACTGGGTCCCGAGAGAATTGGCAGATGAAGTTGCTAAGCTACTATCTATCATATTTGAGAAGTTGTGGTGGTCTGGTGAAGTTGGCAGCATCTGGAAAAAGGGAAGCATAATCCTCATTTTTAAAGGAAGGCTCAGGGAACTACAGGACAGTCAGTCTCACTTTTGTGCCCAGAAAAACCATGCAGCAGATCCTCCTGGAAACTATCCTAAGGCATGTGGAAAACTGTCCTGGTTTCAGCTAGGATAGAGTTAATTTTCCTCCTAGTAGTTGGTATAGTGCTGTGTTTTGGATTTAGGATGAGAAAAAAGTTGATAACACTCTGATGTTTTAATTGTTGCAGAGCAGTACTTTTCAGCTTCTCACATTGTCCTGCCAGTGAGTAGTCTGGGGGTGCAGCAAGAGCTGGGAGGGGACAGAACCAGGGCAGCTGACCCAAACTGGCCAAATGGATATTCCATACCATATGGTATGCTGAGCAATTAATGGTGCCTACCATTACCAACTGATGGATGGCCAGGGTGGGGGGACCACTGCTCAGGCATAGGCTGTGCATCTGTCAGTGGGTGGTGAACAATTGCATTGTGCATCACTTGTTTTGTAGACATTTTTATTAGTAGTACTATTATTATTATTATTATTATTATTATTATTGTTTTCCTTTCTTTTCTGTCCTAATAAACTGTCTTTATCTCAACCCATAAGCTTTCACTTTTTTTCTGATTCTCTCCCATATCCCACTGGGCTGGGGGGTGGAGGGGAGAGGGTGAGTTAACAGCTGTGTGGTGCTTAGCTCCCAGACAGGTTAAACCACAACAGTCCAACAATTACATGAAGTAATGAAAATGAAGTAATTGTTGACAGCCAACATGGTTTTGCTGCTAAGGGAAAATCATGCCTGGCATGTCTGGTGACATTCTATAACAGAGTTACAGTATTGGTGGATAAGGGAAGAGCATGTGATGTCATTTGCACCATTTTGTGCAAAGCATTTGATACTGTCACACACAATATCTGTGTCTCCAAATTGGAGAGATGTGGGTTTGGTGGATGAATCACTCGGTGGTCAAGGAACAGGCTGGATGGCCACATTTAGAGTTGTGGTCAATGGCTCGATGTCCAAGTGGAGGTCAGTGATGAGAAGTGTCTCCTCAGGGGTCTGTATTGGGATTGGTACTATTTATCATCTTTGTTAGTGACATGGACACTGGGATTGAGTGCACTTTTGGCAAGTTTGCCGATGACACCAACCTGTGTGGTGGGTGTCACTGGAGGGAAGGGTTGTCATCCAGATGGACCTTGACAGGCTTGAGAGGTGGGGCCATAGGAACAAGAAGATCAAGTGTGATGTCCTGCACCTGGGCCAGGGCAATTCCAAACATGAATATAAACTGGGAGATGACTGGATTGAGAGCAACCTTGTGGAGAAGGGCTTGATTGTACTGGTGGATGAAAAGCTTGACATGAGACAGCAATGTGTACTTTCAACCCAGAAAACCAATTGTATCTTGGGCTACATCAAAAGAATTATGACCAGCATGTCAAGGCAGGTGATTCTCCCCCTCTTGCCTTCTTGAGAGCCCACCTGGTTCAGCTCTGGGGTTTCCCATATAATAAAGACATTGACTGGTTGCAGTGAGTGCGGAGGAAGGCCACAAAGATAATTAAAGGGCTGGGGCACCTGTTCTATGAAGACAGGCTGAGAAAGTTGGGGTTGTTCAGTCTAGGGAAAGAAGGCTCCAGGGAGACTTTATGGCAGCCTTCCAGTACTTAAAGGGGGTCTACAGGAAAGATGGGGAGGGAATCTTTAAAAGGGAATGTATCAGTAGGGCAAGGGGGAATGGATTTAAACTAAAAGAAGGAAGATTTAGATTAGATATAAGAATGAAATTATTTACTAGGAAGATGGTGAGGCACTGGAATAGGTTTGCCCTGAGACGTTTTAGATGCCTATCCCTGGAAATGTTCAAGGCCAGGTTAGGTGGGACTTTAAGCAACATGATCTAGTAAAAGGTATCCCTGGTTTGAAACTAGGTAATTTTTAAGATCCCTTCCAACACAAACCATACTATGATTTGTTGACTTAAAATAATAATAATGACAATATCTCTGATGTTTTAACAGTGAGTGAATACTTGTCAGTATGGATATGACGTTTTCCATTATGAGTTGTTCTCAAAATACACTCAAATTGAAGAAGCAATAATCTAATTTGTGGCACATTTGGGAGTCAGTCTGTTGTTTCATATGAAATTATCTGACATTAAATAGTGACTTTTAAACTTTTTTATTATAGCTAATATAAGCTAATATAGTAAGTAAATACAGAGAGCTCATCAGTTTAACAAGATTCAGTATCATGGGTGGTTGCTATAGAAACTGGCATAATTACAGATCAGATTAATATCTCCATGCAGTTTGAGTTGCAACTTTGTCATCTTTTTTTTACCTGCCTAGACACAAAGTATGCAGGAGTATCTAGTGGCTGGAGAAACTGCCACTAATTAATAATATTAATTGATTTTATAGAAGCACTGAAAAAAAAAGATAAGAAGACATTAATTGATTAAATTTAAGTGAGCAATTTGTGCTTGTATCAGTGTAAACCAAGAGCTGTGAAGTTAGATCACAACCATATATCCATGTAAATGTAACTGGCTTTATCTTTCAATAAAACAAAATATATACCTGGACACGAACTGAATAAACCAACTGTGCACAAGGAGTTTCAATGCAAACTCATCTGCATGTCCATAACTTGAGCTCTGGCAGGTACCATAATCCTGAGAGAGCAGACTGGTTGAGGCACAGTTATGCATCTGTTAGTTAAAAATCCAATATTCCAAGATGTTCTTTCTGATAAAGGAAAAAATTGACTGATTTTGAATGTTGAGAATTTCAGAAAGTCTTGCCTGTCCTTTCCACACTGCTATTCTCAGTTGACAAAGAATGAGGACAAAGGGTGGGAATCTACTCATTTTCTCTCCTGCCTTTTCTTTCCTCCCTCAAAGGTAAGCTAAGGAGATATTCTTCTTTCAAAAGGTACTAATTATATTTCCAGAGCTACAGTGCCAGTGGAAGATACAATTTTTAGAGAATATTATGACAGTGAATCCTTAAACAGATAATGTAATGTGGGTCTCTGTAATGCTCTAGTCTGTTCAATACAGACCAAAGGAAGTTGTCACTGAAGTGATGAGTTAAGCAGAAGATTGTAGCATACAGATTTTATGCAAAAGACAAGAAGAGTAGTCTAATGAAAGTTGGCTGGCTTACTCCTTAGAATACTTCAAATAATTTTTGCAAAGATGCCATAAAGCAGAATTTATCTTAGGTATTTTTAGAAAAGCATTGAAAAGTCAGTTATTTTCTGATTCAGCTAATACATCTGTTGGCTTTTCACAGCAAAGGAATATTTACATTTTTAATAATATTTTAGAGATCATTAGGCTCTTAGGACATGAGATAGAATTACAGTAAGATCATATACAACTGTTGCTTTTTTTGTGCTAAGTACTGCTCAATGACAAATCTTTTGTTGTTGTTGTTGTTTTGTTTGTTTGTTTAATCTTAAACCTAATGATATACTGTAAGTTTAAAGTTTTATAACAAGTTTTGATATCATATGGGCAATGGATTTGGATTTCGTGCAAATATGTCTTAATAATAATTAAGCAAAAGGCTTATTTTGATTTGAAATATGACAATATGGCATTCAACAAATTTTAGAAAATATATGAGTTATTTTTAGAGAAAAAATTAGATATTTACTAATAAAAAAGTAATTATACTACTTGCTTGTAGTTTATGATGTAGTTTGAGATGCTTGTGATTAACAATTCACAGCAGTTGAGGAGTTTTACTGTTCCTTAGTGTGTTATGGGACTGTATTTTATATATATTCTATAGAAACTGGAAATAAACAAAGACTGAATTTATTGCAACTCTATTTACCACACTAGGTGTATCATCATCAGAGGATCTCTTCACATGCAACAACAGTTTGGCTCACCACCATAATATTACAGGAGATGGAGACTAGCGTGCCTCTAAACTGTAGCTTCAGTTAGATGCATAAATTTGAATCTGTCTTCTTGGGCCAAGTGAAGCAATTCCTAATGTGGAATCTAGAATCTGGTACTCTTTGTTCCTGTAGTGTAGCTTTTGTGACAGTAAAACTATGAGTCTTTCTGTAACATTACTGATCTAATATGAAAACACTTGCATCCATGACATAGTGAATTTCCTAAGTATTTAGTGCCATCCTTTACAACCCTGTTTTTCTCTTCGTATGCTCTTATTTTAAGAATAAATACAAGGCAGCATGTGCAACTTAAGAGATTCTTTTAAATTAATTCTTATCTTCGGCCTAAGGTTGGGTTTAGTAGTGTAAGCTTGTATGTTGAGATGAATGAGCAGAGTTTCAAGCCTACAGTTCAGGTTCTCATTCAGAACATTGACTGCATTTACAATGTTTGGAGTGGTAAAGAGGACACAGATTAGTTATGGAATACGTTTAAATGTATGTATGATAGTTCTGATGTTATTCCTATGCATACATACATGGAAGGACACTGAATATCCAGGGTATGATGTTAGGCTTTGGTTTATTATCTGTTGTTTTAGTGCTCATGTAAATATTTGTAATAGTTTGTGAATTCATTTTTAGAAGTTTTGCCTTTAAAATAAAGCATTAATTAATACTAATAATATAATTAAATAATACATATTGCTATTAAAAGCATTGCATTTTAAAAATACGGTATTACTATGATCTTCTGTGCTACATGAGCTTTCATTCAAGCATGAAAATAACACAACAAAGAATTTGTATTTGTGTCTAGGAAAACATCAGTTACCAATCTTAGAAACAAGAGGGATTGTTGCAATTACTGGTTGGAGCACTGGGATTCCACTTTTTGCCTGGTAATAATAGTATAAGAACTTTGGGTAGGAAATTACTCTTTACTTGACCTCTATTTTGCTTCTATTCCTTGTAATGTATTACTTAGTTAATACTAGTTAACTGGTTAATGATTTTTAGTTAATGAGATAATATTTTTTGACCATATTAACCTTAGGCTGATGAGTTCTAACTGCTTTAGTACAGCATTATAGAGTGGCCTTTGAAGAATGCAGTGAGACATTGAGAACACAGTTCATCTGAGTAGACATTCATATCTGAGGCTCTTTCTTACCTGTTGTATTCAGTAGAGGTAAAGTCAGTATAGTCAGTGGGATCTAGGAAGAAATACTTTGCATCATAAAATAGTTGTCTAAGAGATACTGTATTAATCAAATTTTAAAAAACACTTTTCTTCTCCAGTGTCTACAAAAAGAACCTACAGGAACTGGCTTAGTTGAATTGAACATATGTAGAATGAGACTGATTACCTTATCTCATTTTATTGCCAGAATTGCTTCATATAAGACATCAGGATATGAAATGATATTCAAGAAAAGTATGCTGGATGACACTGTTCTATGTTGGAAAACTAGGTCACAATAAGTCTACATTTACATAAGACAGTAATTACCAGTGGCTTTGGCCAGCTACATATTTTTATTCTCAGTATGTGCAGCAGACCTTAGTAATAGAGTTTTAATGACAGTCTTGAAATAGGGAAGTGTCTATACTACAAATGTTGCATTTTATTTTATTTTTTTTAACGTCCAGCATGACAATATCACAATCCTTTGCTATGAGATAAAAGAATTAGCATATAGACAGTACATTTTTTGTAATTTAATATGATTTTAATTTCACTTGAATTCTCAAAAAGAACAGATTTTTTCAGTTGTTGGTTAGTTTCAGTGTAATCAGGTTAGGGGTAAGATTTTTCCACACTTTTCAGATCACTGTTCTGGACTAAACTTGTGTGAAATGTCAGTGATAACTTATCTTGATCAAATCCAAGCCCCAAACTAGGTTAGATTTCTAAACTTAGATTGGAATGAAAAGTAAAATTTATCTCAAGCAATTGGTTTCCTAAAACACTCATAAATAAATTGCAGACTCTACAGGAGACAGAAAAGATCTTTAGATTATTCTTTTGGATACTGAGTAAGTTACCTTGTGATGAAGTAGAAGTAAATAATTTTTTTGAAGATAGGAGATTCCTATTTGCTCTGTATATCACCAACGTACTTTCTTTCAATGACAAAAATCTCAATATAAAGCCTGTGAAGATTTAATTAAGTAGTATGTAATGAAAGAGACTAAATATTTTAGTGAGCATATATTTCTTTACTTCTTGTGGTATAAAGCTGTAAATAAAGGAAGATGGATGCACATAGGAGTATAGTAGGAAACAGTATATAAATCATTGCATGTAACATTTTCTTAAAAAAAAAAGGAAAAAAAAAAAGGAAAAAAAAGCATAAAGGAATACCCTTTCTCTTATTCCTATATTCCTCTTAGCTTAGCTCTTGCATGTATGTTGAAAATATAAACTAAATTCAGACCTACATTCAAAGATACACTTATATAACAATTTCTAACATCAGTCCTCTACATATTCTCTAAGCTTTCTGGTCAGTGAAAGTGAAACTCCCAATATTTAGAGAGAGCTGAGCTTTTTAGTGGAATGACACCTTTCTATCCTGTTACTGCATTGCACAAAACATGTGGAAACGCTTAAGAGTAGCCACCACTTAATTTCTAAACAAACCTTGTAGATCATTAGTAGTGACTTTATCTTCAAATACCATGTATCAGTTGCCAGAATGCTAGTAAGGAGCTATGTGAGGGGTGGTGATGTTTCTCCTGTAGAAGTTGAATTGAAACAAAGCTTATTGAAAGTTGGTTGTAATTCTTCAATTACTACTATCCCTGTTACTTTGGGATAACTTCAGGCATACTAAGATAGAAAAAAAAAAAAAAAAAAAAAAACCCCTGTGTTGACTTGATTGTCATAGTTTCTATTTAGTCAGAAGAAGTATTTTCTACATTCTGGGGGACAATAGCATATGTAAGATTGTGGAAAATGCATAATGCGCTTTATCCCTGCCTCCAGAGTTAGCAGAAAATGAGCTTACACATGGTAGTCTGTTTTTCTTTCTTAATTGATTAGAGTAAATGCCAAGCTGAGAAGAGTTGTGGGATAGATCAGCAGATGGGGAAGTCATGGTAATGAGTTGTCTTGCTGTGCGTAAACCTGCTGCAACTGGATTTTTAATTATCCTTTCAGATTTATGCAACCTGTTTTTCAAAGCCTAAAGTGGAGAAGCAGGTGGACTGTGGGAGTTGTTGGTATCTGATGTTTGGCTCTTTCCAGATTTTTGCAAGTCTCAGCTTTCCTATTAACTCAAGTTAGTATTTAAACACTATGTCTCTTCCACAAGAATTAGGTTAATGCAGTTTATCATTTGACTGTGTTTTTCTAGGCAATCTTTTCCAGTTACAGTCTAATACATTGCAGACATTGTAAACTAAGTAACTGGTTTAACTGAGTCCATGGCATATCAGATGTTGAAAGCTATTCCAACTTTGAATTTTATTCTTTCTGTTAAAAAAAAAAAAAGCAGAATGCATTGTATTTGGTACATAACATTTGCACATTTTATGGTGCTGCATGCTTCAATCATAAATTTTACAGCAAAAATCTTTGCACATTGTTTCATGTTAAAAAGTGTGACTGGGGTTAACAACAACTGGAGCTGCTGGTAAGGCAGTGGTAACTATATTTTCAAGGCTATGTGTTTCTTGTATGATGTCTTAATTATTGACTTTTGGTCAAAGGTCAAAAGCAGTTTTTATTTGAAGAGGATCTCTGTATAAAGCAGGAATCCTCAGATTTGTCACAGAATTTTGGAGGTTACACCTTTTCTTAAAAAAAAGGAATTATTATGGCATATCATGTTTGAGGTAGTGGGAATGTGAAGTTTCCATGTTATATATAAAATATTAACATTGTTTGCACCGAACATCATGATGGTATCTTTTGACCTAAAAAGAAGGAGCTGCCTTAGGTTTGGTTTTAATTTGTGGCCCTTCTTCCACGGAAATAATTGAATATGACAGTAGTAACCTTACCATCAGCAGATTTGAGTTCACTACACCAAAGTCCATGTTGACCCTAGCATATTCTTAGGAGTCTGCAGTTTTAAACTATCTGACTGTATGATATTTTAAGCTACTTTTCAGGACTATGATCACGACCGTTGCTTTTTTGGCCTTTGAATCTCTGAATCCTTGTGTCTCAGCATTAGTACTCTATTACTGAAATATGTAACCTGTGACAAGAAATCTATGTATCTTCAATTAAAATTGATAATAATTACTTTTGATTGTATAGTAGTTAGACAGTTGTTATCACTGCTGCGTTTCAGGTCCTGGTACTGACTGATTAATTAGAAGAAAAGTAAGAGATATTTCTGCTTTCTAGGAACAATTATAACATTATAGTCCTATTGAACAGAAGATACTTATTGAGAAACAAGAGGAACTTTGATGTTCCTATTTTGTATACAATTAAAGAATTTACAATATATGTCAACAGTTTTCCAATGCTCATATATGGTCATCAAATCATTTATTCTAATTTTTGTCACTGCTTATCAATTTTTGTCATTTCTGTAGGAGAATGAGGGTAATGAAATCATACATGATTTTTAGAAACACATATTTATTGAATTGCTCTATGTGTATGAAACAGTTAAGTGGACTGAGGAAGTGTAAATTTTTGCCAGGTTCCAGGCAAATCCATTTGTCACTGCATAGTCAAAAGCCAGAATGAGAAAACAACTAGTTAAGCTAGATTCTTTGGTGGAGTTCAAGAAGTGTTTGGATAACGCTCTCAGACACAAGGTCTGATTTTTTTGGGTGGTCCTTTGGGATCTCAGAGTTAGACTTGTGTGTCCCTTCCAACTGGGAATATTCTATGATTCTATGATCATACTAAGCACTTGGAAAGCTGAAGACACCTTATATTCACTTATCCCTTTCCAGAAGCAGCGGCTTCTCAGTTGTGATATTCAGCTTCATCTTAAAGTCAATTTTCTCTGCTATAAAAGTGATGATAACACATTCTGTTACACAAATCTTAGCAGCTGTTACTGAGGAATTGACTAAAGATTTCTCAAATATTTTATGGGGCAGTTGGTTTTATAGTGAACATCTGGGCTAAAGATAGCCCTTAGGTGGGGAAAGCATAATGCTAACATCTACATAACTACAAGCATGGAAGAGGTCCTCTTGATTTCAGTGTCACTGATGCCTTATTCAAGGTTAATAATATCTCCAAGGTTTTTGTGTGTCCTTGTTTTGTCTGGGATAGTTAGTTTTCTACATAGTTGCTTTTATATTGCTATGTTTTGGATTTGTGAGGAAAAACAGTGTTGATAACACACAAATTTTTCAGTTGTTACTGAGTAGTGCTAAGTAAGAGTCACCGTTTCTCACTCTATCCTGTCAGTGAGTGGCCTGGGGGTACACAAAAAGCTGGGAGAGGTCACAGCCAGGACAGCCGACCCAAACTGGCCAAAGAGATATTCCATACAATATGAATCATAGAATCATAGAATCATAGAATATCCTGAGTTGGAAGGGACCCTTAAGGATCATCAAGTCCAACTCTTGACACTGCACAGGTCTACCCAAAAGTTCAGACCATGTGACTAAGTGCACAGTCCAATCTCTTCTTAAATTCAGTCAGGCTCGGTGCAGTGACCACTTCCCTGGGGAGCCTGTTCCAGTGTGCAACCACCCTCTCTGTGAAGAACCCCCTCCTGATGTCAAGCCTAAATTTCCCCTGCCTCAGCTTAACCCCGTTCCCGCGGGTCCTGTCACTGGTGTTAATGGAGAAAAGGTCTCCTGCCTCTCAACATCCCCTTACAAGGAAGTTGTAGACTGTGATGAGGTCTCCTCTCAGCCTCCTCTTCTCCAGGCTGAACAGGCCCAGTGACCTCAGCCGTTCTTCGTACGTTTTCCCCTCCAGGCCTTTCACCATCTTCGTAGCCCTCCTCTGGACACTCTCCAACAGTTTCATGTCCTTTTTATACTGTGGTGCCCAGAACTGCACACAGTACTCGAGGTGAGGCCACACCAGCGCAGAGTAGAGCGGGACAGTCACCTCCCTTGACCTACTAGCGATGCCGTGCTTGATGTACCCCAGGACACGGTTGGCCCTCCTGGCTGCCAGGGCACACTGCTGGCTCATATTCAACTTGCTGTCTACCACGACCCCCAGATCCCTCTCTTCTAGGCTGCTCTCCAGCGTCTCATCGCCCAGTCTGTAGGGGCAGCCAGGGTTTCCCCGTCCCAGGTGCAGGACCCGGCACTTGCTCTTATTGAACTTCATGCGGTTGGTGATCGCCCAGCTCTCCAACCTATCCAGCTCCCTCTGCAAGGCCTTTCCACCCTCATTCGAGTCCACAACTCCTCCAAGTTTGGTGTCATCAGCAAACTTGCTCAAAATACCTTCTATTCCTACATCCAGATCGTTTATAAAAATATTGAAAAGTACCGGCCCTAAAATGGAGCCTTGAGGGACCCCACTGGTGACCGCCCGCCAGCCGGACGCAGCCCCATTTACCATAACCCTTTGGGCCCTGCCCGTTAGCCAATTGCTCACCCATCGGAATGATGTTTTTATTTAGCTGTATGGTGGACATTTTGTCCAGTAGGATCCTATGGGAAACCGTGTCAAAAGCCTTGCTGAAGTCCAAAAAAATCACATCAGCTGGTTTCCCTTGGTCCACCATACGGGTGATCTTATCATAAAAGGAAAACAGGTTAGTTAGGCAGGACCTACCCTTCACAAACCCATGCTGGCTGGGACCAATGACTGCTTTGTCCCCCAGGTGCGCCTCAATAAGTTCGAGAACCATCTTCTCCATGATTTTACCAGGCACTGACGTGAGACTGACAGGCCTGTAATTGCTAGGGTCTTCTTTCTGACCCTTCTTGAAAATCGGCACAACATTTGCCAGCTTCCAGTCTACCGGGACCTCTCCAAATTCCCAGGATCGTTGAAAAATAATTGAGAGAGGTTCCGCGATGACGTCCACCAGCTCTTTCAGCACCCGGGGATGAATCCCATCCAGACCCATGGACTTGTAGGGATCCAGGTGGAGTAGCAAATCCCGCACACGTTCAGGGTCGCTTGGGAGTTTGTCATCCCCACTGTCCCGGTCCTCCAGCTCAGGGCACCCTGGGTCCCAAAGCCCATCATCGGCATTGAAGACAAAGGCAAAGAAGGCGTTAAGTGTCTCTGCTTTGCCTGTGTCATTGTCTGTGAGGAGACCTTCCCTATCAAGGAGCGGCCCTATGTATTCTTTAGTTCTCCTTTTTCCATTCACATATCTAAAAAAAACCTTTTTGTTTTCTCTCACAGACACAGCCAGCTTCAACTCTAGGTGTGCTTTGGCCACACGAACTTTCTCCCTACAAACACGAACAGTATCCCTGTATTCTTTCCATGACACCTGGCCCTCCTTCCAGTAGCGAAACACTCTCTGTTTCCGCCTAATCTCCATTAGAATGTTCCTGGTCAGCAACGCCAGCCTCCTGCCCCGCCTGCCTGACTTGCGATATTTAGGAATTGCCTGATCTTGTGCTTCTAGGAGGCATTGCTTAAAGAATGACCAGCACTGGTGGACATCGAGGCCTTCAAGAGCTGTTTCCCAGGGGACCTTGCTGACTAGTTCCCTGAGCAGCCTGAAGTCCGCTTTCCCCATATCTAGGGATGAGGTTTTGGTGGCACTTTTCCTTCTGTCACCGTAAATTTTGAACTCATGCTCAACAATAAAGGTTGGGTGTAAAGAAAAGGAAGAGTGGGAGGATATGGCATTTGCCTTCTCAAGTAAACATTACATGTGATGGAGCCCCACTTCCTTGGAAATAGCTAAACATCTGCCTACCCATGAGAAGTAGTGAACGAATTCCTTGTTTTGCTTTGCTTCTGTGTAGCTTTTGCTTTACCAATCAAATTGCCTTTATCTTTTTTTTTTTTTTTTTTTTTTTTTTTTCTGCTTTTACCCACTGATTCTCTCCCACTGGGGGTAAGGAATTGAGTGGCTGTGTGATACTTAGCTGCCTACTGGGGATAAATCAAAACATTCTGCAAGGGAGATCAATCTTCTTTGAAGATTACTGTTCATGACAGCAGTCTAGATGATGCACTTTTGCTTCTTTCTTATTTTCTCTAATTTCCTGTTTGAAATTTTATTGCATGTGTTTTCAGTTTCCTGGTAGGATTTGCAGAGTAGGATTAAGTATTGAGTTTCCCTATATGAGACAATTTGGACTCAGAGAGTCAAATACTACAAAAGCCAGCATTTGGCCAGTCAGTAGACAATTCTGAAAAATTGAGTGTACTTAAGTATTTCCTAAGAAGTAGTTATAAATCCAGTTCCATGTTAAGAGATGCCTATACACCAGCTAGTTATGAATACATTCCCGAAGATAAATGCCTCAGTCAAGTCAAGACAAGATGGAAAGGGAAATTCTGACTGGCTTTGAATGTGGGTGTTGTACATCTTGATGTTGTTGAGGCAAGTGAGTCAACACTTTTTGCTGGTATGGTTAGACAAAAGAGAATCTCAATTTATAGTCAGATACAACAGTTGGATATCATAATTCTCTTTGTAAATCTAGTCTTTTGAGAGAAGCTTATATACCTGCAAAGCTCAAAGTGCAAAAATTTTGATTAAGCTTGAAAAATAAAATATTGAAAGACATGTAATTAATCTTATCAGTATTTCTAAGCAATCAGCAGTAAAGTCTACATTGTGTATTTAGATCTTACCTGCTGAGGCTGCCCATGGTGCAATTGTCACAAATAAGAAATTCACTTAGAGTAGTTGTGTCTATAGAGGTTTAAGTGTATTTAATAAACTGTCTCACTGATAATTCCATGTGGATGAAACTTGCTCAAATCTTCTTTTTGTAAAAACTTTTAAAAAAGGGAAAGTTATCAACTTAGATTACTAGAAAGTTTAGCTAGAACACATAATTAGACTCCAAATTGTTAGAAATATTACATACCTGAATTACATTTGTAACACAAAAAAAATATAAACTGTAATGTTACATATGAAGCAGGTGTGATACTGTGCTCTCATCCAAATCTTGATGCCAAGATTATGAATTGAACAGTAATTGAATAGAACTGTAATTTCGGATATCCAAAAGAGTAATACTTTTGTTTATGAATTCCCAATTTTGCCAGAAAATGACAATTTATATATTTTTTTCTTTCAATAAAAACTACTTTTCTTCCTTCCCACTTTTTTCCTCCTTTCCCTCACAGACTGACAGAAAGGTTGAAGTTGGAAGAAAATCCTGGAGGTCATCTTGTCCAACACCCCTGATCAAGCAGGGTCATCTAGAGTCAGGACCAAGCCCAAGCAGCTTTTGAATATCTCCAGAAAGGGATAATCTAAACCTCTCTGAGCAACATGTGCTGGTGATCAGGTACCTGCACAGTAAAGTGTTTCCTGATCACCAGACAGGACCTCCTTTGTTTCAGTTTGTGCCCATTATCTTTTGTCCTGTTGCAGGGCACCACTGAAAAGAGCTTGGCTCCATCTTCTTTGCACCCTCACTTCAGGCATTTATACACCTTGATAAGATAACCTCTGAGCCTTCTCTTCTCTAGGCTGATCAGTCCCAGCTCTCTCAGCCTTTCCTCAGAGGAGAGATGCTCCAGTCTCTTCATCACCTTTGTTGGACTCTCTCTAGAATGTCCATGTTTCTCTTGTACCGGGGAGCTCAGAACTGGATACAGTACTCCAGGTGTAGCCTCATCATAGTTGAGTAGAGGAGAAGGACCCCACCTCCCTCAACCCGCTGGCAATATTTTGCATAATACAGACCAGGATACCATTGGCTTTCTTTGCTACAAGGGTTTGCTGCTGACTCATGTTCATATTGATACTGACCCCCCCCCCCCCCCCCTTCTTTTTTTTTTTTTTTTTTTAACCAAGATGCTTTCCAGCTTGTCAGCCCCTATACCAGTGCCAGGAACTGTTCCTCACTAGGTGCAGAACTTTGCATGTTTCCTTGTTGAACTGCATGAGGTTCCTGTCAGCCCATTTCCCCAGCCTGTCAAGTCCCCTTTGGATGGTAGCATGACCCTATGGCATCTTGGATACTCTCCTGCCAGTTTTGTGTCATCTGCAATTTGCTGAGAGTATGCTCTGCCCCATCATCCAGATTGTTTATATGATATTGAACAGGACTGGACCCAGTATTGAGCCCTGGGGTACAAGGCTAGTTACTGGCCTCCAACTAGACTTTGTACCACTGACCACCACCCCTTGGGACTGGTCTTTCTGTCAATTTTTAATCTGCCTCACCATCTGCTCATCTACAACTTGTCTGTGAGGATCCTATGGGAGGCAGTGTAAAAGGCCTTATGGAAGTCCATGCAGAAAATATCCACAGCTCTCCCCTCATCTACCAGGCCAATCACTTCATAGTAAATTTTTATCAAGTTGGTCAAGCATGAATTCCCCTGGTGAATCCATGCTAACTACTCCTGGTTATATTATTGGCATTCATTCCTCTGGATTCCCTGTAAAAACAATGAGAGGTCCTGGCTGAAATTTTGAATTGAATACATACTCTGACTTAAAGTTCCATTATTTGTGAACTTGTGAAATTTGTGAAACTATCTCCCTTGCTACTTCTGATTGGTTGTTCTAACTTGTCTAGCTTATCTCCTGTTGGGTATGTGTGTAACAGAGGACCAGGAAGGGTGGAATTGGGGGACAGGAAGAGACCAATTCCTGCATTTCCATACATCTCCATTTTGATAGGTATGTTTTTAATATGCTAATAACCCTTAATGAGCAAAAGGTTACTATGGAGCTAAAAGTTACTTCAGCTGAGTCCTCATTTTTGCTTTCATCTCTTATCTCCTTCAGTTTTGTTAGATCAAGGCTACGTGTTTTCTTTAGCTCAGGGTACAACATCATGCTAAATTTCTAATTGACTTTTTAAACTTTGGAAGTTCAAGATTAAAAGAGGTCTAAAGAACAGGAAGCATCTTGTTTAATAGAATTCCTTGTGGATTTTGATGTTTTCAATGAAATTGTGTTCATAGAATCATAGAATAGTTTTGGTTGGAAGGGGTCTTGAAGATCAGCTTAAGAGCTGGAGAGCAGCTCTGCAGAGAGCAACCTGGCATTCCTGGTGGACAGCAGCCTGAGCATGAGTCAGCAATGTGCCCTTGAGGCCAAGAATGCCAATGGTATCCTGGGCCGCATTCAGAAAATTGTTGCCAGCAGGTCAAGGGGGTTGATCTTCCCCCTCTACTCAGCCCTGGTGAGGCCACATCTGGAGTCTTGTGTTCAGTTCTGGCCTCCCCAGTACAAGAGGAGCATGGAACTACTGGAACAAGTCCAGACGAGGGCTGCTAAGATGATTAGAGGACTGGAGCACCTGTTGTACAAGACCAGGCTGAGAGAGCTGGGCCTGTTTAGCTTTGAAAGGAGAAGATTGAGGGGAGATCTCATCAATGAATATAAATATCTGAAGGGACGTTGTCAAGAAGATGAAAACAGACTCTTCAATTGTATCCAGCAAGAGGATGAGAGACAATGGGCATGAACTGAAGCACAGGAAGTTCCAGCTCAATATGAGAGGGCCCTTCTTTACTGTGAGGGTGACAGAGCACTGGAACAGGTTTCCCAGAGAGGTTGTGGAGTCTCCTTCTCTGGAGATATTCAAAACCCACCTGGATGCAATCCTGCGCAATGTGTTCTAGTTGATTCTATTTGGCAGGGAGGCTGGACTAAATGATCTTCAGAGGTCCCTTCCAACCTCAGCCAAGCTGTGATAATCTAATTCCCCACTCCCCATCCCTTCCATGGGAGGGACACCTTCCACTAGACAAGGTTGCCCAAAGCCTCATCCAGCCTGGCCTTGAACACTTCCAGGGATGGGGCATCTACAGCTTCTCTGAGCAACTTGTCCCAGTGGCTCACTACCCTCTCAGTGAAGAATTTCTTCCTAACATCCAATCTAAATCTAACCTTTTTTTTTGTTTGGTTTAAAACCTATCACTGTATTTCATGACAAAGAGTCCCTCCACATCTTTCCTGTAATATTCTATGTGGAGTTTCATGAGAGCAGAAGGGGAGAATCACCTGCTGGCCACGCTTCCTTTAGTTCAGCTCAGGTTATGGTTGGATTTCTGAGCTCCAAGTGCACTTTGCCAGCCCATGTCAAGTTTCTCAACAACCAACACCCCTAGGTCCTTCTCCTCAGGGCTGCTCTCAGTCCTTTCTCCACCCAGCCTGTATTTGCGCTTGTGATTGCCCCAGCCCAGATGACCTTGCACTTGGCATTGTTGAACTTCATGAAGTTCACATAGGCCCACATTTCAAGTCTGTAAAGGTCCTTCTGGATGGCATCCTTTCCCTCCAGTGTGTTGACCGCATCACACAGCTTGGTGTCATCAGCAAACTTGCCGAGAGTGCACTCAATCTCACTGTCCATGTCACCCACAAAGATGTTTAACAGCACCAGTCCCAGTACTAACCCCTGAGGAACACCGCTCGTCACTGATCTACACCTGGACATTGAACCATTGACCTCAAATCTTTGAGTGCGACCATCTAGCCATTTCCTTACCCACTGATTGGTCCATCCATAAAATCTATCTCTCCAATTTAGAGGCAAGGGTATCATGGGCAACAGTATCAAATGCTTTACAAGTCCTGGTAGACTATGTCAGTTTCTCTTCCCCCGTCCCCCAGTTCTGTAACCCCATCACAGAAGGGATCAGATTTGTCAGGCTTGATCTGCACTTAGTGAAGCTGTGTTGGCTCTCATTTATTTTGGTTGTCCCTATTTTCCATATGCTTTAGCATAGTTTCCAGGAAGTTCTGCTCCATGCCAGACACAGAGGTGAGACTGACTGGTTTGTTGTTCACTGGGTCTTCCTTTATTCCCTTCTTAAAAAGGGGGGTTATGTTTTCCCTCTTCCAGTCGATGGGAACTTCACCAGACTACTACAACTCCTTAGATATGATGGACACTGGCTTAGCAACTACAACCACCAGTTCCCTCAGGACCTGTGCATGTATCTCATCAGGTCCCTTGGACTTGTGAACCTTCAGGTTCCTTAGATGGTCTCAAACATGAACTTCTACAGTCTGTGGTTTATCATTCTCCTAGTCCCTGTTTTTGTCTTCTTGTCCTGGGCTATGTGGCTAGAAGTGTGTTATATTAGGCTTTCATAAAAACAAAACAAAACTAACCAAAAAAAACAACAATGGAAGTGCTGATTGATGCTCGCCTGAATATGAGCTGTCAGTTTGCCCAGGTGGCCAAGAAGGCCAACGGCATCCTGGCTTGTATCAGGAATAGTGTAGCCAGCAGGACCAGGGGGGTGATCATCCCCTTGTATTCTGCTCTGGTGAGGCCGCACCTCAAGTACTGTGTTCAGTTTTGGGCCACTCACTACAAGAGGGACATCAAGGCGCTGGAGCATGTCCACAGAAGGGCTACAAAGCTGCTCAAGGGCCTGCATCACAAGTCTTATGAGAAGCATCTGAGGGAACTAGGGTTGTTTAGTCTGGAGAAGAGGAGGCTCAGGGGAGGCCTTATTGTTCTCTACAACTACCTGAAAGGAAGCTGTGGGGAGCTGAGGGTCGGCCTCTTCTTGCAGATAACTGGTGATAGGACTAGAGGGAATGGCCTCAAGATGCACCAAGGGAGGTTTAGGGTGGAAACTGGGAGACATTTCTTCTTAGAAAGAGTAGTCAGGCATTGGAACGGGTTGCCCAGGGAGGTCGTAGAGTCACCATCCCTGGGGGTGTTTAAGGAAAGGTTGGACGTGTTGTTGTTGGATATGGTCTATTGGGTGATATTGGACCAGATGATCTTGGAGGTCTTTTCCAGTCTTGTTGATTCTATGATAAGTGGTACAAGTGAAACCACCTAATTTTTATAAATTTGTCTTATTGATTAACTTTTCAATAGATTCAAATACCATGTATTCTGAGACTTGCATTTAGAAAAGGGCTCTGAAGTAACTGGGGGCACTCTTTACTGTCTTACTGCACAGGAAGCCTTTTGAGATACAAATGTGTAAGAAAGTGCAAGATGAATTTTCATATGTCTCTACTGAACATACTAATTTGAGAGGCGAAGAATGAGAACTAGAGCTTCGTTAGGCCATTAAAAGAATTCATCAGAGTGATCCAAGTGCAGATCTTTCCATGTGACTTGGGAGAGAGTAGAGGTAGCTGTTCAGAGTTCAGACCATTTATTTTAGCTGTTGCTAAAAAGCCATGGACTACAGAACTGTTTTTATGACTTGTGAAATGGCTCATATGGCTGAACTTGGAATATGAATGACATTTTTTTTTTCCCCTTCAGAGTTCTAGAACAAATATATGAGCTTTGCTGCATACTTTCCCAAAAGAAGGATGCAAATGCTCTATCTTCAGGCAGTTTCCATTCTCTGTAAATCCCAAGAGGATCTGAGTTTCTTTACTTGGGAATGAAAGGAGTCTGGAAACCTCAAAACTGGCATGATTTCAGACACATCTTTGCCTTAGTTTCTCCATACTGGCCATGTCTAGTCTGCTGTTCATTGTGTAGTGATTTCAGGCAGATCCTTGTTCAGCATGCAGTTTTTTATAAACCTGGGACACATATCTCAACTTTTATACAAAATAGGGAATCTAGGGATCTAAATGAAGATTCTGGATTGAACTTGAAGAGATAGGTGTCTTAAGACTTAATTTTTATCTTCAGTTCTAATGCTTGGTTAGTAAAACCATTTGTCTGTTTTTGTAAACTGAGATGATATTTTGGTTTATATCCAAATAGACAGAATTTGACAACAGAAATGCTGTTATGTATTGAACTATTTTTTTCAACATTTCAGCTAACTGAATTCCACCTTTTGTATAAAGTACTTTCTTGAAGTCAAATTTAAATCATATTGAGAAGAATTGTTGCACTTTCAATTTGTTGCTATTCAAAAACATCAAATCATGCTACATTGAACCAATCATAGAATAGAATCCTAGAATCCTGAAATCCTGAGTTGGAAGGGACCCATAAGGATCATTGAGTCCAACTCCTGGCACCACACAGGTCTACCCAAAAATTCAGACCAAGTGACTAAGTGCACAGTCCAAATGCTTCTTAAACTCCGACAGGTTTGGTGCCGTGACTACTTCCCTGCGGACCCTGTTCCAGTGAATATATCTGTAGAAAATATGACAGTTCATGTTTGAGAAAATAATGAACACAGTATGTGGGTTATAATTAGTCGTACTGACACAATGTCTGTTGTCCATCTTTAGCAGCATCAAGATCTTGAATAATATGTAATGAAATACATAAATGTTTCAAGCAAATATATTTCCTTCTAGTCTTCCTTTACACTCATATATCATGATAGAATACACTTGAGATAAAAAAGCAGTAGTGAGCAAAAGACTTATTGTTCAATCTCAACTGGAATAAGGAAGAATTAGAATTAAAATCACTTTTTTTTTTTTTTTTTTTTCCTTTCTAGAGATCTCAAAGAAAGTTAAAACGTGTATTTAATTTTCAAATTTCTCTAAGTTTTGCCCATGTCTTGGGCAGATATAAAACAGTTGTTCTAATGATTTGTTGTACTTTGTTCATTACTTTTTGCCAGGGCTAAAGGTGAGGAAATTTTTCAAAGAAAAAGAAAACCTTCAAACTTCAAAGTTGAAATTTTAAAATTTCTTTGGATATGACAGCAATAAAAATGTGGCTGTATACAACTACTTAATGCTTTTGTAATGTATATGCTCATTTGCTAGATCTGCAGTTCTGTAGATGACTTCAAATTGCTTGCATTGCCACCGAATATCATTTATCATATAACTTTTTGATTAAGCCTTTTGGTGTAGCATGCTGTATCGTTCTTCTGTCTTTCACAATCATAATTTTAAGTAATACCCTTAGAGTAGTAGAACTCTAAGGATTATTCAGTTAAATTATAATTTTTAATCTATTATGATGGATATAGTTAATAAATCATGGGATGGGCATAAATAGTGGAATGACAATAGTTCAAACTACCAAACTAAAATCAGAGGTAGTTGGCAATTTGTATTTTTATTTATTTATTTATAGAAACTTTGTTATGAATATTTTCTTTTTATTTTTTCCCCAGTATTTTTATATTGCTTTATTGTATGTTAATGTCAGTGCAGGTATAACTGGTACAAACAAAAACTGCTGTGAACATATTAATGGTTCTAAAACTGCAGGAAAGAAGATCTAGAACATATCCTTAGATAAAAACCAGAAAGAAAGTGACTCTGGTGATTTTAAACAGGAAAACAGTACTACATTTTACATCACACTATTAATTAGATCAGTTAATACAGTTGGAAAAATCAGACATGTTCTGGGCATAAGTCCTTTGGTAGTATTAAATCAGAAGTAGGAAACTCAACACTCAGTGAAAGTAGATAATTGTCTGGAAAAAAAAAAAAGGTATTTGGCATAAACAAGCTGTGAATTAAAGGAAGAAATCATCAAGTGTACATCTATCAGGGAAAGGGTAGAGAAAGTGTGAAGGAGATAGTATGTTTATAAACTACAGAATATGAAGAAAAAAGGAGGAAGAAGAGTTTGTTAGATTTGTAAAATAATATTTCTGTTGACTCTGTAGTTATGTTATCAAGGAAAGTAACATTTTTTCTGAACATGGAAACTAAAAGGTAGGACTCTGCTGACTACCAGAATAGGAAATGAATGGTGCTTGCCTTTTTTTTTTTTTTTTTTTTTTTTTTTTCAGAAGAAAATAGAAAGAATTTAGCTTATGACAGAACATTTTCTATGTTTATAAAAATGTTATGGTAATCTAGAAAATGTTCATTAACTATACATTTTACTCTTCAATAATACATTTATTCCAGTCAGTTTTCAGATGAATTAAGTCATGGGAAATACATAAAAATTGCTTTTTATTTATTTTTATTTTTTTAAATCATATCCCATTATATTCCGCTGTATTTTCAACTAATTCATATTATATATAAAGAACAGGAAATGTTAAATCACAGGTGGATATTTGTAGTGCAGAGGTGTCATTTATAGTGCAGAGGAAAACAAAATATACAAGAAATCAGATGAGACAGTCAGAAGTTCCTGTGAATTAACACTGTGTGCAAAGAAGTATGGCAAATACTTCTCTGCAGTACCAAGTATCACTCTATAATTCTGGAAGTAAAAATAATGCTAAAAAGAGATTTATGGTCAAAGGCTAGGGCTGAGGCTTTGTCTTGCTCAAAGTAGGCCCATTTAGAATTTCTAAAATAGGATTATTAATGCAGTACTGAAATATAAGGGCAGATTCAAATTCCACAGGCATGGATTTACCTTTGTTTCCTTTCAAAGGCTTCTGCAGAAGTACAAATAAGCAGAAGAGAGAGACTGACTGAAAAAAACAAAACAAAACAAAACAAACAAACAAAAAAACATGATGCAGCCCACTTGACATTATTTTAGTGAGGTTGGATGGAACATCTTTAGCCCTGTGGTAAAAACATTACTAGATTTTACAAGATGTTTAAGACAAATGCCATGTCATCAGTTAACAAAGATTAAAGGATATAAAAGATCTTAAAAAATTGAAACAATTATGGCTACCTAACATGTTCTCCAATAGAAACCATAGACTTATAATTTTCATGAACTCTAATTACTTGAATTGAAAATTTAATTTAATATTCATAGAATCATAAAAGTAATCTACAAGTAGCACTAAATTATCTGGAGTTTCTCTTTCTTACTAAAGAAGCCTTTGGTGTACATTTTACTTTTTGGTCATAATTAGGGTAATTTCTCACTCTTACAGGTTGTATATGACATCTATATGATAATATTTCCATATGTGAATGCAAGCTATGTACTGAAATGCATTTCTCATAAAGGTGATATAAAACTTTCTGAATGGTCCAATGTGTTTCTTTAACTTTTTGTCATTAATTTATTCTCTGTCATGATACCATATCATGAGATTCACTGAAGTGTTTTGTGAAATATTTTGAGTTGGAAATAACTGGATCATGTTAAATTATTAATACCTTATGATGGTTTTCTATATCTGTTTGTAAAAGTTGTCCCTGGGTTTGTACTGGGTCTGACTGGGATGGAGTTAACTTTCCCTGCAGTAGTCCATACAGTGATGTGCTCTGCACATGTAGCTAGAACAGCACTGGTATCACACCAGTGTTTGGTCTACTGCTAAGCAATACTGGCATAGCATCAGGACTTCCTCTAACCCCACACAAGCCAGCAGTGGTGAGCTAGAGTGAGAAAGCAGTTGTGGAGTTCAGCTTCCTAGCAAGGTAAAACCACTACAGGGCTGGAGGTAGACCAATTTCTACCCTCTATTCTGGGAGCAACACAGAGAGGCTTTCTAGTGAGACAAAAATGTTGTCCACCCACTGCACCTGCTGGGCTGAGAGTGAAACCCAGACGGAGGGGCCATGAACTCTACAGCAGACACCTCTACCCAGACAGACCTCCCAAGGACTGAAAGAGCTGCCCAGACCCTCAGTTGCAGGGAACTCCAGAGTCTGGAGGTCCCCCTAGGGCCTGAAGGCAGAGTTGGTGTCATGGGTGCAAGTGTGACCAGATAGATGAACTCTGAGCAAGTTGCCAGGTTGCAAGAGGAGCTCAGCAGACTGTGATGCATCCAGGAATCTGAGCAAAAGATTGATGCATGGTATCCTGGGCTGGCATGGGCTGAGCAATAATCTTGCCTTAAGTCTTCACAAGGGGGTAGTAAAATGGCTTCTAACTTGAAACTGGCAGAGTCGACAGACTCGCAAGGCAAGGGAGGCCGGACCCTTGTCTCTGTTTAGAGCAGAGTGAGGAATCTCCCCCTTGCCCCTGAAGTGCCCCTATGCAACACATATGATGCTCTGGGGCTCAGAAAAAGAGAGGATGTCAACAACAACAATTGTAATGGTCAAGACCCTGGAAAGGGCAACTGCAAAAAGGTGGACTAGCAAACCACTTGTATATGAACCACTGCCACAACAAAAAAGCATGGAGGGTAATTGGAGATTCCTCTCTGAGAAGCACTGAGTCACCCATTTGCCACCAGGCAATCTCTTGAGAGAAGCTTGCTGCCTGCCTGGGGCCTATATTTATGACATCACAAAGAGGCTAACAAGCTTAGTTAAGCCAGAGAACTTTCACCCATTCTTGCTCTTTCATGTAGAGACAACTGAGGCTGCAACAAGGAGACTCTGAAACATCAAAAGGGACTTTATGTCCCTTGGAAAGATGCTGAAGGGATCAGGAGCACAAGTAATGTTCTCCTCAGTCCTCCTAGTTGGAGACTGAGACCCAAGGAGGAGGCAGCATACAGATCAGGTGAATGATTGATTGTGTAGCTGGTACCATGTTCAGGTTTTCAGGTTCTGTGATCTTGGGTGTGATTTTGGGAGACCAGACATGCTGACACAGGATGGGGTGCACCTGACCAAGTGCGGCAAGAGCGTTTTGGGCAGCAAGCTGGACAAGAATGTCAATACTTCAAAAAACAGCAGGGAAACACCGGTGAATCATCCTATAGGAATTAGAAAGGACTTTTTGAAAAATGTGAAGTGGCCCATAGCCCAGCTGAAGTGCCTCTACACTAATGCATACAGCATGGGAAACAAGCAGGAGGAGTTGGAACCTATGATGCAATTAGAAAGCTATGATCTAATTGCTATCAAGGAAATGCAGTGGGACGAATCACACAGCTGGAACTTTGGAATGGAGAGCTACAAGCTTTACAGGAGATAGAGGTAGTGAAGGAAAGGTGGGGGCATTGTTCTCTATGTGAAGATGTGGGTAGATTGTGAAGAGTTGTCTCTGAGAAACGGCCAAGAGCAGGTTGAGAGCCTGGGGGTAAAACTTAAGGACAAGATCAACAAAGGACACCTTGTGGTTGGGGTCTACTACAGGCCACCCAACCAAGGGGAGCCTGGGGATGAAGCCTTCTTGCACCAGCTACAAGAAGCATAGCACTCAAAGACTCTTATCCTCCTGGGGGATTTCAACCACCTGGATACTTGCCGGGAAAGCCACTTGGCAGGCAGTAAGCAATCCAGGAGACTTCTGGACTGCATTGAGGACCATTTCCTTGTCCAGGTATTAGACAAACCAACCAGAGGAGAAGCATTACAGGACCTGATGCTTACCAATGTGGAGAAACTCATTAAAGAGGTTAAGACTGGAGGAAGTCAGAGTTGCAGTGACAACACCCTGTTTGAGTTTGTGATCTCAAGGTATATGGGCCTGGCTAAGAGCAAAGTCAGGACCCTGAACTTTAGAAGAGCTAACTTCCAGCTGTTCAAAGAATTAGTGGACAACATCCTGTGGGACACAGTCCTTAGGGACAGAGGATCTTATCAGAGCTGGCAACTCTTTTTCCTTAGACAGCAATAGAATCAAGCAATAAATGCAATAAATCAAGCAGGAAAGGCAGGTAACCAGTATGTCTCAACAAGGCCCTGCTGGTCAAACTTAGGCAAAAGAAGGAAATGCACAGACAATAAAAACAGGTTCATGTGCCCTGGGAAGAGTACAGAAATGCTGTCCAGATGTGCATGGATGGGATGAGGAAAGCCAAGGCACTGCCAGAACTAAACTTGGAGAGTGATGTAAAGAATAACAAGAAGGGGTTCAACAGGCACATTGGCCACAAAAAACTAAGGAGATCAAACCCACTCTTACAAATGAATATGGTAACAACATATGTGGAGAAGGCTGAGGTACTTAACTTCTTTGCCTCAGTCTTCACTGGTGGTCAGGATTCCTACATCTCTCAAGTTCCCAAATCTCTAGGTGGGGGCTGGGGGAGCAAAGTCCTACCCACTGTAAGTGAAGATCAAGTCTGGGACCTCCTGATGCAACTTAACAAATACAAGTCGATGGGGCCTGGTGACATGCATCCCAGGGTCCTTAGGGAATTGGCTGATGTAGTTGCCAAGCTACGCTCCATCATATTTGAAAAATCATGGCAGTCAGGTGAAGTCCCCAGTGACTGGAAAATGGGAGACATCATTCTCATTTTTAAAAAGGGTAGAAAGGAAGACCCAGGGAACTACAGACCAGTGAGCCTCACCTCTGTGCCTGGCAAGATCATGGAATGGATCCTTCTAGAGGCAATGTTAAGGCACATGTAAGACATGGAGGTGATCTGGGCCAGTCAGCATGGCTTCACCAAGGGCAAATCATGCCTGACTAATTTGGTGACCTTCTATGATGGAGTGACTGCATCAGTTGACAAGGGAAAACTGACCAGTGTCATCTACCCGGATTTCTGTAAGGCTTTTAATACAGTTCCACATGGCATCTTAATCTCTAAATTGGAAAGATAGGGATTTGAAGGGTAGACCATCTGGTAGATAAGGAATTGGCAGAATGGCTGCACCAAGAGAGTAGTGGTCAATGGTTCTGTGTCCAGGTGGAGGCCAATGATGAGTGGTGTCACACAGGGATCTGTTTTGGGACCAGTGCTTTTCAATATCTTCATCAGTGACGTAGACAATGGGATCCAGTGCATCCTCAACAAATTTGTAGATGACACCAAGTTGAGTGGTGTGGTTGGTGTAATAGAAGGAAGAGATGACATTCAAAGGGACCAGGACAGGCTGGAGAAATGGGCCCACGTGAACTGCATGAAGTTCAACAAGTCCAAGTGCAAGATGCTGCACCTGGGTTGGGGCAATCTCAGACAGGAGTACAGACTAGGAGAAGAACTCATTTAGAGCAGCCCTGTATAGTGAGACTTGGGGATTCTGATGGATGAAAGGCTTGACATGAGTCGGCAGTGCGCACTTGCAGCCCAGAAGGCCAACTGTGTCCTGGGCTTCATCAAAAGAGGCATGACCAGCAGGTGGAGGGGGTGATTGTCCCCCTCTGTTCTGCCCTCGTGAGGCTCCACCCGGAGTGCTGCATCCAGGTTTGGGGCCCCCAGCACAAGAAATATAAGGACCTGTTATGGTGAGTCCAGAGGAGGGCCACAATGATGATCAGAGATAGGGTGGGTGTACCTCTCCTATGAAGAAAGACAGAGAGCTGGGGCTGTTCAGCCTGAAGAAGAGAAGGCTCTCGGGTGACCACACTGCTGCCTTTCAATACTTAAAGGAATCTTATAAAAAGGATGGAGAGGGACTCTTGAGTTGTTCAGGACACTGGTTGGCAATGTCCCTTGGGAGGCAGTTCTGAAGGGCAGAGGAGTCCAGAAAGGTTGGGCACTCCTCAGGAAGGAAATCTTAAAGGCTCAGGAGCGGTCTGTCCTCACGTGCCCATAGACCAGCTGGCGTGGAAGAAGACTGGCCTGGCTGAACAGAGAGTTGTGGCTAAAGCTTAGGAAAAAAAAGAGGGTTTATGATCTTTGGAAAAGAGGGCAGGCCACTCAGAAGGATTATAACGATGTTGTAAGGATGTGTAGGGACAAAATTAGAAAGGCCAAAGCTCATCTGGAACTCAATCTGGCTAGTGCCGTTAAAGATAACAAAAAAAATGTTTTTATAAATATATCAACACAAAAAGGAGGACTAAGGAGAATCTCCATCCTTTACTGGATGCAGGGGGAAACTTGGTGATGAGAGATGAGGAACGGGCTGAGGTGCTTAATGCCTTCTTTGCCCCAATCTTTACCGGCAAGACTAGTTGTTATCTGGATACCCAGTACCCTGAGCTGGTGGAAGGGTGTGGGGAGCAGGATGTGGCCCTCATAATCCACGAAGAAATGGTTGGCAACCTGCTACAGCACTTAGATGTACGCAAGTCGATGGGGCCAGATGGGATCCACCCGAGGGTACTGTGAGAACTGGCAGAAGAGCTGGCCATTTCGCTTTCCATTATTTATCAGCAGTCCTGGCTATTGGGGGAGGTCCCAGTAGACTGGCAGCTAGCAAATGTGACGCCCCTCTACAAGAAGGGCTGGAAGGTAGGCCCAGGAAACTATGGGCCTGTTAGTTTGACCTCAGTGCCAGGGAAGCTCATGGAGCAGATTGTCTTGAGTGTCATCACGAGGCACTTGCAGGGCCACCAGGTGATCAGGCCCATTCAGCATGGGTTTATGAAGGGCAGGTCCTGCTTGACGAACCTGATCTCCTTCTATGACAAAGTGACATGCTGGATGGATGAGGGAAAGGCTGTGGATGTGGTCTACCTTGATTTCAGTAAGGCTTTTGACCCTGTTTCCCACAGCATTCTCCTCAAGAAACCGGTTAGATTTAGATTAGACATTATGAAGAATTTCTTTACTCTAAGGGTAGTGAGACACTAGAACAGGTTGCCCAGAGATGTGGATGCCTCATCCCTGGAGGTGTTCAAGGACATGTTGGATGGGGCCTTGGCTACCTATGGCAGGAGGGCTTGAACTAGATGATCTTTAAGGTCCCTTACAACCCAATCCATTTTGTGATAAATATGCTTTAGAAAAGTTGTTATTCTTGCAATACTTGAATTTATAATTAAGATATGAATGTATTCATAGTATACTTTTAATATCCCTTTCTAATGTATTACAGAAAACTATAAAAATATTCTTATGGTGTGACTTTTTGTCATCCCTTCAGTTATTGGACTGTGAGGAAATCAGCTGTGATTCTGTAAGGCATATATGGTAATTTTTAATAAACTCTGAATTTAACAGAGCTTCATACAACAATTGCAGCTTAATACAACTAATGTATGCAACTGTATAAAACTTAGTAAATACATCTATGATTTATCAAAATGTAGCCATTAGACAACTGTAAAACCACAAGTAATGAATAAGTTACCCAATGATGATTAAGGAAAACAAATAGATGCAAGATGGGAGGAAATGTATTTTTTATGTGTGGAAAACTGTTGAAAGGATAGAAAATGAAAGACAGGGCTTAATGGTCACATTTCAGGGTGGAGAAGGATCAGTGGTGGTTTTTCCAGGCTGCTATGCTGAGACCCATTCTGTTCAACATTTTCATCAGTTGGATGTAGAAGGGAGTACAGAATGAAATCTCTGAGCTGCAGGAGAAGCTAAGGTATTGCAGGTGTTCAAATTTCACACTGATGGTGAGGAATGCTGGAAGAAATTTATGAAATCAATGAACAGGTAGAAATGTGGCGGTTGAACTTCAGTTTAGATATTTGTAGGAAGGTGCACATTGGGGAAAATAATTTAAGTATGATTATCCTATGCTGAATTTGAAAATAACAGTTACACACCAGGAATGAAAGCTTGAAGTAATCAGTGCCAGTTCTTTGAAATCATCTGTGCAACATGTAGTGGCAGCCAAAAAGGCCAGTAAAATATCCAATGTTCTGAAGTGTTATTGGATGTCATCCTACAAAGTATGAAACAGAAACCATAATTTTTAGCCTGTATAAAGCCTTAATGAACTTATTTATTTATTTATTTATTTATTTATTTGGTACTGTTTGTAGTTCTCATTTTCAGAACAGTAGTCAGAGAAAATAGAGAGCAAGGCAAGGGAATGAGAGGATACTAAAAAGAGTGGGATTCTTTAGTGTGATGAAAAGTCAAGGGGGAAGGAGGAAAAGTTTTGTGAGGATGTGCCTGAGACTTAGAAAATCATAAAGAAGTGAATGAAGTGAATCGAATTGAATGCAAAACTGTTGTTAACCAAATCCCACAAAATTAGAACAAAAGGACATAGGAGGTTGGTATCATAGTGTATCATAGTATCATAGTATCATTATGTTCATGAAGTGATTTAGATGTATTGGTGGACTATCGGTCCATAGTCACATACTACAGTGAAGTATGAGTGATAGACTAATGTTGGGGTCCAGGCTTAAATTTTCTCTCTAAATAACATCTGATATCTTTGTCAAAGACAGAACAGTGGGATGAAGAGACTGTATGTTCTGTCTTGGAAATGATTGTTTAACAGACATTATTTAGCCTGTGAGGTAGCTGGTCTTGCCAATTCTAGATGTCTGATGACTATTGGTTTAACAAAAGAACAAACAGTACCAGGAAAAATGCTATGTATTTTCTATGGCAATCTTTTTATTGGT
Source organism: Stictonetta naevosa (assembly GCA_011074415.1). Lineage (NCBI taxonomy): Eukaryota > Metazoa > Chordata > Aves > Anseriformes > Anatidae > Stictonetta > Stictonetta naevosa. The sequence goes on from CM021698.1 coordinate 53,292,072, forward strand.
ATCCCCTGCATGCTCCTGTTTCCTGGGTCAAATGAAATGAAACTAACTTCCAATGCTTTTTTCATAGGTAGGCAGAAAGGTCATATTTATTATGTGATACTAAAATCAAGAAGAAATATCATAATCACTAATTATTAACTCAGAGTTTCTAAAAGGAAAAGATTATGTATTAAATGAGGTGTGAATGTACTGTAAGCTGTGGTAGTTGTAGACACGAGACATCAGTATTTCTGTAGATCTTCCAGATGCCATGCTAATAAAAGTAGGAAATGAATAAATACCTTCATAATTCTAAGAAGACTGTAAGAGATAATTTTGGTGGTAAGATATTTTCCTTTTGTAATTCCAGCAGCAACATAACAAGCAGATACCTCTATAAACAATCATTCTACCTGTGGTGCTGATAAGGCAGCAAATGGTAAAAGAGAAAAGGTTGTCATGAGTGTTGTCTAGACTGAACTTGTTCTGATGCTAGTTCCAGGATCTGTCAGAGTTCAGTAAACTATAGATAACCAATTAAAGGGTGATATTTTCCAGAAGACAATCAATTCAGCCAAAAGTATAAGGTCAAAGGACTTATTCTTCAACTGTTATCCTTACTTTCAAGTAAACTGACAGAATCAGAATGACCTTCCAACGACTTCTAGCCTGCATTTGGAAAGAAACAGTTCTCTGGAGCTGACCAATGGCACCATGGGACATCTTCTTGAAGGTCACAAACACAATTTATATGATTTACTTGGCGCAACAAAGCCTATAATATATATGTGAATGGTGCAACAACAAAATATAAAATCTTGACTCTACAAAGCTGCACAGTTATCCTGGGTTTCAGGTAACAACAGACTGGTGTAATTCTTTCTTTTGGGGAAAGGAAACATTAATTAACATAGTAGATTACTTCTCCAGAATTGTCCCTACTTCAACCAGCCTCATTAATGCATGCTTATCTAGAAAATGTATGTTTGCAGGACAGGAATTTATTTAAACCATTTCATCAGATAATGACATAGTATCAGATTATAAAATTATCAGAGTATAAAATTAGCCTTAGAATCATAGAGTGGTTTGGATTGGAAGGAACCTTAAAGATCATTTAATTCCAGAGACAAACTTCCACTAGACCAGGTTGCTCAAAGCTCCACCCAACCTTAAACACTTCTAGGGATGAGGCACCCACAACTTGGGGAAACCTGTTCCAGTGCCTCACCACCCTCCTAGTAAAGAATATCTTCCTAATGGCTAATCTAAATCTCCCCTCTTTTGGTTTAAAACCATTGCCCCTTGCCCTACTGCTACACTCCCTGATAAAGAGTCCCTCCCCAGCTTTCCTACAGCCTTCCTTTAAGTACTGGAAGGCTGTTATAAGGTCTCCCTCTAAGCCTTCTCTACATCCACTGATATTGTAGGTATTTTGGCTGGATATATGAAATTAGCAAATTCAGAGCCAAATTTCATATTGTATTTGCATTCTACATTCATATTTTGCATTTCATATTTGTATTTGCATTTATCTGACATTTTAAAAGGGTTATTATTATTATTACTATTATTATTATTATTATTTTCAGGGAATTGAAAGTTTTTATTAACACTATGAGGACAACACAAAATCTTGCACCCCAAATATGAATGCATCTACTGCTTGAATGGAAGAACATAGAGGTGAAGTCCAATAAAACCAATATGCTTGTCTTTTCAGGGAACATTGTGTCAAGTTTTGAACACAAAAATAAGGGAACAGGATTGCCATTTATGTTATTGTATTTGTGTTTTCTCTCCCTCTCCCTCTCTTTCTCTCTCTCTGTTCTTTTTTTTTTTTTCAATTTCTATTTACACAGTGCTTACACTATTTAATAAGTGTAACAACTCAAAATAACACAGACTGTGGAGGCAGACCTCTTCTAATGTTTGTTTTCTTCATAAAAATGCAGGGAAATTAGAGAAAAAATTCTATACAAGCTAACTTCTCCAATCTGTTGAAGTATAATAGTCAGATGTCTCATTTTTAAAACTGAAACAAAATTGTGCCTAGGATACTCATGATATAGCTATATAACCCATGTTTCCTAGGCTTCTGGTCCTTGTTCAAAAGCAGTCTGTTATCATCAATATATCCTGAATAGCTGCAGTGACTTTAGCATTTATTTGCATTTGTATTTTTTTTTCAAGAAAATGAATATTTCTTATACTCCATGTCCAGCACAGCTGGGTCTCCAGTCTTATGTTGGATGCAGGGTAAAACATTCTTGTATATCAGTAAGTCTTCCTTATGAGAATGCAACACAATTAAGGCAATTATTTTGGTAGCATGCTAGGAAGAAATACCAACCTGGGAATTCTTTTTCTGCCTCCTATTCTCTTCTTTCTTACACGCAATTAACATTCCTATTAATTTCCAATATAGTCCAAATTAGAGCTGAATAGTTTGTTATACTAATACTTTATACCAGAATAAGTAACAGAAAAACATCAGTCTTAAATTAATACATTTCCATAGAAGGGTGAGAATGCTTTTTATACAACTTGGACATTATATATTTTTCAATCAGAGCCATATTAGCATTAGGAGAATCCTTACCAATTTTTCCATCATATTTCTTATCCACCTTCCATTAACTTAAGGTTTTAAATTCTGGGAAGAATATACAATCTGTTAAATAAATAGTTTTGTGTTTATCCTATGAAACTTCCAGAAGAGGTTTCCCAGTTCCAACAGAACTTCTAAGGCACAGGAGTATTTTCTGATCTCAGAATATGTATCCACATATGAAAATGGAAGCAGAACTTGAAGGTTTGATGTAGTTTTATTTATTCATTTATTTATTTATTTATTTATTTTGTTTTGTTTTCCTTGTTATAAATCTACGGGGATTTTTGTCTCCATCTGGAAGGATAATATTGAGTATATTAAATAAAGCAAGATGTTAAGGTAAAGCAAGAGTTAAAAATCATGGCGTTTTTGTCAAGCTTTTAAACCATCTTAAATACAATCTTGTTTTACTTAATAGGAGACCTCAATATATCTTTTATTAGAGAATCCCGTATTACTTTTTCCCTAGATCTACAAAAGCTTTATATTTTCTAGTTTTGGCCAATAACCAACAATTAAAATGTTGTTCTTGTGATTTTTACAGCCTGGTTGGAAATAGGAATTACCAAGAATCTAACGCAGAAGGCTTCCTAATCTTCTGTCCTAATAATACAAAGCTAAAAACATTAAGTCCAGTAAACATAAGAAATTCTTTGTGCTAAGCTCATGCAAATTAAAAAAAAAAAAGTTTTAACTTCGAAGTAATTTGTGAGTTTGGCACCATGTTCCTTTGCCAGTCTATTAAAGGCCCTATATATAAAGCAGTACTATGTGTGGCTTCTTGTGAACTATAAAAATAAACTTATTTTAAAAAGTTATCTGTCAAAAAAAAGAAAATAAATAATACACATCTGCATATTTAAAAGTGTATTAACTTCGCTTTTGCAAGTGCAAGGTTCAGTTTATTTCACATAAACAAATGCATATTAGAGGCAACCAGCAGTGCCTATGGGTTTTTCTTAGCATGACCAGCAGATTATGATTTATTTATTTATTTATTTATTGTCAGGGAAAAAACAAACAAACAAAAAACAACAGCTGATCTAAGAAACAGATGGACTTATGGAGTGTACAGTTTATTTTAATAATTGGTATTTAGGAAAAGAGACAAGAGAATCCATTCTGGGCAAGGGACAGAATGTGTGGACAAAAAGGAGAGCAGTGGGAACACCATAAGGAATTATTAGAGGATAGATAAAGAGGTGCTGTTTTAACTGATGGTTAGGTGATACACATTTGTGTAAGAGAATAAAGGAAAGATCCAAGAAAGTGATTATATTACTGGAAATTGTAATATTCCTTATAAACAATAAGGGAATAATGAACTGAGGCAAACCAGTTAGGTCACTAGAGCAAACAAAACCAGTGAAAGAAACGGAGGTCATTAGGTTACAGAAGCCAGCACAAGAGACAAAATGGAAACATGTCATATAATGGGGGATTAGACAGTAAGCTAAAAGTAGATGAAAATAACTGGGAAGCAGAAGTACTGTTACTGAAGTTACTGAACACAGATAAAGGAAGAGAAGAAGTAGTAGGAAGGCAAATAAGACTTAAAAATCATAGCATTTCTATCAAGCTTTTATACTGTTTTAAATACAATCTTGTTTTACTTAATAGGAAATATACCTTAATGCATAAAACTGAACTTTGCCTAGCTCTTAGTTTTTGAAAACTCAAATAAAAATATGCTTTAGTTTACCTATGCTGAAATTGCAATACTAGTGGACTCTTACCTTCTTAGTCTGCCTAACAATATTTCTAAGAGCTTTGAGCTAATTCAGCCGACCAAAAGAAATTTTAGGTAAAGGAAAAAAATTATAAGGATATGGTTTGTGTTAAGATTTGAATATTAATGTTTAATTGAAAATAGCAATTGTGCCAACCTATTTCAAATACTACGAATAATTTTTGTAAGTGCTGAATTTGTGTTATTGCTGTTCATTTTTTGCTGACAGCAAGAAAAAAGTTTAACACTACTGAATGTAAAAGTGTTAAGAGGGTCCTGCACATTAATTTGTTTGGAAGAACCTCTAGTACCATTACCTACAGAAAGTCCTTTCCTGAATGTAGCTAAACATTAACCAGTTAGTGTACAGAGCAGTGTGACTGACTATTTAACTCTGGAAGAAATTGATGAGTGAGGGTTACCTAGTCAGCAGTACTTTTAGGGGCAAAGGGCTTTTCACAGAAACATTAAGGTTGGAAAAGACCTCCAAGATCATCTGGTCCAACCACCACCCTGCTACCAATATCACCCAATAGACCATGTCCCTAGGCAACACGTCTAACCTTTCCTTAAACACCCCCAGGGATGGTGACTCTACGACCTCCCTGGGCAACCCGTTCCAATGCCTGACTACTCTTTCTAAGAAGAAATGTCTCCCAGTTTCCACCCTAAACCTCCCTTGGTGCATCTTGAGGCCATTCCCTATCACCAGTTATCTGCAAGAAGAGGCCGACCCTCAGCTCCCCACAGCTTCCTTTCAGGTAGTTGTAGAGTGCAATAAGGCCTCCCCTGAGCCTCCTCTTCTCCAGACTAAACAACCCTAGTTCCCTCAGATGCTTCTCATAAGACTTGTGATCCAGGACCTTCAGCAGGTTTGTAGCCCTTCTGTGGACATGCTCCAGCGCCTTGATGTCGCTCTTGTAGTGAGTGGCCCAAAACTGAACACAGTACTTGAGGTGCGGCCTCACCAGAGCAGAATACAAGGGGATGATCACCCCCTTGGTCCTGCTGGCTACACTATTCCTGATCAAAGCCAGGATGCCATTGGGCTCCTTGGCCACCTGGGCAAACTGACAGCTCATATTCAGGCAAGCATCAATCAGCACCCCCAAATCCTTTTCTTCTGCACCGTTTTCAAGCCACTCTGCCCTAAGCCTGTAGCGTTGCATAGGACCTGGCACTTAGCCATGAACCTTATCACATTGGCCTCTGCCCATTGACCTATACATGTCCCTCTGCAGGGCCTTCCTACCCTCTGGCAGATCGACACTTCCCCACAACTTATTAAGTTCTGCCGACTTACTGAGGGTGCACTTGATTCCCTCATCCAAATCATCAATAAAGATATTAAAGAGGATGGGCCCCAACACTGACCCCTGGAGAACACCACTCGTGACCAGTCGCCAGCTGGATTTCACTCCATTCACTACTACTCTCTGGGCCCAGCTGTCCAGACTGTTTTTTACACAGCAAAGAGTGTACCTCTAAAAGCCATGGGTTGCCAGCTTCTCCAGGAGAATACTATGGGTGCCTGTTTCAAAGGCCTTGCTGAAGTCTAGGTAGACTACATCAACAGCCTTTCCATCATCCATTGGGCAGGTTACCTGGTCATAGAAGATGAGGTTGGTCAGGCAGGACTTGCCTTTCATGAACTCATACTGACTGAGCCTGATCTCCTAGTGGTCCTGCATGTGCTGCTTGATTACATTCAAGATGACCTGTTCCATCACCTTTCTTGGCACCCAGGTCAGGCTGAGAGGCCTGTAGTTCCTCAGGTCCTCCTTACCACCCTTCTTATACATGGGGGTCACATTACCAAGTCTAATCATCCAAGACCTCTCCGGATGAACATGACCACTGATAGATGATAGAAAGTGGCCCAGGAATCACATCCACCAACTCCCTCGGCACCCTTGGGTGGATCCCATCTGGCTCCATGGACTTGTGATAGTCCAGGTGGAGCATCAGGTCTCTAACTTTTTCCGCCTGAACTGTGGTGGGGTTCTTCTGCTCCTTGTCCCAGACTTCCAGGTTGGGAGGCTAAGTACTCCGAGGATAAGTGGTCTAGCTGGTAAAGACAGATGCAAAGAAGGCACTAAGAACCTCAGCCTTTTTCCTTATTCTCAGTAGCCATTTTCCCTCTCTGCATCCAGTAAAGGATGGAGATTTTCCTTGGCCCTCCTCTTGCAATTAATGTATTTTTAAAAACATTTTGATTATCCTTAACCATAGCAGCCAGGTTAAGCTTGTACTGGGCCTTAGCCTTCCTGATCTTTTCTCTGTATATGCTGGCAGCTTCCTTGTACTTTCTGCAAGTTGCCTGCCCTTTCTTCCACTGGACGTAAATTCTCTTTTTCCCCTGGATACTCAGCAAAAGTTCCCTGTTCAGCCACGCTGGTCTTCTTCCCCTCCAGATCATCTTATGGCACATGTGGACAGCCTTCTCTTGTGCCTTTAAGACTTCCTTCTTGAGAAGTGTCCTGCCTTCCTGGACCTCTTGGCCCTTCAGTACTGGCTCCCAAGGGACCCTTCCCACCAGTGTCCTGAAGTGTTCAAAGTCTCCCATCCAGAAGTTCAAGGCTGCAGTTTTACTGACAGCCTTCCTAACTTCACCCAGGATAGAGAACTCTACCTGGTCTCTCCACCCAAGACAAGTCCATACCACCACATCTCCCACCAATCCTTTTGTGGTCTTGAGAGAAGCAGAAATTGTAAACGCTCTTGGAGGGTGTGGACTTCTTTAAAGTACCAAAAAGTGGTGGAAGGCATATGAGTCACAACTTAAAGGAAAAATGAGTTCCTCTAGGAAAGATCTACTAAATAGAACCAGAGATTCATAAAATCATTCAGGTTGGAAAAGACCTCTAAGATCTTCAAGTCCAACTATTAACTTAGCACTGCCAGTCTGCCACTAAACCATATTCCTATGCACCACAACTATACATCTTTTACTTCCAGGGATGGTGACTCAGCCACTTTCCTGGGCAGCCTGTTTCAATGCTTCACAACCCTTTCAGTGAAGGAAATTTTCCCAATATCAAACTTAAAACCTCCTCTGGCACAACTTGAGGACATTTCCTCTTGTATCACGTGTTGCTTGGAAGAAGAGACCAATCCCCACCTTTAAGCCTTCCAACTCAAACCATTCTATTATTCTATGAAAAGTCTCCAGAGCTCATGTAGACCAAGTCCTTCACCATAGTGTGATAAGAAAAGCATAGGAGGAAAATCCAAGTAAACCCTGATAAAATGCTCATCACTGTCTCCCTTGGGACAGTGACTGTCACTATGATAACACAGAAGACAGAGCTAAACTAATTTATATTGAGGTCCTATGTTAATAAATAATGCTTATAAAAGCTGCAGGCTAAAGACCATGCTTCAGCTAGAAAGATTTACTCAGAGGGTATTGGAAGTGTTAGATTTGAGAAAATGAGCTAGTTACACAGCTCTTTTAGACTATTTAGAAATACTTGATTTAGGATGTTTTGGAACTTAGAGAAGTTAAATATTACATAACCATGGTTTTAGATACTGTTCTTAAATAATGAATACGGGCATCACTTTTACAGTGATGGCCGTATGCATGTAATATAGAAGGTTTTTTTTTAGTCCACTCATAAAAGGGATTCCTGCCTTAGTAGAGATAAATAAATACTTATTTTTATACTAAAACTGTCTAACTCAAAATCATCACTATCTATCTCGAGTTTTTTGTTGGTTTTCATTACAGTCTTTTGTTAGGACACAGATGGAACATTCTTATGTTATTTTTGTACGTTTGTTATTATGGGGAATAGTGGTTTTTGGGTTTTGTTTAGTTTTGGTTTTGTTTGTTTTTCAGTTGGATAAGATGAAAGCAAAAAGCTGCACAATTACAGGCAAAATAATAGCATAAAAAACTAGTCAAAGGACTAGAAATCGGCAGATTAGCTATTCTCAACATGAGTTAAAGCCTGTCAGCTATTGAGCAAAGAACCTAAGCAGGGCTCATTAATCTGCAAACTGTGCAGCTATTCTAACTCACAAGAGCCCTGCATTTTTTTTTCTTTTTCTGAATGTTGTACAAACACACAGCAGCTCTAGCCCTCAGCATTTCTCAGCATTTCTGATCAGTCTTTGTAGAATGCTTAAATTGAGATAGGATACCAATTAAGACTGAGCTAAGAACTAATGCTGGAAACCCCACTTATGCTAATTACCTGACCTTTAAACTGAGTTAGAGACATATCCAATATATATGTTCACACAGACATTTAAGGAGCAATAAAAAAAATAAAAAATAATAAAAAAATAAAACCTATATACCATTATAGTACCTGTGCCTTTGTATTATTTACTATAAATAAATAAATGTTTCCTTTAAAGAAAAGAAAATCAAGAAAAATCTTTTATTACAATTAGCAAATCTATCCCCCCCAAATTGTGCAAAACAATAAAAATAAAACTAGGGGGGAATGACCAGGGGGGATCTGGCTGAGGCTTGGTGTCTGGCAGGACATCAGTAAGTATGTGGTGAAAATTTGCATAGTACATCACTTGCTTTGTATATGCCTTTATCATAATTATTTTCATTATTCTCCCTTCCTTTATTGCTTTGTTAAGCTGTCTTTATTTCAACCTTTTTTCCATTTCTCTCTCCCATCCCACTGACAGAGACTGAGTGAATGGTTGTGTGGTGCTTAGCTACCTGATGGGTTAAACCACAACAAAGAAACGTCTTTTATTACAATTAGCAAATCTATCCCAAAATAAATTGTACAAAAGTGAGTGAAAAGAGAGTGCAGAAGTAGGTTAAGTGCTTAAAAAAATAATTTTAGAGTATACATAAATGAATCAAGAGAAAATGTAAAAGAAAATAAAAATCATTCTATGAATTCAAATTACAGTATACATCAAGACAAAAGGCAAGTGGCTTTTATTGATCAAGTTTCTGCAGGTGCTTGATTTTTGTGTGAGAGAAAATGAAAAAACTCTCAGTATGATTTTTAAGATAAATGTTATTACTAATCTTTGGAAATTATTTACAAAGAAGGGATTACTAGGTTTATGCTTACAATCTATATCTTGAAAATCTCATCAGTAAAAATTTTGGTTTTGGCCATTAATTTTAAAAGGAAAGCTATTGCAAATCACCCATGCTATTATTTGGGCTCATCAGACTCCCTTCACAAAACCTTTTCATCTGATTTTGGTACATTTTTCTCCAAGAGTTTTTATTTGTCTGTTTCTAGAAAACCCTCAAAAATGTGATGAAAAATGTAACATGAAAAAGACTTGATATTTATAAACATTTTGTTAATTGATGAACATAATGGCAAAAAATTGAAAGGAGTTTTGAATCTTTAAAATGGAAATATGTTAGTTATAGTAAGTAACATTACTTAGTATTTATTTCCTAATGAAGCAGATGTGGTTGTTGTAACTGGGCAAAAAGCTCAAAGTCCCTAGGGTACAAAATTCTTGGAATGCATAGTAGTAGGACTAAGATTAAATGAGTAATGATAAGATTAAATGAACAATGAGTGACTTTATGTGTGTTAGCCCAAGGCAAGACTCTTTGAGAAATAATTCTGTAAGACCTGACTAAGTCTCAGTTTAAATTTTCTCATCATATTTACAGTATTTCCTGTCTTAGCCATTCCAAACTTCTTTTTAAATATTTTGTATTTCTTTGGTACATTGTTCAGATTTTGGATTTTGAGGCAGGGCTTTTTGCCCTTTTTTTTTTTTTTTTTTTTTTCCCTCCCTTCAAAAATTACAAGCAAACACTTTTTCCTTATATGAAAGCTGTTGTAATCACAGGACTTCAGGAGACCAGCAGAAAGAGCATTAGTGTCATGAATTTTAGGGATCAAATGGTCCTCTTTAGCATCATGTCCATTTTCCTGCTCTGAACCTCATGTGACTTTGTCTTTTTATGATCTTTCTTACAAGTAAGGAAAAAAAAACTTAAGATAAAGGATAGAACAAGCTTAATTCACTTTTATTCTTTCATTCTTCTGTTACTGAACATTTGTTCTGTACTTTAACTTCTGGACTGTAAATGATTTTTACAGTCATATAAAACATGCATTACTGTCATGTAAATGGTGCTAAAACTTCCACAACCTTCAAGGTAAGGCAAACAAACTTTCCAGCTCAGTCTACAGCTGACATTCACCTAGTTGTCTCTTTGTTGATACTTTAGGAGATATACACTGGATACACAGGAGGTCATTATTATAATTATAGCTGAGAAAAAATATAAACATGAGAAAGTATTTATTACATTTTGGTTTTTATCTTTTGCAGTCACTGTACTGATAGAATACAAATGTCACTTGCAGGACACTGAAATCAATGTCTTTGCTTATAAACTTTGCATAGCTACTTGAAGAGGAGCTGGTTGCAAAAAGGTGTAGTGACATGTCTCAATAATTTTTAAAATGTTACTGTAGATTTGTTATTATTATCAGACAATACGTAAAAGTATATAACATTTAAGAGATTAAAAGAAACATTTTACATCAAATTGGTTGATATCTTTTCTACTGAATTAGCTGCAAGGAAAACAAAATTCAATGTCGTAGGAATTTAAGATGGCAAAACTACTAGAATGCTTAAAATGGTAGCTGTTAATAAGGATGTCTGCTTACAGTCTTGAAACAAAGACGTGACCTCTGTGAACTTTGGAATTTTCCTTTCCTCCTATTCCTACCACTTCCACAGATCACAGCTGTTGAACTAAAATGTCTTATTATTTTTTATCTTTTTTTTTTTTTTTTTTTTAATTCTAACAAGGCCATCTGGTTCAAGAGAGTTCTTTAGGGAACATCTGATAGAGTAGGTGTCTAGATAGAGACAGCATTAATCTTTCGTGTTTTGTTGTTGCTGTTTTTCGTCAGAGCAGTGTTTAGTAATCTCTAGATGATACAAAAATTACCTATTATTTTCTTAGCTTCAATGCAAATGTTAATGCGCCTATAAACACAAACACAAAAAGTCAGTGCATTAGCTATGGCGTTTTCCTTTCACTCTGCTGCATATTATGTTAAATGACCTGGCAAAAATGACAGAAATATTTTGAGATTGGCTTCTGTTCCCTTTTTATGCATAGGTGAGAGAAGTTAAGCACATAAGTTCAGAGATCTTTTCTTGAATAATTTCTGGAGTTGCATAAAGGGTTGCTTTTGATTTGATATGTAAGAATAAAAAAGAAAAAAAATCAACTTTTTTTTTTAGATCAAGTTCATTCTATTGAAACTATTATATGTTCCACACATCCACACGTGTATGTCTTTCTGCTTTGTCTTTGGCTAAGTCTGAGAAAAATAACAATAATTCTGGGGTCAAAAAAATGGCTTCAGCATATATTTAGATGCTTTACAAAGAAAAGACATGGGTACTGAGGACAAAATAAATTGCCTCCACTTTTACCACTGCAAAATAGACATCTGAAAAGCGTCGGACTTTCTTTTTTCTAGAAACCACATGTCCCTCCTACTAGCAAATGAAGCTGGAGAACATCTAAAAACAGATGACTATCTTCCTGACAAGAGAAAATGAGACAAAAGCAAGTTGAATCAAAACAAAATGTTTCTTGGATTGCCTGAGAGAGAATCACTTCATCTTTTATTTCATTGACATCATGTTATTTTCTTTTAATATAATTTTTATTTATTTATTTATTTATTTATTTATTTTTGCCAAGCTCAAGGCAATATTCTTGTTTTAGCTACGAAGTTCTTTAGCCGATTAGTTCATTAGATAAACATTTACTTTGTTGATACCATGCAGACTGACTGAAGATTTTCATCTCACTGTTTGACATAGTGCTGTATGTTTCACAATACAAATGGATGTATGCATGTGTTTCATCCTTTCTATAAATATATACATATTTTCTGCTTTTTATTCAGGGCATCCAATTCAGTGCTTGGATCTTTAATGATCAGGAAGGCCAGTGAAGAGATGTTTCTTTAATTTCCAGTACAAAACTGGAATAGTATTTGCAATTCCACTTTGAATACCAAACTGAAAGGTGGCAGTGGTAGAAAACATGGAAAAGGTGGTTGAATTATTGAGAATTTTCACTGGGCAAGAGATTTTTTGTTCTTACCATTTTTTGTATTTATGACAATACTTTCACATAGCTTTATGAATATGTTAGATCTTCAGACAAACTTCTGTTCCTCTGTAATCCTAAACTTGTACTTCTTTAAAATATTTGATGTATTTACATTTTTAAGCATCAAGAGAAGTTAATGAAAGCAAATGTTACAGGCACATGTGATTCTGTTTTGGGGAATAAAATAGAAAAGAAAATGAACCAGTGTCAGAATCATGACAATTAGAATGTCATTTTCCCAAACTACAAGGCTCTAAGCATGTTAAAAATAGTGATGAAAAACTAAGTGAAAAGAGATGAAGGGAAACAAGCACCAGACATTTCAAATAAACTTTTAGAACAAGGAGGTAGAAGACTGCAAGCTTGTTCAGTTTTAACACTGATACTTCAGCTTCTACATTCACACACGTGTAGCACTCTTATGCAAAGACAGGCTTTTCTATAGGAACATGACAGCTTATCCATTTTTACAGATTTGTTTTTTAACAATTCATGTGAAACTGAATTGTAAATGCAAATAATTCATCCTCACAAACAATATGAAAATAAAGAGTATAGGTACACAATTCATGCCAGGTAAAGTAGAGTGTAATAATTTTAAATGACATGCTGAGGGAGGGAGGATCCGGGGGCGACAACACCGGCTTTAAAAAGCCCGCCAAAATCGTCATTTCTGCCATTTTAACGAGGACCTCGAGCGGATCGGCTGCAGCGAGGGCTCCTGGCAGGGAGACAGACGGAGCCAACCCCTAAAACTCCCCCTAATAACGCGGCGCAGAGCCGTTTAGGCAGAGCCGCAGCCCCGGCCCCTCCCACCGCCCCGAGGTGACAGGAGCTGTGCTTGTGCCGCCGCGGGCGCTGACGTGCTGAGGGCAGAGCCAGGGGTGCTAACAGCCAACCGCCTGACGGTCTACAAGCAGTCCCCAGGGAGCGCCGCGACCCAGGAGCGCCGCCAGCAGGACGCGCAAACAGGACAGACTAGCAGTTAGTGCGGTCAGTTCAGGCAGGGCAGGGAGGAGCAGAGGGAGGATCCCCTCCTTTTCTCACCTCTCTTTCTCTTCCTCTCCTCTCCTTTGGGAACTCTGCCTTTTAATCACAGTGGCTGGGCCGAGGCTGCAACCCAAACTGAGGGGACACGGCCTCTCTGGGCTCACATGGGCACCCGGGTGGATCCCCAGAGGGGTGAAGTGGCAGTCCAGACTCGAGACTGTGTGGTGCTTTGGAATCTGGAGGCCCTGCTGGGTCCTGAGGGATAAGAGGGCTGTCGTGGGGGCAGGTGTGCCCTGCTCAAGGAAATGCTTGAGCAGATGGCCAGGCTGCAGTGAGAAATCAGCACCCTGAGGGGCTCTTGGAAGTCTCTGAGGGAGACAGATAGGAAGTGTCAACCTGCCCCTACTGAGGCCCAGCAGCCCCCTCCTAAGTCCCTGCAAGGGGTAGTAGCTGACCCAGCTGCTCACCTGCAGGACAGAGGGCTTGACCATCCACGAGAGGAAAGGGGCTGGGACCTCATCTCAGCTCAAAGGAGAAGGAGACGTCTGCCCCCAACACTCACGGAGCCACCAACCCCCACGGTGTCCCTGGGTAATAGATGTGAGGCTTTTGGCAGGAAAAGGAAAAGGATGACGGTCTGGACAGTAGTTGGAACCCTAGCCCTGAGAAGCATGTCAAGGATAAGGGAAATACCGAGCATAGGAAGCGGGGCTGGATGGGGTGCTGCATCAAAACCAGTGCCACAAAAAAAGGATGGAGAGTCTTAGTGACTGGGGACTCCTTGCTGGGGGGCACTGAGGCTCCCATGTGCCGCCTGGATAACCTCTCCAGAGAGGTATGTCATCTTCCTGGAGTGCGTGTCAGAGACGTTAGGAAGGCTCTGCCACAGCTCATTAAGCCGGAGGACTACTATTGTCATTCAGGCTGGGTCCCAGGAAGCTGCAACAAGAAAAATGAGGAATATTAGAAATGACTTTGCATCCCTGGGAAGGATGTTGAAAGGATCGGGGGTTCAGGTAGTGTTCTCATCTGTCCTCCCGATGGGTGACCAGGACCCAGAAAGGAGGAGGAGAATGGGACAGGTAAATGACTAGCTGAGGGGATGGTGTCTGGACCAAGGCTTTGGGTTTTATGATCTTGGGCAGGCCTTTGAGAAGCCAGGTAGCCAGGTATGTGGGCTGCTGAGGGACTCTGGCTCAGCAAATGGGGCACAAGTGTATTGGGGAGCAAGCTCTGTGGACTTATTACCACGGCTTTAAACTAAGTTTGACGGGGAAGGGAGGGAAGTTAGAAGTGACAGAGAAGGGTTGGGGGATGTTGTCACTGCTGCCACTGTTGAAGATAGTAGGGAAAAACCTTTGAGTTGTCCCATAGGATAATCTGAGGGCTCCTCAGATAAGGTAATATTCCCAATGCCCCATCCAGAATCTTCTTCTTGTGTCCGTCTAGGGGAAACTGTGGCTGCTTTTTCCCTAAAAAGCCTGTATACCAACGCGCGAAGCATGGAAAATAAACAGGATGAGCTTGAGATGTGAGTACGGTCATAGGGCCACGATCTCATTGTGATCACAGAGACATGGTGGGACAGCTTACATGACTGGAATGCTGTCATGGAGGGCTATGTCCTCTTTAGGAAAGACAGGCTGGGGAAGTGAGGGGGAGGAGTTGCCCTTTATGTGAGGGAGCAATTAAACTGTACCCAGCTCCACCTGGGGGAGGGTGGAGAGTTTGTGGGTGAGAATTAAGGGGCGGGATGGTATGGGTGACACTGTTGTGGGGGTGTACTATAGGTCACCAGATCAGGAGGAGGAGGTCAACAAGGCCTTCTACAAGCAGCTGGAAGTAGCCTTGTGATCCTGGGTGCTGGTTCCCTAGGGGACTTCAATTATCCAGACATCTGTTGGGAAAGCAACTCAGCCAGGCACGCGCAGTCCAAACGGTTCCTTCAATGTGTTGAAGATAATTTTCTGATGCAGGTGGTGGAGGAGCTGATGAGGCGGAGGGTGCTTCTGAACCTTGTTCTTACCAACAGGGATGGGCTTGTTAGGGATCTGAAGGTTGGGGGCAGCTTGGGATGCAGTGACCATGAAATAGTGGAGTTCAAGATGGAACTTGGTGGAAGAAGTAAGGCAAAAAGTAGGATTTCTACCCTGGATTTCTGGAGAGCTAATTTCGACCTCTTCTGGGACCTAATTGGAGGTATCTCATGGGCTAGAATGCTAGAAGGTAAGGGTGCTTGTGAGAGCTGGGCAACATTTAAACAGCATTTCTTCCAAGCTCAGGATCAGTGCATCCCTAAGAGCAGGAAACTGGGGAAAGGGGGCAGGCAACCTGTGTGGATGAGCAAGGAGCTCATTAACAAGATCAAAAAGAGTAGGAAGGTCGGTGAAATGTGGAAAATGGGTCTGTCCTCTTGGGAGGAATATAAGAGTGTTGTCAGGGCCTTCAGGGATGCGACAAGGAAGGCTAAAACCCACCTGGAGGTGAAGCTTACATAATAAGGATAATAAGAAGTGTTTTTTTGTTGTTTGTTTGTTTAATGTAAACAGTAATAGAAAGACTAGTGATAATGTGGGTCCGTTGCTGAATGAGGGGGATGTCCTGGTAACGGGGGACACTGAGAAGGAGAAAATACTGAATGCCCTCTTTGCTTCAAAGACTCCTCCCCTCCCCCCCCCCCCCCCCCAAGACTCCTGGACCCTGGAGGGAGGAGAAAGAGTCTGGAAAATTTAGATCTCCCCCCTGGTTGATGAAGGAGTAGTTCGGGAGCATCTGAGTGGGATCAACGCACACAAATCCATGGGGCCCGATGGGATGCATCCACGTGTGCTGACGGAGTTAGCGGAGGTGATTGCTGAACCCCTCTCTATCATCTTTGAAAGGTCCTGGAGAACAGGAGAGGTGCCTAAAGACTGGAAGATAGCCAATGTCATTCTGGCCTTAAGAAGGGCAAGAAGGAGGATCTGGGAAACTACAGGCCAGTCTTTCTTACCTGTGTCCCTGGAAAGATGTCGGAACAGCTTGTTCTGGATGCCATGTCCAAGCAATTGGAAGAGAACAACCACAGTACAGGCTGGGGGATGACCTGCTGGAGAGGAGCTCTGCGGAGAAGGACCTCGGTGTCCCTGGTGGATGACAGGTTGACCATGAGCCAGCAGTGTGTCCTGGTGGCCAAGAAGGCCAATGGGATCCTGGTGTGCATTAAAAGGACTGTGGCCAGCAGGTCAAGGAAGGTAATCCTCCCCCTCTACTCTGCCCTGGTCAGACCTCACCTGGAGTACTGTGTCCAGTTCTGGGCTCCGCAGTACAAAAAAGATAGGGAAAGAGTCCAGCGGAGGGCCACAAAGACCGGGCCTGGAGCATCTTCCCTATGAGGAAAGACTGAAAGACATGGGTCTGTTCTGCCTTAAGAAAATACTGAGAGGGGGCCTTATCAATGTTTGCAAATATGTTAAGTGTGGGACACTGTGGGATTTGTGCTAAATTGAATCCTGAATATTTATTAAATTATTTCATTTATTTTCTTAATTTTAGTGATCGTTAAAAGAAAAAGTATCTAATTTTTTCTTTGCAAGCCACTTGACCTGTTACTTAACCACATGACTGCTACTAAGTATCAGAAGCAGAGAGTTGTCAGAATCTTGTTCCAGGAAAAGGCAGATTTTTGCAGATAGCTTTGTCTCAGGAACTGCAGGATAGAATCATAGAATCGTTAAGGTTGGAAAAGACCTCCAGGATCATCTGGTCCAACCATCACCCTGCTACCAAGTTCACCCACTAAACCATGTCCCTAGGCAACACGTCTAACCTTTCCTTAAACACCCCCAGGGATGGTGACTCCAGCACTTCCCTGGGCAACCCGTTCCAATGCCTGACTACTCTTTCTAAGAAGAAATGTCTCCCAGTTTCCACCCTAAACCTCCCTTGGTGCATCTTGAGGCCATTCCCTATCACCAGTTATCTGCAAGAAGAGGCCGACCCTCAGCTCCCCACAGCTTCCTTTCAGGTAGTTGTAGAGTGCAATAAGGCCTCCCCTGAGCCTCCTCTTCTCCAGACTAAACAACCCTAGTTCCCTCAGATGCTTCTCATAAGACTTGTGATCCAGGACCTTCAGCAGGTTTGTAGCCCTTCTGTGGACATGCTCCAGCGCCTTGATGTCCCTCTTGTAGTGAGTGGCCCAAAACTGAACACAGTACTTGAGGTGCAGCCTCACCAGGGGATGATCACCCCCTTGGTCCTGCTGGCTACACTATTCCTGATCAAAGCCAGGATGCCATTGGCCTCCTTGGCCACCTGGGCAAACTGACAGCTCATATTCAGGCGAGCATCAATCAGCACCCCCAAATCGTTTTCTTCTGCACAGCTTTTGAGCCACTCTTCCCATAGCGTTGCATGGGGTTGTTGTGGCCAAAGTGCAGGACCCAGCACTTAGCCATGTTGAACCTCATCCCATTGGCCTCTGTCCATCGACCCATCCTTTCACGTGTGATAGGTGTGCCAGTGTTATTTATCTGGTTACATTAAGCTAAATCAAAACTTAGGAAAAGAGGCTTAGCTGAGAATAAAGAACTATTGCTTTTTCCAGGATCTTGTGAAATATTTCAACATGCAGTATCCAATTCAAACTGGCTGGCCTTGCCTTAAAGTATTCAGATGACAAACTACAGAGCAGGCCAAATACTAGAAACAAACAAACAAAAAAGTTAAATAGTGTATATACTGAACAAGGGAATATATAGTTCCTAAGGTAGGAAGAAAGGAACAGTGAAAAGACACAGATGTACTCTGACACCCTTACTTTTACCTATATTGTCATATACAGAATTAAGAGAATTTTTTTCAGTGTAATATTATTCTGCCAATTGGCACTCATACTTCAGGTTTTCCTTGCTAATAATGAAAGCAAAGAACCAAATACATAGTCCTTATTCTACTGATGAGTAAAATGGAAAATAAATGTTAGAACTAGAAAGAATCCAGAATTAAAGAAGAAATGGACATTTCATTAATTTGAATAAATATCTGAAACAAGATTTTCAGTCATTTTTTCTAACCATGTGAAAAACAGAGGTCTCAAATTAGCAACTCCATATTTAAGTTTATCGGTAACTCAGTTTCTGCCATTGAATTAATTTTTTGAATTTAAGTATTGCAGCCTATGCCGGAAAAAGATGCTAAACAGCTGAGGTTGTTCATAGTAGGATGCAGTATTAGTAAACTGGACAATGAATAGCGCTTATGTGTCACAGGAAATATATACAAAGTCAAGCTGAGATTACTATTTCTAATAATTAAACTTTGAGAAAGAAAAAAAGTGTTCAAAAAAGGTCTAAAACCCTAACATTATTTAAAAAATAATTGTTTATTTATTTATTTTTGTTCCTGCTTCTTGTCCTTAGCAATGAGAGTCCTTAAATTTTTTGGTATTTTCTGTTTTGGTGGTAGCTGTTGTATGTTTGGGGGACTCAGAGGCAACTAAAAATACCTTGAAAAGTGTAATTAAACACTTTTCATAGAACTCATGTTTACATTTAATTTTAGGTTATTCAAGTATTAATTTTCATTTTTATGGTGATATTCTCATATTGGATGTAACTGCTGCAAAGAATACGCAAACAGAACTTTACCAATTGATTTGGTAGCAAGCTAGTGAATCCTCACCAAGGCCAAACACTGTATTTCCTCCAATTGAAAAACCTGTAAGTGATGGAAATAATTGTGCAATTCCAGGTTATGACAGTGGTTATATATTTGTGAGGAGTATAATGAATGCTCAAAAACATATTCAGAGGTAAAGCACAATTAATGAGAAATAGACTGATTATGAAAACACTTTGCCAGATAACGTCAAAATAGAACTATTAGTCATTACCAGGGATGTTGGCAAACCTTTCAAATTTACACATAAAAATTATTTCAGATCTTATCCTCTCTTGAGAAAGTTTGAAAAAGTTATCTTGACTGAAACAAACTGTTTTGTGAGAAAATGAAAAAAATACCTGTGCATCTAAAGCAATACAAAAGCTGAAAGTACATAATATTTTCTCCAGACAAGGAGCCAAATCTTTCCCACTGTATTTTTCATTTTACTTCAGGTGTCATTTACTTGACTGCTCCAGTGATTCAATGATTCAATGCTTCAATGATTCTCAGTGAATGCTCACCTGAATGGGTAAAACAGCTGAGGTTTGAACCAAACTCTTGTACCAGAGTGTAATGCTGAACTGTAGGCAAAAAGATAATCTGTAGCCTTCAGAAAACTGGGACAAATCCAAGTAAACCTATATTTGGTTGTTAATTTTCACTAATGATATTGTTCCAGAGGACGATTTTCTTCTGTCTTTTTAAAAATTTTGGATGAGATTCTCACTGGAATGAGGAATTCTTCTGTATCTAGGAACCTGTTGCTTGAACCTTTCAAACCAGGCCCAAAAGCTATCAAAACGTATAATCTTCTATAACTGAAACATGTCTGTGACCTCAACTGGGAGTGTTACACACTGAAAATAGAATATTGCTATCACAAATCATAACTAGCACCCCAGTGTTTTCACTCTCCAAGCAAAACAGCCTTGATATATAACAGGTCTTGATATTTTAAAGTTTGTGGTTTGGGGTAAAAAAAATATATTTGAATTGAAATTGTATTCCAGATGTTTAGGAAGCTAGATCTTGATCAACTGGAAAACAAATGCAGTGACTGAAAATCAATGGTCCTTTTTGACATGTCACTATGCATGTTTGCATGATGGTAGACTGAGAGAATTTTTACACATGAATTCTTATTTACACAGCCAAAAATGTTACAACAGTTCTTAAGATTAACTAACTAAATAATAATAAACCTTGAGAATTCACAATTTGAGACCTTAGAAGTTATCAAGGTTGTGTAGTCTATTAGGACTGTCAAACATGTCTTTTTATTCCTTGTCCTTGAAAAACACTCTTACAACCCTTAATGGTCTTCTATGCAATTACCAGTCTTCCAATAATTTGCATTGTTCATCTATATGGGAATGTTGTGGTGCTGAGCTGTAATTGTTGATGCTTGTTGTTCAGTGAATTCAGGCACAATAACTCCTATTAGAAAGGTTAATCAAACAGAAGATAGCATTGTATTTTGTTCTACAAAACACTTTGAGAATCAAATTAGGAAGATTTTGGAATAACCCTAAGAAATGTTTTGTCTAGAGGATTTTCTGGAGGAAAACCCCAAAACAACAGCAAAAACAAACCAAACTTTGATATTGTACTTAATTGCCAGTGCAGGTTGTATTGAATAATATGGCAGAGCTGAAACTTCCATGTGAGAATTATGTTGCAATTATTATAGATACATGTTATTTTCTTGCATAACAAATGAGATGGTTTACTACTAAAAAAAAAAAAAAGGAAAATGAGCTTTGTATTTCCCATATGTTGTAGGGTGAAACAAGAGGGTGCACAACATCTATTTCTGATAACAGATAATGTTCAGCAAGCTCACATCTTATTTTTTTCCTCTTGGTAAATCATAGAATCATAGATCGTAGGTTTGAAGGGATCTTAAAGACTATCTAGTTCCAAATCCCCTGCCAAGGGCAGAGACACCTTCTGCTAGAACAGGTTGCTCAAAGCCCCATCCAATCTGGCCTTAAACACTTCCAGGAATGAGGCATCCACTGTTCTTCTGCTCTACCCAGTGCCTCACTACCCTCATAGCACAGTATTTATTCCCAATATGTAATCTAAGTATACCCTCTTTTAGTTCAAAACCATTACTCCCTGCTCTATCTCTACACTCCCAGATGAAGAGTCCCTCCCCAGCTTTCCTGTGTGCCCCCTTTGGCTACTGGAAAGGCAGCTCTCTGGAGCCTTCTCTTCTCCAGGCTAAACAACCCCAACTCTTGCAGCCTGTCTTCATAGGGTTGGTGCCCCTCTGATCATCCTTGTGGCCCTCCACTGGACTCACACCAACAGCTCCATGTCCTTCTTATGTTGGTGCCCCAGAGCTGAACAAAGTAATCCAGGTGGGTTCTTGTGAAAGAGGAGTAGAAGGGGAGAATCACCTCCCTCGACCTGCTGGTCATGCTTCTTTTGATACAGCCCAGGATATGTCTGGCTTTCTGGACTGCAAGTACACAACAACATTTTTCATCAACCAACAGCCCCTCGAGTCCTCCTCCACAGGGCTGCTCTCAATCCGTTCTCCACCCAATCTGTATTTGTGCTTGGGATTACCCTGTCCCAGATGTCAGACCTTGCACTTGACCTTGTTGAACTTCATGAAGTTCACAAGGGCCCACATCTCGAGCCTGGCCCAATCTGTCTGGATGTCATCCCTTCCCTCCAGGGTTTCAATTGCAACACACAGCTTGGCCACAAACTTGCTGAGAGTGCACTCAGTCCCTAATCCATATAACTGACAAAGATGTTAGATAGTGCTGGTCCCAGTGCTGAATCCCTGATGAACTCCACTCATCAGTGGTCTCCATGTAGACATCAAGCCATTGACCACTACTCTTTGAGTGCAACCATCCAGCCAATTTCTAGTCCACCGAGTGATCCACTTCTCTCCAGTTTGGAGATAAGGGTGTTGTGCAGGACACTGCCAAATGCTTTTTACAAGTCCAGGTAGGCTGCATCAGTTGTTATTTCCTCATCCAACAATGCTGTAACACTGTTGTAGAAGGCCACCAAATTTCTCAGGTATGATTTGCCCTTAGTGAAGCCATACTGACTGTCACAGATCACCTCTCTGTTCTCCATGTTCCTTAGGAGGATCTGCTCCATGACCTTGCCACGCACAAAGGTGAAACTGACTGGCCTGTAGTTCCTCAGGTCTTCCTTTTTCCCTTTTTAAAAATGGGGGTTATGTTTCCACTTTGCCAGTCACTGGGAACATTACTGGAATGCCATGACTTCTCAAATATGAAAAAAATAGTGGCTTAGCAACTTCATCTGCCAGTTCTCTCAGATGTACCTCATCAGGTTGCATGGGCCAGTTCACATTAAGTATCCTTAGATGATCTCAAACCCAATATTGTTCTATAGTGGATCATTCTTCATTCTCCCAGTGCCTTTTTTGCCTCCTATGACTTGGGTGGTGTGCCAATAGTACTTGTGGTGAAGACTGAGGCAAAAAAGTTCTTGGGTACTTAAGCCTTCTTTGTATCTTGGGTAACTAGGTCTCCCATGAGAAGGCCCTCATCTTCCCTAGTCTTTCTTTTATCACTGATCTCTGTGTAGAAGCCATTCTTTTTGCCCTTGATGTCCCTGGCCAGATTGAATTCTGACAGGGCTTTAGCTTTCCTAACTTGGTCTTTGGCTGCTCAGACAGTTTATCTGTATTCCTCCCAGGCTACCTGCCCTTGCTTCCACCCTTTGTAGTCTTCCTTCCTTTTTGTGTCTGAGTTTGGCCAGGTGATCCTTCTTCATCCATGCAAGCCTCCTGTCATTTCTGCCTGACTTACTCTTTGTTGGGATGCAGCAATCTTGAGCTTGGAGGAGGTGATCTCTGAATATTTACCAGCTTTCTTGGGCCCGTCTTCCTTCCAGGGCTTTGTCCCATGGTACTCTACCAAGCAGATCCTTGAAGATGCCGAAGTCTAGTCTCCCACATCCAGTGTAGTGAACTTGCTGTGCTTGCTGCCTCAAGGATCCTGAACTCTATCATTTCATGGTCACTGCAGCCAAAGCTGCCTTTGACCTTCACATTCCTCCCAAGTTCCTCCTTGCTGGTAAGAACGAAGTCCAGCAGAGCACCCCGCTCACTGACTCCTTTGTAACTTGGAGAAGGAAATTATCTTACATGTACTCCATGAACCTCCTGGATTGCTTATGTCCGTCTGTGCCGTCTGTCCAATGGATATGGGTTGGTTGAAATCCTTCATGAAAAGCAGGGCTTGTGAATGTGAGGCTTGGTCTTCCTGGTCAGGTAGCCTGTAGCAGACTTTCACTATAATGTCACCTGTCCCTGTCCTCCCTTTAATCCTGACCCATAAACTCTAGATCATATCTGTAGATCAGGTGCCCTTGCACTTGTGGGTAACTTCAAATTGCCAGATATGAACTGGGAGTATCTCAAAGCTGATGCGAACATGTCCAGGAGATTCCTAAAACACCTTGATGATAACTTCTTGATATAGGTAGTAAGGGAGCTGACTAGGAAAGTAGCCCTCCTAGATTTGTTGCCTGTGACCATAGAGGGTCTCATGGGTGAAATGGCAACTGGCGGCCATCTTGGCCATAGTGACATTGAAGTAGTCGAGTTTAAAATCTTTTGTGAATAGAGAAAAACTACCACCAAAACTTCAAGGATAACTTCAGGATATGAAGAGAGCAGACTTCAAGCTGCTCTGGGAACTAGTTAGTAAGGCACCCTGGGAAACTGCTTTTGAAGGCATTGGGGTCCATAAGTGCTGGTCAGTTTTTATGAGCCATCTCTGAAGAGTGCAGGAGCAGGCAATTCCAAAATGTTGGAAGTAAAGCCAGGTGGAGATGGAGGTCACCTTGTCTGAGCAGGGATCTTCTTCTAGAGCTAATACAAAAAAGGAAAGTGTATGGACACTGAAAGCGAGGTCAGGAAATGTGGGAGGAATACAGAGATGCTATACACCACTGTAGGAAGATAATTCACGTGGCCAAAGTTCAATTAGAGTTGAAGCTGATCAGTATGGTGTTTGTTTGTTTGTTTGTTTGTTTTTTAAATATATTAACAGCAAAAGGAGGTCCAGAGATACTTGATGAGGATAGTCACCTCTCAAACAGGGACATAGACAAAGCAGAGATGTTTAATGCCTTCTTTGCCTCTGTCTTCAACACCAGTGGTGGGCTCTGGAAACCCTGGAGCCCTGAGTTGGAGGACCCTGACTGTGGAATGATAAACTCCAGTCAACTCCATACTTGTGCAGGATTTGCTGCTTCAGCTAGATGCATATAAATTTATGGGGACTGACGGGATTAATTCCAGGAATTCATCCAAAGAGCTCACTGATGTCATTGTGATACATCTTGCAATTATTTTTCAATGGCCTTGGGAATCTGGAGAGGTTGCAGTCTACTGGAAGCTGGCAAATGTTGTGCCAATATTAAGGAAAGGGAAAGAAAGAAGACCCTGGTAATTACAGGCCTGTCAGTCTCATTTCAGTGCCCATAAAATCATGGAGAAAATTATTCTAGGAGTTAACTGTAAAAACCTTAAAAGACAATGCAGTCACTAGTCACAGACTACATGTGTTAATGAGGGCAAAATTCTGTTTAATGAACTCAATTTCCTTTTATGACAAGGTTACTGACCTAGTTGACCAAGTAAAGCCAGATGATGAAATCTTTTTGGATTTCAGCAAAGCTTTTGATACTGTTTCTTCACTGTATCCTTCCAGACAAAATGTCCAGCATATAGCTAGATACATAAGTAATATGATGGGTGAACAGCTGGCTGATGGGTTGTGCTCAAAGAGTTATGGTAAATGGGGTTACTTACATCAGACTGGTTTCCAGTCACTAGTGGGATTCTGCAGGGTTCCATTTTAGGGCCAGTTGTCCTTAATGTTTTTATAAATGATTTGGATGCAGGATTCAAATGTATACTAAGTACGTTTGCAGATGACACTAAATTAGAAGGCATTGTTGACTACCTCAAGGGTAGAGAGGTCTTGAAGAGAGATCTTGACAAATCAGAGGGCAGGACACTCACCAACTGCATGAAGTTTTACAAGAGCAAGTGTCAGATTCTTAAATTGGAAAGGGGCAATCCTGGATATATATATACAGACTGGGGGATGAGTAGCTGGAGAGCAGCCCTGCAGAAAGGAATCTGGGGGTTCTGTTTGATAGCAAGTTGAATATGAGTCAACAGTGTGCCCTGGCAGCCAAAACAGCCAACCATATCCTGGGATGCATCCCGCACAGCACAGCACAGCTAGCTGGTCAAAGGAAGGGATTGTCCTGCTTTACTCTGCACTGTTGTGATCTTCCCTCGAGTACTGCTTGCAGTTTTGAGCCCCGCAACATAGGAAGGATTTAAAACTATTAGAGAGTGTCCAAAGTAGGACAGCAAAGACAGTGAAGGGTCTAGAGGGGAAGATGTGTATGAGGAGCAGCTGAAGTCACTTGGTTTGTTCAGCCTAGGGAAAATGGGATTCAGGGACAACCTCATCACAGTCTATAGCTTCCTCACAAGGAGAGAAGGAGGTTCTGATCTTGATCTTTCTGGTGACCAGTGATAGGATCCAAGGGAACAGCATGAAGCTGTGTCTTGAGAGTTTCAGACTGGGAATTAGGAGGAGGTTCTTTGCTGAGAGGATGGTCATGAAATGGAACAGGCTCCCCAGGGAAGTGGTCAAAGCACCAATCCTGCTGGAGTTCAAGAATTGCCTGGACAATGTTCTCAGACAGATTGTTTGATTTTGTGGTGGTTGTCTGTTTAGCTGGACTTGATGATTCTTGTACATCCCCAAATTGGGATATTCTATGATTCTGTGATTCTGCGATATTACAGAATTCAGATTCTTACAAGCAAATTTAAGAAAAATTAAGAAACAAAGTTAAAATTTCAATGAACAGTGTTAATATGCTTAAGTTGTCTATGCTAAGAAACTCACTGAATATTTGCTTCAGAAACGTGATTTACTCTAGCTGAAGAAGTTTAGATGAATGGCAAGATCATCTCTCAAATTCTGAATATTAAGTTGCAAGTAGTATTTGATCACATACAAAATATTTTGTAATTAAACGGTATCTGAATTACATTCACTGAGGAAACCAGTATCTGATTTTATTTTTTTGATTCATGCAATGTTATTTTTAAATCTCTTTTGCAGATCAGTTTTTAAGATATCATACAGAAAGCTGAAAGTTTGGTTTCTTCTGAAACATCACCTATTCATTTATGATCCTCCATCATTCACTCAAATAACAAAATAACAATATATTATTAAAGTCCCTATTCATAATGTAGAATTGATACCTTTAGAAATCCAGTGAATGTTTTTGTACACATACTTTCTAAGGGACATACACTTCTTGTTAGGGGACTTAAAGTGGTGTATATGATGTGATACATACTTTATAAAAAAAAATCCCTCAAAAGTAAAAGCATTCAACATGCCTAATTATTTTCTTGAAATGCCTAATTTATTGAAAAGTAAAGTCTTAGCATATTAAAAAATGTACACATTTTGTTAACATGGCATACAGATAAAAAAAGATGAGTAGGTAGAATCAGTGCATTTTGTTCTTGTAATTGTGGATTAAATTGAAAGTTGTAACTAAGAGATTGTTCTCGGAACCTTTGGTATTTCTGTTTGTGCATGTACAATTGTATATCTCCATTATATATTCAAGTTTTAATTTGTTCAGGTTTCAGTTGGGATATACTTAATTGTCTTCATAATAGCTGGTATGGTGCTATGTTTTGGATTTAGGAAGGAAATAATGTTGATAACACACCAATGTTTTAGTTGCTGTTAAACAGTGTTAATGCTAGTCAAGAATATGCTGCTGTGCTAGCAAGCAGGTTAGGGGTGCACAGGAAGCTGTGAGGGTACACAACCAGGACAGCAGCCCAAACTGACCAAAGGAATATTCCATACCATATGATGTCATGCTAACAATAAAAATGGTGGGACCTGCCAGGGGTGGCGTTGTTGCTCAGGGACTTGCTGGGCATTATTTGGCTGATGATGAGCAATTGTGTTGTGCATCACTTGATATATATATTTTTTAAATTTATTTATTTATTTATTTTTCTCATTAGTAGAATGTCCTTATCTCAACCAACAAGTTTTTGCACTTTTTTACTTTTTTGTTTCTCTCCCCCATTCCACTGGTCAGGGAGTGAGCAAACTGTAGCAAGGTGCTTAGCTGCCTGCCAGGTTAAACCACAACATAACTGGAGTTCAAGAATTGTCCCAGCAACAGATTTATATATGGAAGGCAGTAAATATAGTAGTCTTTTCTGATAACATGTTAGATTTTAAAATGCTTTACATAAAAAAAGCTATAATTTCTGCTTTACAGTTAGAAAACCTAAGGAGGAAATGTAGCTTGCCTGTGGTATTCATTAGGACCAGAATCATATTCAACTGGGTAACGGATAGTGAAATAAAATAAAGTGATATGTATCTAAGTATTGCAGAGAAAATAATATTAACTATAGAAAGTTCTATCTTGTCTCAGTCATTTTTGAACATAAAATTCTTAAAGACTAGAGACATTGTAAGCTTTTTTACACTTCTGCAAAGTTTATTCTAGAAAAAAAGAAAAAAGCCTGAGCTACCTATATTTTTTATATAAATAAAAGCATAGTTATGCTAGTAAATGTAATACTAATAAACACATATTATATATACGCAGACAAGTAGAGAGACTGAGTATGTATGTGTGTTTATTTGTGACAGCTGAGATTTGCAAAAGTGTTTGATAATTTAAGACAACTAATTTTAGTATGTCTTAGTAGGGCAGTGTAAACAAACACATCACTTTTAACAGTAAAGCATCACTTACATATTTTTGGAAGTTGTTCTCTATCTTTTTTTATGAGCTCACTTTAAGTATTTAAAGGATGCAATGAGATCTCCCTGGAGCCTTCCCTTCTTCAGGGTGAACATCCCCAGCTCTCTCAAACTTTCTTCACAGGAGAGGTGCTCTAGCGCTCTGATCATCTTTGTGGCCCTCCTCTGGACCTGCTCTAACAGATACTCATCCTTCTTGTGCTGGGGGCCACACATGGATGTAGTACTCCAAGTGGGGCTTCACAAGGACAGAGCAGAGGGGGACAATCACCTTCCTCGATCTGCTGGTTACTCCTCTGTTCAGCCCAGGATGCAGTTCACCTTTTGGGCTGCAAGTGCACACTGCTAGCTCACATTGAACTGTTCATCATCCAGAACCCCAAAGGCCTTCTCTGCAGGACTGCTATTAATGTCTTCTTCACCCAGTCTGTACTCATGTCTGGGATTGCCCTGACCCAGGTGCACCACCTTGCACTTTGAATCATAGAATCGCAGAATTATAGAATCTTTAAGGTTGGAATCATCTGGTCCCACCATCCCCCTACCACCAATATCACCCACTAAATGATGTCCCTAAGCACCATGTCCAACCTTTCCTTAAACACCCCCAGGGATGGTGACACCACCACCTCCCTGGGCAATCTGTTCCAATGCCTGACTACTCTTTCTGAGAAGAAATGTCTCCTAATTTCCAACCTGAACCTCCCCTGGTACAACTTAAGGTCATTCCTTCTAGTTCTATCACTAGTTATCTTCAAGAAGAGCCTGACCCCCAGCTCCCCACCACTTCCTTTCAGGTAGTTGTAGAGAGCAATAAGGTCTCCCCTGAGCCTCCTCTTCTCCAGACTAAACAATCCCAGTTCCCTCAGCCTCTCCTCATAAGACTTGTGTTCCAGGCCCCTCACCAGCTTTGTTAGATTTAGATCTGTTAAACCTCATTAAGTTCACATGAGCCCACTTGTCCAGGTCCCTTTGGATTGCATCCCTTCCTTCTGTTGTATCTGCACCACTCAGCTCAGTGTCATCTGCAAACTTGCTCCGGGTGCACTTGATCCCACTGTCTATGTCATTTATAAAAATATTAAACAGTACTGGTCCCAGGACTGACCCCTGAGGGACATGACTCATCACTGTCCTCTACATGGACATAGAGCCATTGACTACCACTCTCTGCATGCGGCCTTCAGTCAATTCCTTATCTTCTGAATGGTCCACCCTTCAAATACGTATCTCACCAATTTGGAGATCAGAATGTTATGTGGGACCATGTCAAAGGCCTTGCAGAAGTCCATGTAGATGCCATCAGTCAGTCTTTCCTTGTCAACTGATGCAGTCACACTGCAGTCACATCATAAGCAGGCTTTCATCTCCCCAAATATAAGCAGAACTTTTTAAGGTGGATAGCAGTAACTTCCTTATGCCTAATGCATCAAGGTGGTGTCATTCTTCCCTTGTCCCCCTGCCTATTTTTTGAAGTTTCTAAACTAAGGAAGTTTCTTTAACGCCACTTCTTCTTTTTCCCGCTTTTATTATGCTGGCAGTTTTGGTGGAATAAAGGAGCTAGGAACTGTAACTACCATACATGACAACCCCTACTTACAAGATCTTTTGTACATTGAGTGGAAAAACTGGATGAAATAATCATTTGTTATTTAACATTTCTGCATGTACTTCAATGTTTACACACCAGTATACCTTTCAAATACAAGAATAGGAGAAAAAAAAAAATGCTCTTTGCCCCCTATGGAAAGTTAGCATTCTTTCTTATTCAATTATTATTTGAGAATATCTATAACTTCCCTTATGCCTTGCCTGGACTGAAAGCTCACCTTGTGTGCTTCACAAAGATTTTAAGAAATGAGTTAATCAAAGGAAGAATTAAATATGCTGACTCATCTGTGTTAATCCTAGATCAAGGTGTGTACTGAACTGTCTCAACTAGTTGAAAATGTTCTAACGTGGTCTAGGAATGCCTGAACTCACAGCCCTGGCAGACATGAACTGACAAGCACTCTGGAATCTTACCCATAGTATTGTGATTCATCAGACTTGATGAATGTATTCTCTTGTCAGTGGCATATTTTCCTGCTCCTTCATGGCACGTTTAATGTATGAGCTACAAGAATCTTCCAAAAATAACTAGGGTAGGTGGCATGCTTTTCATATTACATGACTACCCAAGTGATCCAAGCAGGGCAATGAGGGAAAATGACTTTTAGTTTGTTTGCTCACTTGACTAATGAGGCATTTTAGCTTCTGTAACAAAAATTCTCTGTTGTGTTCCCACTACACTACATATATACAAGCATGTGTAAAATTACAGTTTGATGAACAGGTTGCTTACAGAGCAACTTTCACTTTAAAAAACACTTTTCCTCTCTGTAATTCTCTTTCTGTTGTTGAAATAAATAAAGCTCTTCACCCTTATCACCTAGCTTTTTTGAATATATTTTACAGTTATTTGTGTATACTCTTTCCGCTGTGACAATCACTCAGATTTCCATTTTTTTCCAAGTAATTTCTTCTTTTGTCTCACATGATAATAAGAAAATTTGATACTAGAAATATGCCAAGAATAAGCAGAAGTATGCATAGTAACTGTCATTGCATTTCTGGTAAAACAACCTGCCTACAAATGTTGATTTTTTTTTTCTTTTTTCTCATAATTCTAGTTATATTGATTTAGCATGACATTTTTTTCATCTCTCCTCAGAGCATTTCTACAATACCGATATTAATTTCTCTAAGGTCATCATCTTCTCTTTGCCTTCTCTAGACCGGAAGAGCAAATATAATGGAGCAATTGAAGCCACATCAGTTTAAATTATTAGTCTGACTGTTTCATTCTAAAGGACAAGTAAATGAGTCAATGCAGTCCTTACTCAGATTTGAACTGGTTCTGTTGTAGGTTATGTTTGTTAGTAGGAGCAGTTGCAATAACACTTTTAATAGATGTTGATTTTGTCATGGTGTATTGAAGAACGTGCTGTATTTTAATTGTGGAGGTGGTCAATAATGTGCATCCAAAAAGCTCAATACTTCTTAGAACAGAAAAAGTCTAATTTTAGTTTGTAAGACTGTGGACTCTGTTTCTCTAGATGTAAAGAAAGAATCATATAAACACAGAGCTGACATGCAGTCAGGGGTCCATACTACATATTGTCACAAGATTCCCACCAACTGATCTGTGGTTCTACCCAAACAAACATCCACATTGATATTATTGAACGTTTCATGTAAACCTCCATTAAACGAATGCATAGGTTAAAACAACAAGCAGTACCACTGTCTGTGGTACAAATTAGAAGGGACATAATGATTAGAAAGTTTTAAGGGAAAGAGGCTTAAGCAAAGAAGGAATTCAAGCAACAGTTTCTCATCAGTTTCTGGGATATTATTTTTCTTTACTCAAAAATTCTGTCAAATATTTATTTACAAGTGTGGTGGACTGGCCTTGGACAGCTACCAGATGGCCACCCAGCTGCTCTCTCACTCCTCTTCCTGAGCTGGACAAGGGGAGAAAATAAGATGAAAAATCTCATGGGTCAATATAAAGACAGGGAGATCAATTACCAGTTACTATCATGGGCAAAGCAGACTCAACCTGGGGAAAATTATTTTAATGTATTGCCAATTAAAATATACTTGGATGGTGAGGAACAAAGATAAAAACTAAAATATCCTCCTCCTTTTTCCCCAGGCTCAACTTCACTCCTTCATTCTTGAGTCCTATACCTTCCCCTCTACATCTTCCCAAGTGGCACAAGGGGATGGGGAATGTGGTCAGTCCATAACAGTTCCTCTATGTCACTCATTCCTCCTCACATTTCTACCCCACTCTACAGTGGGCTTACCACAGGCTACAGTCCTTCAGGAAATATTCACTTGCTCCACTGTGGGGTCCTCTTCATGCAGCAGTGAAATACCAGCTCCACCATGGTCTCTTAATGGCCCATAGGGAAATCTCTGTTCAGGCACCAGGAGCACCTCCTCCTCCTCCTTCTCTCATCTTGGTGCTCACAGAGCTGTTTCTCACATTAGTCCTCGGTCTCACTGCTGTATATCATTTTGCACTTTCTTAAATGCCTTTTCCCAAAGGTGCCACACCTATAGCTGAATGGACTGTCATGGTCACACACACAAGCTATGAGGATTACTCTAAGCAAAGATCACAACTGTGGGGTTCTCAGGTTTCAGTAATACACAAGGACACAGAAGCCTGGTTTCCATTGATTGATGGCCCGTTTCCATCTCTGTCTGAGCTTATCAGAGGTGCCTTGGGCCCCTTTCTTTGTCAGTAACTTTACTGGATGGTCTTTATGGCTGCTAACATAATGGGCTCAGCCATGCCCTGCATATTGTATATTAAATTTCCATTTCTTAGATTTCCATGTTTTACCCAGAAGAATTCCTCAGAACCACAACTTTGAACTGTGGATTGATTTTACTCAAAACCATGTACACAGGAGCTATAGTTACATCCTGGTGGCAGAATTTAGAAATGCTTATCTGTTTCGGTGTGTTTTATGCAGGTAGAGTGCTTAATTGGGTGTCTACCTTACAGAATTGCCAATTTTATAAAGACATTCCTTTTTCCACTGTATTCAGTTAGATACATGGCATATGTCACCTTTTTAAATTACTAGATAAATTATAAGTAGAGATGAAGCTCACAGCTGCTTATTTAAACTTATAATTTTTTAATGTGAATACTGAATAATTACATCACTTTAGTGCTCATTTTTCATAACACTATATTACCTCCTGTGGAAAAAAAAAATGATTTAATCAGTTTTGATATAATTCTATATTACAACATTTAAGATATGCTGAAAAAATGTGTTATGCAAAAGAAATCTACAAAGCTGTAGACAAAAGCTTGCTAATATTTATATACTTTAACAAAGATGGACATGGGTTTAATTCTAATAAAAAGCAGTTCTTAGAGAAACTAGTTTTCTCATCGTAAACTTTACAATTGGGAGTACCTTCTATAGTAGATTTAGGCAAAGATTCAGGAGCAATACTTCTGCCTAGAATTCTATCCATAAATATAGATACAGACCTTCACCATTTCTCTCTGTAGTGAACAGATACACAACTGTCTTTGCAGAACTACTGCAATGCATGTGTAAAACAGATGTCTAAATGTTATAAATTGCAATGTAAAGCAAATAAGAGTATTTCAGTGCAACATTATAAATCAAAAATCAAATCTGGCAGGAAAGAAAAAAACTGTAATAAAGTATCTTCCAATGTAGGCTGTTTATTTTTCTTACGAGAATCTGTTTATATGTACAGTGTCATATTGGCCTACCAGGAAATTTTGATGACATCAGCAAAACTAGAAAATTGGTCACATTTTTGAAAGTGGCTTTGATTAAACTGAAATCAGAGTGCCGTACGCTACAAGGCAACCAAAAGTTGCTGCTGTATAAGAACAATTTTTAGAAGTGAGAGTGCACATAAGATCTCTATTCATTTTGAGAAGATAAAACATGTTTTTGTGCTTAAGTATGGTTACTGATTTTTCCCTGTACTTTGAATTAATTAATCAATTTATCTATTTTGACCTTTTACTGATTCTGCTGTATACCTGTGTCCATGATATATAATAGTCCTTGTAAAACTAATTCCAGTCTGGAAAATTAAGCAGCTACCCACTGCTTGTAGGATAACTCTGGAGATAGTATAAACCACAAGAATTGTGATCAAAGGTATGGTGCAAAGAAGGTTAAGGGAATGTGGATGAAAGGTCTGGGAGGAGAACAACTGCCAGAACTTAAAACAGCTGCTATACAACAAAGATCCATTGCAGTCTGCATATATTAAAGACATGGTCACAATGCAATGAAAATAATCCTGTAACTTAACCTGTAGTTAATCCATGTAACCCATTTGCATTCACCATCTACACGTATACTAGCAGACTACATATGTGTGGACTGTTTTTTGACATTGAGGCTCATGCCCATATTATAAGAATTCTTAGTTTCAAAAACTGGCTGGTGATGTGCAAACTATCCACTGGGAAAACTTCCTATCTTCCAGATGATGACTGATTTATTTGGGAGAATGCTAGTTGGCACAGAATCATACAAGAGATTGTTCTAATAAAAAGTATAAACAAGAAGACAGTAATCCATAATTAGCAGCCTGTGTGAATGATATCACTTGTAGAGATTTAGTAAGTTTAAATGATGTTTGAATTAGGACACTTTAGACACTTAATGGAATAAGAAGCATATACTTTGCATTAGATGAAGCCAAGGGCCTCTGTAAGGGACTAAGTTCCTATATACCACTTTTAAGTATAATTCCTCACTTGCTCACCTCAGCTGCAATTTAACAGTGGCATTGCCTAGTTTGTAACCATGCAAGTCATCTAAGTACCCCAGTTCCAGCTCTGAGTAAAATTGTTCAGTGATGGTACCAAATTGCACCACATAAAAATGCAGCAAAATTCTCATTTTCACATCCCTGTACCTGTGCTTACCAGAACTTTGGACTCCGAGACTCCCAAAGAAATGCCCTAAATGCCAGGTCATGCATTCATTTTAATTCCCTGTTTAGGTCAATGTAATAGTTTTATACAAAATTAAATCACTTAAATTAAATTATAATTGCTTAATAACAAAAGAGATTATAAAATCACTGTTGTTATCCCATTTATGTGACCAAAAAAGATTCAAGAAGACAAGAGAAGAATTTTAGAGCACATGTTTCACATTTCATATGGGTATGCTAAGCACCAGATATAAAATACATCTGATGAAAGAGCACCGCAGTTGCTTTCTTCAGGCTGTTTGTTTTCTTGAGCTAGGGTAGATATCATTTTGACACCTATCTCAAAGGTACGTTTAAGATTGTGCATTCTATATGTATGAAGGTGGAGTGGTTGACAGAGGTTGTGGGTTAGTTCGGGTGACTTTGTACTCAGTGTACTCAGCATAGTGAATCCCATTCTTGGGCTCCCATCTGTTCCTAGACATTTTGTAGAGAATATAAAAACCTGATTTGGGTTTTATTTTCCAATATAACAGACTGGTTAAAAGTTAGTCATCAGAGCACTAAAGCCTAAGTCCTATTTTACCGATTTAATCCTAGATCTCTAAAAATACTGTTTTCAACTATTAAAAGTGCAATTTAGTGTGTCTTTAATATTTACACATTACTTTACTTATACTTACATGCTACTCTAACTACCTTGAACTTTTAATAGACTTCATTACAGTTTCATAGTGTCTGATCCTGGAGAGCTTTCCTACTGAACTACACTAAAGATCAACATAAGCATAGTTTAACCAAAGCTGTAGAAATATTTAAGAATACCCCTTACTTCTAACTTTGTAAGATTACACTACAGACATCTCATTGATACTTCCATTTCCTATTTTGGTAAGAACCATTTTTATAGAATGGACTGCAAGTGAAATTCTTCAGTCTCAGAAGTTGTCCTTGTAATCGTTGCACAGGGACATGTAAATGTATTAGAAATGCAGTAAACAAGATAAAAATAGTGACTTGTATCCTCATTCTGAGAAAGCCATATTGATCATTTATGAATCGAACACAAGGCTTATTTTAAATGGTTTGAATACCAGTTTGGCAAATGTATGATGTAGCATGTTGAACTCTGTTGGAAATGTGTGTACACAAATACTATCTCCACACACATTTTATTGGTCTTGGGGACATGGATTTTTTAATTTTTTTCCATAGAATCATAGAATATCTGAATTGGAAGGGACCCACAAGGATTGTTGAGTCCAACTCCTGGGTCCCCAAAGGACCACCCAAAAATTAAAAAATAAGAAATAAATCAGATTATGTGTCTGAGAGCTTTGCCCAAGTGCTTCTTGAATTCTGTCAGTCTCGGTGTCATGACCACTTCCCTGGGGAGCTTGTGCCAGTGTCTGACCACCCCCTCAGTGAAGAACCTTTCCCTGATATCCATACTGAACTGCCTCTGTCACAGCTTCAAGATATTTCCTCAGGTCCTGTCACTGGTCACCAACACTTGCTCCTTCGTTCCCCCTCTTGAGGAAGTTGTAGACTACGATGAGGTCTCCTCTCAGTCTTCTCTTCCCCATGCTAAACAAACCAAGTGACTTCATCTGCTCCTCATATACGTCTTCCACTCTAGACCCGTCTCCATCTTTGTTGCCCTCATTTGAACACTCTCTAACAGTTTTGTTTCTTTCTTGTACTGTGATGCCCCAAACTTCACACAGTACTTGAGGTGAGGCCGCACCAGCACAGAGTAGAGCAGGACAATCACTTCTCTTGACTGGCTAGGAATGCCATGCTTGATGTACCCCAGGATACAGTTGGCCATCCTGGCCTCCAAGGCACACTGTTTGCCCATTTTTAGCTTGTTGTTGATCAGAACCTCCAGATCCCCTTCTGTGGGGCTGCTCTCCAGCATCTCATCTCCCAGTCTGTACCACAGAGGATAGTAAATTCTTCTGTTTTCTCCCAAGGATCATAAAGTAGCTTGTTCTTTCAGCTACCCCAGATGTTCTCTTAAAGATGAGTATCTGTGGATTAGCCTCTATCTCTGTTACTCTCTGATCTTTTCTTAATCTCTGCTACAAGTCTAGAGTGTGGATAAATGGTAGCTGATATTAAGTTGTCCTAAATCTAGACACCCATCCTGATTTCTAAACATCTTTGTCATTAATCTCAAGAAGGAATACTAGTAAAAGCAATAGTAAAATCAATACTAGCAAAAGTTTGTGGGTTTTGTTTGTTTGTTTGTTCTGTCTCTCTCTCTCTCTTTTTTTTTTTTTTTTTTTTTCCCTACGTTTTTAATCATTTTAAGTCTGATCAGCCATCCCAGGATTACCAATCTGTCATTTCATGTTGTCATATAACATAATATGAATATAACTGCACTGATGCGTCTTAACCATGCAGGTGCTAGGACACTGCAGATATGTAACAAAATAAAAACATTAAAAAACAAACAAACAAAAAAGAAACAATTAATCATAAGGTTTCAAAACTAAGATTATGCCTTCATGTCAGGCAGAGAATTTAGTTGCTAAAATAAATGTTTGTAAAAGAGGTAACTGAGAAACACCTAGCATCTAAGCAAAAATATTAAGGCATTTCTTAAGAAAGAGCAGGAATGTTTTGTTCATTTTCTGCTCTGTTTCTTATCTCAGTAAAATGAACTGTTGCCGGTATGTGCTTTACCAGTAACTCTTGTTATGATTTATACCACAAAGCATGGTCAGTATGATTTTCATCATGGACAGACTTCTATTTCAAAACAGTCTGTTTCCCTTGGCTTAGATTAACGTCACGGTGTGTAGATGCTTCCAATAGCTTTAAATAGACCCATTTATATACTGGAAACAGGTTAGTCTAGGTGTGCTGTGTTTGTTAATGGCTTTCAGTTAAGATACCAGGTGACACAGCACAACATCAAACTAAGCTGCTTTCTTAAATATACCATTGTACTTACAACACAGTTCTCTCTAGCTGTATCTCCTGGTTGTTGCTTGGAGAGCTACTGTTACTAAATTTTCATTTAATCTAGCTTCACTAGTGTGAACTCAAATTGCTCATTCTTTCTCCTTCTTTTATTTTTAATTCTCCCATTTTCTAATTTACTCTTTATACCTTTAAGCTTTATCTACATATAGTAATAAACAAAAAAATATAAGTAATATTCAGCATGTATTTTATTAGGAGTTGGCCTAGTGTTGACCTGTGGACCAGATTTTGTGTACTGTTTTCAGTACTGTGGTTACAGTTGTCCTTGTCTGTAATATGATCTGTGACTCACAGCACTGAAAGTGTTGGCTTATGACAGTTAATCCTGATCTGATTGTAAGAGTGTGCAGTCACTGAGCCAGGTTTTGGCAGGGAGTAGCTGTTATTTTTGCATATAAAGCTTGTGCCCCGAGGCTTCTAGAAGACTTTGTGCTTGCTTTTGTGAGATACTGTGAAGTTGTGTACTTTGTCACAGATGCTTATTTTAAATAAAGCAAGCTAATGACGTTTTAATGCAATTTCAGTCCTTATGCAATTTTTCCAGTTGGTCTTTTACTTTTATCATTTTATGAGTTTGTTCTGAAAACTTTGACATTTACTTGAATATTTTTTGATATCTAACAGTACATAATATACCCTATTTAAATGTTGACACATCATAATTTGGAATATATATTTAGTTGACTTTAGGACCGATGGGAAAATTAATTTCAGATAGTTTTCTGTTAAGAAAATGTGTTTTCTGTATCCCGAAGTGTCTGACTTTAAGGTATCTTTCAGTTGTCTACCTGTCTGCACCTTCTGCCTTAGGTCTTTTGTTAGGACTGTTTGATCACTTCCACCATGGATAGATAATTATGCAACTGTGTCTGCCCCATGTCCTTTTGTGCACAAAAAGAGAGAAGCAA
This sequence comes from Stictonetta naevosa, assembly GCA_011074415.1. Taxonomy (NCBI): domain Eukaryota; kingdom Metazoa; phylum Chordata; class Aves; order Anseriformes; family Anatidae; genus Stictonetta; species Stictonetta naevosa. Next base: position 53,330,401 of record CM021698.1, read on the forward strand.
CCCACCGTGCATCATCTTTCCCAACAGTGTAAGGTGAATCTTGGTGCCTCATGGGAGACCATACGTCCCAGCCGGTGGCTGTAGCATACAAAAGAGAGGAAAAGTGGTCACATGACATATAGACTGCTGATATTATAGTGTGAAATAATGTGATGCTGTGGTAGACATTTATGATTTTAAATTGCAGGTCTTTTTTTTTTTTTTTTTAAAAAAAAAAAAAAAAAAAAACTAAAATTCCAGATGTATTAGTATGCTCAAATATTCTTGCCCTGTGCTGACACAGTTCTGAAGAAGACAAGGAATGTGTCTTCTTTCTGAGGTGAGGCAGCTTTTTTTCTCTGATGAGCTGAAGGGAGTATGAAGGAGGGCAAGAGTGATCTGGGAGATTGTCACACATATAAAGTTACAAGGTTTGAACTGTTCTTCTGTTGAAGGTATCGGTTTATTCTAGCATTTGTGTTTAGTGTCAGTAGAGTTGGACCCCTTCCCTCTCATCCTTCCTCTCATTCTCTCTCTTCCTCTCCACTCTTCTTTCCCTTCCCCTACTTTATATCCTGTATTGCCCTCCTCTTTCCCCTCACCTCTTTTCCTTCACCTACTCCCTACTCCCATCACTTTCTTCCCTTCTCTTCTTCCTTTCTTCCTTTCCCCCTCTCCCATGCTACTTGCACTCTCTCACCTCCCTCCCTACTCTCTTCCCACCCCACCCTCCACCATTTCCTCAAATGAATTTAGATGAATCTCTTAGAAAGACAGTGAAGTTTAAAACATCCAAACTCAAGTGAGATACATCTGGAATTATATACTAATCAGAAAAAAATCATATTATGTCTTTCTAATCAAATTGTAAGGGGAAAGAGAAGCAGATACACAGTGCAAACACGGATCCTTTACACAAGTTTTGAAAGCTTAGACTATCTTCAAACCAGCTCCAGCTTGGTCCCGGGGCCTGGACATCCCTTAGCAGCTGGAGCACATTGGTAGGGTCTTGGATTTTCTCTGCTGGTTTAGATTCATCCAAAGAAATTCAGTTTGTGTGCTGTGAGACTGTTCCATAGTGGAAACAAAGTGCAGCTAGAAGGGACGTAGCTTCACAAAAGCACGCCTGATCCAGTGTAAAACATTAGTGTGGGAACATGTTTGGAAGTGCAGCAAGATAAATTCAGAGAATCTGATTTCAGTAGTTCATACAAATTTTCTGAGAGCTGTATGTGCTTATTATAGAATGTAGCAATTTTCAGTTCAGTGTTTTTGCAGAAGATAAGAAACTATATGAAGAAGTAAGCTCTTTATCAGGTAATGCATAATTTAAGATTTTGGTTTCAGCAAAGCTCCATTTAAAGCTGACAGGAGTAGGAACAGGATCTGACAGATTAATGCCCTAGTTCTGCAACAGGACTCAAGATACTTAATGTTATTTGAAGCCTCTGTAAAGTACAAGACTGGGGTCTTCTGTGGGGAAACATTACATGATATTGCTTATAATTTAGAGATTTCTTTATTTTCAATAAGAACAAAAGTACAGGTGACTGAAGTAGCACCTTGATTGTAAATAGTATTTACTGTAAGAAGAGAAATGGAAAAGTTACCAAGAAAAATGATTCATCTAGTAATGATTCCTAATACAATCTACCCCTACGGATTATGGATGCAAATATGTTGAAATAACTTTTAAAAAGAAGAAAAGGATTGCTTAGTCGTGCAAGTCACAACATGTAACATTGCAAGTATTGCGGTTAAAGCAGTTCATGATTTGATCCCTCTTCTCTTTGAGGCATAAGCTTGCTTCATCATTGTTAAATGCATGCTAAAATGGGAAATCCAACTCTGGTGACAATTTAGCATACAGTTAATTAGTCATAAAAGCTCTGATGCAGATGAAATATGTCTGCCTACAAGTTGAGACATATCAAACTTTTCATATTTTGATTTTCCTAATGAAAGTCACGCAGGGATTTGATCATTTCTATACATAAGTGTAGCTTAGATTGGAAGAAACTGCTGGAGGTCACATAGTCCAATCTCCCGCTCAAAGCATATCTTATGTAAAGCTGTATCATCTTGCTCTGGATCTTGTCTGGTTGAGTTTTGAAAACTTGTAAGGATGATGATCCCACAACATCTCTGGGCAACTTGTTCTAGTACTTAATCACTGCCAAAATGATTTTTTTTTTTTTTTCCTTCATATTAGATCAGAATTTCACATTGCAACTTACATCTGGTGCCTTTGTTCCTTCTTCTGGGTATTTCTGAGTAGAGTCTGGATGTCTTCTTCATAATATCTGCTTAGGTAACTGAAAACAGCAATTGCCTTAAAAATGAGCAAATCCAGTTCTCTCAGTCTCTTCTTATATGTCATGTTCAACAGATCCTGACAATCTTGTTGAACTTGCTCCAGTTTTTCAGGGTCTATATTGTGTTTTAGGGCCCCAGACTGGACAATGAATTACAGTTGAGCCTTGATTCTGGACAGAGGAGAATAATTAGTTCCCGTGATGTGATGCCAACACCATTCTTGATGTGCATATTTAGCCTTCATTAATACACTGACATATTGCTTATTTATGTTAAAGTTGCTGTCCACCAGGACACCTGAGGCCTTTTCTGCAAAGTTTCTTTCTAGTCAGTCTGTCCTCCACTGATATTTTTGCATGGGGCATTCCTGTTGTAGGCTTTGTATATGGCTTTGTTGCACTTCATTAATTTCCTGTTGTCTCAGTACTAAAAGCCAGTCCCCTGGATGGCAGCCTTGCTCTCCAGAATATTTAGCCCCTTTTCAAATTTGGTATTTTCCAGGTTGTTCATGACAACTTTAAACATTATCAGCCCAAATATCAACCCCAGAGGAATGTCACTGGTGTTAGGTACCAGTTTCATTTTGAACACTTACTGATACCTTTTCAGACAAACAACCTAGTCATTTTTTCCACCTTACAGTTTCTGCTCTCTCCTCATCCATTGACCCAGTCATTTCATTATAGAAAGTAATTGGCTTTGATAGGAGCAATTTGTCCTTGGTAAATCCATAGGTTTTTTTTTTCTTTTTTTTTTTTTTTAATTTTTATTTATTTATTTATTTATTTTCCGTCCTCTATTTATTTACTTACTGCCTGTGAATTCATAAGAATTCAACCCTACATGGTTGATGCGAGACTTGCTAATTCAAATGCTTTGCAAGCAGGATATCAGAGTAGATCATCATAATTCTGTTTTTTTCCTGGACTTAAATTCCACCATTCTGGGAGACATTTAGGGGAGATATGCTTATTGATTTCAGAAATTTTAAATTAAGCCTAATGTGCAGGTGCTCTTGAATGCTCTTTAGAAGATGTAGTAAATAGTATTTATGTGAAAAATACAACTCCTGGAGAGAACCTCTGTTCATCAACACCACCATTTTTAATGAGTCCGTTTCTACTGTTTTTAGCACCATGAATAATGTCAATAAATAAATAAATAATAAAAATAAAAATAAAGAAAGGCACCTTTCTGCAAGATAACTGAGTGAAGACTGATCAAATAATGACTGGAGCAGAAGTAAAAATGGTTGACTCTTGGTCTCCCTGAAAGAAGCTTATTTGAAAGCTGAATTCAGGTAAACTTATTTTTTTTTTTTTTTTTGAATTGTGAAAACTTTAGCTAACAAAGTTGCACATATCCCTCAGACTTTGCTTTTCTGGTGGAAAAACACAGTGAAATTGTTTACGGGCTTTTTTTTTTTTTTTTTTTTTTTTAATTTCCCTCCTTTCCTGCAATAGTTTGCAAAACTGCATGAAACGGATAATAATAATAACAATAGCAACAACAACAACAATAATAATAATGATTCTAGGTTTCCTGCAGAAAATACTATCACTTTAAGCTAAATATTTTGGCTAAAAAAACATATACTTTGTTTCAGAACTATGATGTTGTGCCTGATAGACCTTATGCTGCAAGTTCTCCTCTAAGGCTGAGTTTTTTGGTCATAATACATTTTCTGTACAGTGCCACAGTCAGATACTGCCTTGGTGTATTACACACAAGAATTGTCTCTGTATCATCTTAGAAATGCAGTAAGAAAAACAAACAAACAAACAAACTTTAATGTGAAAAAATCACTGATGATATGTGAAAGAAATTATTAGTTAAATATACAAAGCATGTAAGCCTCCACAGGGCAGAGATAAAGATGTCATATAGTAGTTACTGCCTCAGGGGTGGAATTAAGCAATAAAAAGAAACAGTCCAAGATTGTGTGGATAGGGGAATGCCAACTCTTCCTTCAATTTTTAAGTTCCTTTATGAAGAAATATTTAATATGTAAATGTTACCATCTCATCATTTACAGTTCTATATTTCTTCAACACCTGGTGAAATACATGTCCCTTAAGATTTCACTTATTTAAAAATATCATTTTGTAGTGCTAGCAGTTTTGTTCAGAGTCCACAGAACAGATTGATCTATGCTTAAAAACCTCAAAAGGTGAGTGATATACACATACCTTTGGGAGACAAAAGCATGAATTACATAAACAAGTTTTAAAAGTTTCTTAGAAGTAAGATGATGTTAGGCATCAGCATTCCAAATTCAATAGTTCTTTGTAACTTAGGAGTTCAAGTCTCATTTTCAGAAGTGATCACAATACTTAAACATACCATTTTCAGAAGAGACCACAATACCAATATATGAAATACCAAGATGAACAAGGCACTGAAGCATATCTCCTATGAGGAGAGACTGGGAGAACTGTGACTCTTCATCTTGGAGAAGAGGGTCAGAAGAGATCTTATCAATGTGTATAAGTACCTGAAGGGAGGGTACAAAGAAGACAGTGCCAAGTTGTCTTCGGTGGTACCCTGTGACATGACAAAAGACAACGAGCACAAAATGGAACACTAGAGGTTCCATTTAAATATCAAGAAGCACTGTAAGGATGATGGAACACTTAATACTTTACTCGGAGATAGCAGAGTCTCTCTCCTTTGAAATTTTCAGAAGCCATCTGGACATGGTTCTGGGCAACTTGCTCTAGATATTCTTGCCTGAGCAGAAGGGTAGGACCAGATGACCTCCATAGGTCCTTTCCAACCTTAACCATTCTGTGATTCTGTGGTTTTGTAAAAGTCTCTTTGAATGATGAGATTTGGATTTTTGCAGGTGAAATCTTCAAACATACTTTACACTTAAAATGTTCAAATGTGTGGTAACTGCTTTCTGAAATATAAGACTAGCTTTGCTGGAAAATGAGGATCTCTTTTCACTGCTTTTTCACTCCACAATGGAAAGGGCAAAAAATCTTAAAAAAAAAAAAAAAAATAATAATAATCTTAAAAATAAATCTCAAAGATTCCTGGGTCTGGAAAGATGTTCCTAGATCTACTGACTTCCATGACTTCACTGACTTGCTGCCTAGGGTTGATAAGTGCATACTCTGACGATCAATTTTAAAATCTTTTTCTAGTAGTAGTTCCTTAGTGGAAGGTTTGTCAAAAGGATCCTCTTGTTATAGTTAAAAGATTTATGACTTGAGGCTGTTCTGGGAAAGTCATTTGAAATACTTGGTGTTAAACTTGGTTGATATTGAGGTGATGGGTGGAATGGATTGAAGAATGAATTCTAGTTTGTGTGTTTGTCTGAGAAATATTAAATGATTTTAGATCAAGTTTAAAAGAGAAAATAGGGCTATGGTCACATGAAGTGTCAAAGAAGCAAACCCCAAATTAGTCCAGCTGAGATAAAGGTGAATTTTACTCCAAGATTAACCATATCCTGGGCTGTTTATGAAAAGCCGTCTTATATAATAATTGGTGTGTTTTCCATTTATTCAAGCCTTAAAACAAGAATTTCCCAGATTTCTAGTTTTAATTTGTCTGTCTTTCCTTAGTCATATTTGACTGTGCAGAATGTGAGTGGACCACTGTGAGTGGTCATACCAATCCAAAACAATTAATGGGGAAAGGAAAAATATCCTATAGCCGTATAAATTGTCCTGGTTTTGGATATCTATTTTAGCTGTTATGTTAAATTTTTAATTTTTTGAACAATTGCTGGAAAAGCCCACAAAAAATGTGTTTGCTGAATATTTTGTTGACCAGAAAAGGCTTTTGATTTTTTATGTGCTTTATTAGCTGGTGCATTTTCCAACATAAAATTATTGTGATCTTTATATACATATATATATATCAAGATAGAAGTTTCAGCTACTGTATTTGAAACAGAGATATGTTTAAAGATTATTTAGGTCTTATCCATTGCAGTTGGAAAGGAAAATATATTAATATTTTAACACTGATTTTTAAATGAAAAGTTTGCAGTTAACAACTCCAAAGAATTATGTATAAATTTAGTCAGTGTGGGAGTCAGATCCCTAGCTGATGTAAATTAGCATTGAATTGAGTGAAATACTGCATATTTATGCCCTCTGAGAATAGATCTTTACACTTTCTGTACACCTCAAATAATTCATAAGTCAGCAAAAAAAGCCATTTAATTTACAGAATACAGTCTCCATATTATATTCACCATGAAGTCCGTTACTATCTTCATTGTTTTAAATATGTTTAATTGTCATTATTTTGTTACTTTTAAAGCCTACTTAACTCTACTAAAAAAAAAAAAAAAAAAAAAAAAAGGGTTTTAAGATAATACCTCCCCAAATTGAGTTAATTGTGTGAACAGAACTGCTGAATAGATTTCAACATCTTTTTGTTTTATACTAGGAGATATATATGATATATATTTATATGGAAACAGAAATTGTATTGACAATGCTTTGCTTTTCTAATTAAAAAAATATTTTATGTGAATTATTTTTGAATTCTGATTATACCACTGTATATTTTAGGATTTTCTTTTCTGTTTCTTTTGAAAAAATCATCTTGGAGCTCTGTCCATTTTTCCCTTATGAAATCTGCATACACATATAAAATGAAGGTGATTTGTACTGAGAAATAATTTCATTTTGCTACCCATTATGTACCTAATTTTAATCGAGCTTAAGTTGCACTGTATAAGACTACTGTAAGTATCTTTCAGTCTATTTGTGAGTGAAACTGTTCGACATTCCCTCTGATATTGTGGAAAAAAAAAAAAAAAAAAAAAAAACAGTAGAAAAAAGTAGAATTTAGGTGGATTTAAATCTGACTTTTGACCAGCACTACAAGTACAGGTTCTGAAATGACAGAAGGAAATATGAGGTAGCAGTTATACTAAATTGTCCAAGTGTTTCTTGTTAAAAAGGAAAATAGTTGGTACTGTTTTTGACAAAATTTGAAATATTTAACTTGTGGAGAGTTATTTACCATTTATAAGACAAACTACCCGCAGCATATTACAGGTAATTGTAGAATTACCTATAATTCTACAGGTAATACCTAAAGCATTGTAGAATCTGTTGAAGCATAATTGTATTTATAATCTTACTTTCTACGTAAGGTTATTAAGAAACCAACTTGAAAATCATTTAACTTCCAACAACATCTGTAATGCTTTACATTTTGTTTCAGACTTGTTTGTGGCTTGTAGACTGTATCCATTGTGCTGGTAGATAGCAAGTTGATGAGAGAGTTTAAATTGTGAGATTAATGTTACTAAACACATCTAAAGACAATTTTTACATAAAATAAAATATCTTTTGAAGCTACTTGAAGAATAGATATTTTTAAGAATTTACCCTCAAGCTATGGCTGTACTTTTTGTATCAATGGAGTTATCAGAACAAATAAATACTTATTTCAAAAATATCCTATTGGCCTTAGAAGGTAGTATGTAGTTCTCTTTGAAATATATATCTAGATTACAGAAATATCCAACTGCCACTATGACATGCACAGAAAGTTGTAGAAATGTGACCAAAGATAAGTGTCTTATTTCAAATAACAGGAGACACAGTCCAAAATTTTCACTGAAATTAAACATTTTTTTTCTGAGAGCCAAAAACTTTTATATATATATATATTATTTTTCTTTAAATAGCATTGCATATTGTTGACATATGGGGCTAGTAGAGAGAATGTATCAGAAAAGCAAAAATATATGTTTTATTTGTAGTTCATTTGAGAGTTTATTTTTGTATCACTTTAGTGTAGATTTTGTAGAAATTGGGTTGGGACAGATTCTGGTTCCTAAGCTGAACTACTACTATAATCTACTTAAAGTATGTCTACCACAGATTTTGAGGGAGTAAATAAAAACAAAGATCTTTGCTTTTAAAACTCCTGTGAGGTGAGTTCATTTAAGCATGTATATTATTTTAATAAATATTCATTTTTAATGGTATTCATATTATTTCCATAACTTTCAGTGTGGTTGTGTTATTGTGTTATTTGTATTTTGGATTGCTTTTTTTTTTTTTTTTTTTTTAATGTGGCTCAGGAAAAGATTATTCAGATTTTATTGTACTTATATATAGATATATATCTATATATGCCCATAGACCATCAATGAAGGAGGGAGCACTATAATTGTAAGAATGTTGAAGATGCATTTTAAACTGAAAAAAAGTTGTTTTGGTGTATCTCTTCTAGGATTCTTTTTGAATTATCCTATGGTATCTTCATCTGTAACATATAAAATTTAACATCAAGGTTTGCAGAATTTATATTGTGAAGAGTTTACTATGTCATTTCAAAAGCAGGAAACTGTCTGGTTTAATTTAATTTGTCACCATGATTCAGAATGAAATAGGGGTCTGTGAATATTTCTACTTTGGATATCTAACCTCAGCTTTATTATGCGATGATTTTTTTAGAACAAGGTAAATGACCTTCTGTTGATGAAATTCCCCTTGTAAATATTCCAAGATGTTAAGACTGTGCAAGTCACTAATCATGTTTAAAAACCTGATCCAAATCATGGGTGTGATGATACAGTGTTTGTTTGTTTGTTTGTTTTTGTCATGAAAAAAGAAGAGTAAAAAGAAAATAAATGAATAAGCCATACAAAACAAATGCAAACAAGTAGGCAATTAGTAAGATAAAATTAAACCTTTAATATCTCAAATGCATAAAATAAAGATATAAAAGAGAGAGATAGACAGAGAGTTTAGATACCCCACTAACCAGGGCCCAAACACACAGTTGAACACCGGAAATTATCAAAACAAGGTCCAGAGAGACGAGTTTCTGTGTTAATCAGAAGAAAAAAAATAATGTTAAAAGTCTCATAAGGAGTTTCTTATGATACTCTGATAGACCTTTTGGAACAGGTAAGAAAGAATGATGTGTGCAGTAGTAGTGGTAGCAAGTAGTGAGGATGTCAAGGTCACACAGCATAAACAACATGTTGATGCTTGCAGGGAACTTGGAGATTAATATAAACAAACATGTTGTTCCTTCATTACAAGCTCTGGGTCTCCTCCTCAAGAGTTATTATTAATTTATATTATATGTGTGTATGACACCCAATGTTATGAAACATCCTTTGTGAGGATAAGAAAAGTTACAGATGTTACAGTATTTGGACCTGTACAATAGCTTAAGATAAAATGATGCTTAAATGTCCAAAAATTAGGTTTTCAATTCCGTGAGTTTTTTCAAACTTGTATAGTGTAGTGCAAGTAAATGACTGCTGGGTGCACAGGTAGATGTGAGCAAGTCTAGAACTAGCTAGTTGAACTGAATGTGTAATATGACACAGCCTTTTCTTCCTAGTTAGCTATGAGTGGAATCTTGATGCTTGAATTGATGCCAGTGCTGTTGCAGATTTACTGGTATTGTCCAACCTAGCTAATGGAAGGCTTGCCCTAGTGTATCTGTCCAATCTGAATCATACTTCTGGGTTATAGCAAAAGATGACAACCTCAGTTGTAACCTGGATCATGACACACTACTATTTGCACACACACAGCAGAATGGTAGGTATCTTGCCTTTCCAGAACTAAAGAGAAAGAGTCATTTTGCTAGGTCTTTAATGTGTCAGATCACTTTGGTGTTTGTTGTTTTGTTCAGAAGAGCAGAGGAAAGAACAATTAAGCTCAAATTAGTTCTACTTTTTTTTTTTTTTTTATTTTTTTTTTTGATATCCAACTGTGAAATACTGTATAAATATTGTTTAATTACTAGTGAGAGACTTGTAATTCCATCATTCCTTTTTCATTTTCATATGCTTTAAATTTTCATTTACCCTTCTACTGGTTCAGAATCATGGCAGAGGAAATAGAATGCAAACACATTCGAGAAATCATACTGGATTCTAAATGACTTTGCAGACTGACTGTGCATGTTTATTTTTTCTTATAAACCCAAAAGGCCTGAATAAGATCTTTAGAACTAACTTGAGGTTCTCCTGTTTGAAAATCTCAGACATAGCTTCTATAGAGTCCATGTGTTTTCTTGCTTCTGCTATTAAAGAATATATACTCCAGAGTAGCTTGTGGTATGTAACAGTTGTGGAACTGACGGCTTGCCAGTGAGAAAAAGGATATGCAGTCCAGAGCTTTACAAGTAGTCTCAATAGCTATTGTTGCAGTACTGCTGAGCAATCTTTTCAAATAAGCTTCATTAAACTGTAATTCTGATAATCATCTTGGATTCTTTCTCAGTTTTATGTCTGAAGTGGGGGCTTAGAGAATTTTACTGGAATTTCCATTTGTTTTGCTTTGCTGTTCAAGTGCTATATAATACTTTTAGGAGAGGCTGGCCTAAAATAACAAGAAAGCATAATTTGTTTAATTGTCTGTCTAAACATGAACTTAGTAAATGAACTGTCATTAGATTGTGTGATTTACTGAAAGCAACCATCCAGTCTCTGGTAAATTAACTATCGTAAGTGCTTCTTCTCTTTGCAGATACTAAGCATGACAGAGGAAGAATAAGGAAACCTCACCCCTTCTTTCAGTGATTTGGTGTACAGTTTATCACTTAATGCACCAAAGAACTATGCTAATGACCTTAATTATACTTATGCTTCATTATGTCTTCATATCTTATGTTAAACCATCTTACCACCAAGAAAAGCAGCACTTGATTCCAAACCGCCTTATGGCTGGAATTTGGTTTAAAAATGCTATAGAAAGGAAGGGCAGGAGGAAGATGATATTAAGATTAGAAATACTTTATACACAACTGTATGAAATATTGCTATTTCAAATAGCATTTATATATATTTAAATATATTATATTTAAAAGTTAATCTGGCTTTTGTGTATGCAGATACATACTGGCCCTTAATGCAAGATACTAAATAACTTGAACATGCTGGCTTACAATGCACGTGCTCAAGGGAATATGACTGCTTCCAGTGTGTGAAGCCGGTGTCCATGAACATATTTGCATTTGGATGGTACAGATATAAAGAGTATAGATGAGTGGTCCTTTAACTTTTGCACTGAGAAAAAACAGTGTGGCAGAAACAGATAATATTTGCAGTTTATTTTCCTTCTGGTGATTAGGACATATCAGAGCACAACGTCCCTTCCACATTTTCCAGGGACAGTACAAAAAAAAAAAACTTACTACCACTCAGGAAAATGTGGACTAGATTCATATGAGTCCTAGACTAAGTCACTCTGTCAGTACGGTTAGTGTAATATTGTATGATGGCTACATGTATGTAGCCATCAATCTAAACTTCACACAAAGTATGGCTAATTGTTCCTGATAACAATTAAAAGGAAATTGTCTTACCCTTTCATAAGTAGACTGATATTATTGTTTTGTACTGTGGTTTGTGTTTTATTCTTCTTAACTATAATTTTCTTTGTGAACATTACATGAAGCCCTGATGCTTCTACAGAGTAGGAAAAAAAGAACTCAATGAGCTGTGTTGGGTTGTGTATCTAAGTCCTGACCAAGTAGTGTATATAAGCCAAACCAAGTAGGGGGGGATTTTTTTGGTCTCCTCTTCTGTTCCAAAAGTGAATCCTTGTAAGACGAGAGTGTTCCTATTCAGTGTAACTGAATAGCTAAATAACGTTAAAAAGGTTCTATGCTCCCTTTCTTCCTCACATTATATTTTAAAATGTATTCCTTTGTCAGTTTTTTTGCTCGTCTCTTTAAAAGCTTTTAAAAATATAGTATAAATATCTTTCATAATCTTGCCTCTAAATGGTGTTTACATTTCCATTCTGAAAAAGCATCTGTGTGGTTTACTGACCTTTGTGTCTCTAAAGCCCATCTGATTTCAGTAGCTGAAAAAAAAAATGGGAATTTGAATGTTCTTTTCTCCTCTTCTACTACATTCCAGCATGGGTAAGATCAGAGAGAAAAAAAGACAAGAAAAGAACAGATGGACAGTAATGGGGAGCCAGATGCAGAACCTACACTGTAGTCCCACAGATTGTGAGGTAAAATAATCACAGTGATGAGAAAGTTGGAAATGAATATAGGTTGTTTATTCATGAATAAAGCTTTATCACCTATACTGTGATACACTAAGGAGCTCTAATAGAATAAAGCTGTTTTGTTACCCTCTTCTTTTTGGGAAAAATCACAGCATGCAAAGGTCTTCCCATTAACAGAACTTGCATATGCTTGGTTGCACACATTGTACAGAACACCAACAAATAGATACCAAGTAATTTAAATTTGCTTCTTGGCTGCAGTTTATGACTAATATACAGAAGTTTAACTTCCACACAGTTAATTGGAACTAACTCTAAATATTTAAATTCTGTAGATCCATGATGAAATTTAATAAACTCCTTGTCTATTATAAAGCTGTGATACAGGGCAGAAGAACAGCACTAAAATGGTAAAAAGTTGCCTCAAAAATCTTTGAGCTCGAAGAGCTCAAGGTTGCTTCTCTGCAGCATGTGAAAAGTATCCTTATTTTGGAGCATTGACAGGAGAGAAATATACAAAAATGACTGAGTCTGTCTAGGAGGGAGTATTTTAATGTCTCTATGTCCACAGCATACAGAACTGGAAGACCTCTATAAGGTCTCCCCAGAACCTTCTCATCTCCAGGCTGAACATCCCCAACAGCACCCTCTCTTCAAAGGAGAGGTGTTCCAGTCCTCTGATCAACCTTGTGGCCCTCCTCTGGACCGTCTCAAACAAATCCATGTCTTTCTAATGCTGGGGCCCCTAGAGCTGAACAAACTACTTCATGTGGGGTCTCATGAAAGTGGAGCAGAGTGGAAGAATCATCGCCTTCAGCCTGCTAGCTACAATTCTTCTGATGTATCCCAGGATATGGTTGGATTTCTTGGCTGCAAGCACACATTGCTGACTCATGTTGAGCTTTTCATCCACCAGCACTCCCAAGTCCTTCTCCACAAGGCTGCTCTCTACTCATTCATCACCCAGCCTGTATCCGTGTTTGGGATTGCCCCTACCAAGGTGTACTGCCGAGCGCTTGGCCTTGTTGAACTGCATGAGGTTTGCATGAGCTCACCTCCTGAGCCTGTCAAGGTCCCATGGGAAGGAATCTCTTCCCTACAGCATGTTGACTGCACTGCTCAGCTTGGTATCATCCAATCTTGCTGATGGTGCACTCAATCCATCTGTCCATGTTGCAAACAAAGACGTTAAATAGTGCTAATCTCAGCACAGACCCCTGAGGGACATCGCTTGTCACTGGTTTCCACCTGGACATTGAGCTATTGACTCTCTGAGTACAACCATCCAGACTTATACACTGAGTGTTCCATCCGTGAAATCAATGTTTCTCCAATTTGGAGACAAGGATGTCCCCAGGAGGTCAGTACTGGGTCCAGTGTTGTTCAATGACCTGAACAATGGAATGGGGTGTACCCTCAGCAAGTTTGCTGATGACACAAACTCAGAGGAGTGGGCAATAGCCCAGAAGGCTGTGATGCCATTCAGAGGGACTTTGACAGGCTGGAGGGCTGGTCAGAAAGGAACCTCTTGAAGTTCAGCAATGGCAAGTGCAGGGTCCTGAACCAAGGGAGGAATGACCCCAAGCACCAGTAGAGGCTGGGGTGTGACTTGTTTTAGATCAGCTTTGCAGAGAGAGACCTGGGAGTGAGTCCTGGTGGACAGCAGCCTGACCACAAGTCAACAATATGCCCTTGTGACCAAGAAGGCCAACGGTATCCTGGACTGTATTTGGAAGAGTGTTGCCAACAGGTCAAGGGAGGTGATCCTCCCCCTCTACTCAGCCCTGGTGAGGCCACACCTGGAGTCTTGTGTCCAGTTCTGGGCTCCACACTACAAGATGGGCATAGAACTAATGGAGCAAATTCAGAGGAGGGCTACGAAGATGATTAGAGGACTGGAACACCTGTCATATGAGGACAGGCTGAAAGAACTGGGCCTGTTTAGCCTGGAAAACAGAAGACTGAGGAGAGACCTCATAAACGTGTATAAATATGTAAGGGGAGGTTGTCAAGAGGGTGGAGCTGGTCTTTTCAGTTGTGCCCAGTGACAGGATGAGGGGCAACAGGCACAGGCTGAAACATGGGAGGTTCTGGCTGAATATGAGAGGGCATTTCTTTGCTGTGAGGGTGACAGAGCACTGGAACAGGTTGCCTAGACAGGTTGTGGAGTCTCCTTCACCAGAGAAATTCAAAACATGTCTGGATGCCATCCTGCACAATGTGCTCTAGGTGATCCTGCCTGGCAGGGGAGTGATCTTCAGAGGTTCCTTCCAACCTTGACCATTCTGTGATTCTGTGATTCAAACTGTGATGTTGTGTGGGACAGTATCAAATGGTTTGCACAAGCTCATGTACAGGACACATCAGTTGCTCTTCCCTCATCCACTAATGCTGTAACCCTGTTGTAAATGGCCACCAAATTTTTCAGGTATGATTTTTCCATAATGAAGCCATGTTGGCCGTCACCAACAACCTCTTTGTTTTCCATGCGCATAAAAAGATCTGCCCCACAGTCTTAAAAGGCAAAAAAATGAGACTGACTGGCCTGTAGTTCCCTGTGTCTTCCTTCCCCTTTTTAAAAAATGAGGTGTATGTTTCACCTTTTCTAGTCAGTAGGAACATTACCAGATACAATGTATAGTGGCTTAGCAACTTCATCAGCAAATTCCCTCATGACTCCCGGATGTATCTCATTAGATCCCATGGACTTGTCCATATTCAGCACTTAGCTGGTCTCACACTTAATCTTCTCCAACAGTGGGCAGTACTTCATTCTCCCAATCCCTGCTTTTGGATTCTGTGACTTGGGTTGTGAAGTTCCAGAATAGCTGAGTCAGGTGATATTTCTCTAATGTAGAGATGCCATTTCAAGGCAAACAGGATTTTGGATTAAATTTTCACAGCAATCTCAGATCTTGTTTGTAATAAATAGATTGGATTATTTCATGCCATCAGTATTTCAGGACTTCTCATTAGTAGAGAACTCTTCTGGATGCATGTGACTTTTCTGTTCACTGAAAAGTGAACAAAGGTGATAAACAATACAATCATTGAGTACTTCATATTATGTCCAAACAGAAGATAAGAAGAAGCAGAGAATGCATAATAATGGCTAAAGGACCAAAGAGGATCCTTTCCTTTTCACAGAAATAGTCTTGAACATATCAAGAGCCTTTGGTTGCCTCCACAAGGTGCTGCATGTAGGGAGGCGCATTTGAAGTGCTTCTACACAAACACACACAGTATGAGGAATAAAATGGAAGAGCTAGAAGTCTTGGCCCAGTCCCACAGCTGTGACATCATCGGCATAAGCGAAACCTGGTGGGAGGAGTCCTGTGGCTTATGTGTAACAATAGATGGCTACAGGCTCTTCAGGAGGGACAAGCAGGGTAGGCAAGGTGGCGGGGTGGTGATGTATATGAAGCATGTGCTGGACTGTGTGGAACTTCAGGTTGGCGATGGCAAAGTTGAGAGCCTCTGGGTAAGGATTAAGGGACGAACAAATAAAGGGGATGTCATTGTGGGAGTCTATTACAGACCACCTGGCCAGGACAACACTGATGAATTACTCTTTGCAGAACTAAGAGATGCCTCGAGATCAACTCCACTTGTCCTTATGGGGGATTTCAACTTGCCAGACATCAACTGGGATCACCACACGGCTGACAAGAGCAAGTCCAGGAGGTTCATAAAACACCTAGATTATAACTTCTTGGTGCAGGTGCTAAGGAAGCCAACTAGGAAAGGTGCCCTCCTACATCTGTTGCTGGAGAACAGATAGGGTCTTATGGGAGACATGGCAATTGGCAGCCATCTCGGTCACAGTGACCATGAAGTGATTGAGTTTAGAATTTATGGTGACAGAAGGAAAATTGCCACCAAAACTTCAGCCCTGGATATGAGGAAAGCAGACTTCAGGCTGTTCAGGGAACTAGTCAGCAAGGTCCCCTTGGAAACTGCTTTTGAAGACATTGGTGTCCATCAGTACTGGTCGATTTTTAAGCACTGCCTCCTAAAAGCACAAGATCAGGCAATTCCAAAATATCAGAAGTCAGGCAGGCGAGGCAGAAGGCTGGCCTGGCTGATCAGGGATCTTCTACTGAAGCTTAGGTAAAAAAAAAAAAAAAAAAAAAAAAAAAATTGTACAGTTGCTGGAAGGAGGGTCAGGTGATGAGGAAAGAATACAGGGATGCTGTTCATGTTTGCAGGGAGAAAATTCATGTGGCCAAAGCCAAACTAGAGTTGAAGCTGGCCATGTCTGTGGGAGACAATAAAAAAGTTTTTTTGTTTTGTTTTGTTTTGTTTTGTTTTAAATATGTGAACAGAAAAAGGAAAACCAAAGAAAACATAGGTCCACTATTTGTTGGGGAAGGTCTCCTCATAGACAATGACATAGGCAAAGCAGAGATGTTTAATGCCTTCTTCGCCTCTTCAACACTGATGATGGGCTTTGGGACCCAGGGTGACCTGAGCTGGAGGACCATGACGATGGGAATGACAGGCTCCCAACCGACCCTGAACGTGTGCGGGATTTGCTGCTCCACCTGGATCCCTACAAGTCCATGGGTCTGCATGGGATTCATCCCAGGGTGCTTAAAGAGCTGGCTGACATCATTGCAGGACCTCGCTCAATTATTTTTCAATGATCTTGGGAATCTGGAGAGGTCCCAGTAGACTGGAAGCTGTCAAATGTTGTGCCAATTTTCAAGAAGGGTAAGAAAGAAGAACCTAGCAATTACAGGCCTGTCAGTCTCACATCAGTGCCTGGTAAAATTATGGAGAAGATGATCCTTGGAGTTATTGAAGTGCACCTGGGGGACAATGGAGTCATTGGTCCCAGCCAACATGGGTTCATGAGGGGTAGGTCCTGCCTAACAAATTTGATTTCCTTTTATGATAAGATCACCCATCTAGGCGATCAAGGGAAAACAGCTGATGTGATCTTTTTGGACTTCAGCAAAGCTTTTGACATGGTTTCCCATAGGATCCTACTGGACAAAATGTCCAGCATACAACTTAAAAACATCATACTGTATGATGTGAGCAATTGGCTGAAGGGCAGGGCTCAAAGGGTTGTGGTAAATGAGCCCACATCTGGCTGGCGGATGGTCACTAGTGGCATCCCTCCAGGCTCCATTTTAGGGCCAGTCCTCTTTGATGTTTTTATAAATGATTTGGATGTAGGACTAGAAGGTGTTTTGAGCAAATGAGCCGACGACACCAGACTTGGAGGGGTTGTGGTCTTGGATGAGTGTGGAAAGGCCTTGCAGAGAGATCTGGACAGACTGGAGAGCTGGGGGATCACCAACCACATGAAGTTTAACAAAAGCAAGTGCCAGGGATGGGGTAACCCCGGCTATGCATACAGACTGGGCAACGAGATGCTGGAAAGCAGCCCGGCAAGTTGAATATGAGCCAGCAGTGTGCCCTGGCAGCCAGGAGGGCCAACCATATCCTGGGATGCATCAAGCATGGCATTGCTAATCGGTCAAGGGAAGTGATTGTCCCACTCTACTCTGCACTGGTGTGGCCTCATCTCAAGTACTGTGTGCAGTTCTGGGCACCACAGAAAAAAAAAAAGGACATTAAACTGTTGGAGAGTGTCCAGAGGAGGGCAACGAAGATGGTGAAGGACCTAGAGGGGAAGACATATGAGGAGTGGCTGAGGTCACTGGGCCTGTTCAGCCTGGAGAAGAGGAGGCTGAGGGGGGACCTCATTACAGTCTACAACTTCCTCGCAAGGGGGAGTGGAGAGGCAGCTGACCTGTTCTCTGTAATCACCAGTGATAGGACCCGTGGGAATGGTGTTAAGCTGAAGCAAGGAAAGTTTAGGCTGGACATCAGGAAGAGGTTCTTCACCAAGAGAGTGGTCGCACACTGGAACAGGCTCCCCAGTGAAGCAGACACTGCACCAAGCCTGTCTGAATTTATGAAGCGATTGGACTGTGCACTTAGTCACATGGTCTAAACTTTTGGGTAGACCTATGCGGTGCTAGGAGTTGGACTTGATGATCCTCTTGAGTCCCTTCCAACTCGGGATATTCTATGATTCTATGATTCTGTGTCCAAACAGAGGATAAGAAGAAGCAGAGAATGCATAATAATGGCTAAAGGACCAAAGAGGATCCTTTCCTTTTCACATAAATAGTCTTGAACTTACCAGCTCTCCCAGGAACTATCAAGTCAAATTCAAGATTCCAGCACTTCAAAATAAATAAATAAATAAATAAATAAATAAATAGACAAATAAATAAATAAATAGACAAATAAATAAATAAATAAATTCTAGGAGCTGAACATTCTAAAAATCCATATGAAAATGAAACTGTTGAAAGATATGGTAAACAATTTATACTTCTACTGCACTGATAAAACTCATCAGTGAAGTCAGAAAGGCAGAAACTAAGGATCAACATGTACTTCTTCAGGATTAAGAATTGTCATATATAAGGATGTTCCAAAATGAACGTATGTGTCTTTGGGCTTCTACAACTGAAATAACAATGTGCATATGTGATTTGGTTCAGTGACAGTAAACACACCGATAATAATTCATTTCTTGTTTTTTTTTTCTTCTCCTTGGTTCATTTAGCCAACGGAAGATAAAATCTTTCGTATTTACACTGAGAAATTCAGTGTACATTTGTATGTCTGTCTTCTTGCCCCCAGAATACCTCATTCAGTTCAATGAGAACGTTATTTGAAAGAAAAAGCAGAAGAATCATGTAGGGCCAACTTTTTACTCTTTATTTATCAAACTACTTACTCTCTAACTGGTTTCCTGGCCCACTGCCCTGATACTGGTGCCAATCACTATAATCAATGAGATCACAGTTTAATTCTTATCATTGCATTGTTCATGAATCTCAGCAATTCATTCAGCCATTTATACCAGGGATTCTGCAAAATTCTTATCTAATAGACATCTTTTCTACTAGGATTTGATGGACCACTACTAGTAAAATTAGCCACCAGGTGACAGTGTTGTTCCATTCCAATAGAAAACTGGACATTTTATTAGGCAGAACAAGAACAAAAGCTTTTAGAGGGGGAATTTAACAAAATTAAAATTTTAGATATCCACTTTTTCTGTGTATGTTTTTTTTTGTTTTGTTTTGTTTTCTTTCATAATCCCATCTCAAGACTCAGGTAACTTCTTGGAGCAAAATTTATATATCAGTTTTAAAACTGTATTACACCATTTAAATCCCTCAAAGCAAGCTGGCAACAACTTTCCTATCAGAAGGAATTTCTCTTAGTGACTTGCTTTTCAGTTTCATTTTAGACATGATCTTTTTGTCTGATAAGGGTTTTATAGTGACATGCAATTTTAGATATGAATGTTTGCTAGTTAAAGAATTTTCTTTTTTATAATTGGGGGTGTGGGAGGAAGAGGTAAATAACAAGATCTGTGTCATTAACTCAAGCAAAGCAATGCAATCAATTCTGTAAACAAAATAATAATAATAAAAGAAAACTTATAATGTACAAATCGCAACATCTCTTTGTACATATAGTTTTGTCTGTGTCAGATTCTGTAACAAATCATAGTATTTAAAGTAATTGCTGATCTCATTAAGCAGCTGGATTGGCAGTAAACATTTTTTTTTTTTCCCCTTTGAAATCATAAAACTTGTAATGATTTCTGATTTTACAATTAACATATTTATGTGTAATACACACTTCTAAAACTGGTATTAATTTTCATAGTTCCAGTGCATTTGTAAATATATACATATCTTGCACATACTTCATGGTGGTGACTGCTCTGTAATGGGTTCTTTTGTGAACTTCAGAGTACATGTCTGCATTCAGAGAGTGACCATTGGTCGCTTGCAAGTTTTTAGCTGTGCACTACAAATCTGGCTTCTGCAGGTATTTCATGCTGTATCATAGTGCCAGCAAGACATATGAATGCATGTGATAGTGAAGAGTGATCTGTGAGTGAAGCCAATAGATACTGAATTTTGAACATGAAGTACTACATAATTTTAATACATTGCAGAAACACTGCAGACATCTTATTTGGGGCATAAAATTACTGGATTTTTAAATTATTTAAATCTTAGTCATTGTACATCAGTAAAATAGGATCTTAACACTGCTTTCATTCACTGAAGATATACAGAAGATTAAAGCTTAAGAAGCATTTAGCTGTTATATCAAGGCACTGTATAAAATCCCTAAGAGAAATTCTCAGCCTCAACATTCTCCTTCAAGTCTAGTGTTCAGTAAAAAATGATTAGAGACATACACAGAATAATAGAGAAAAAAGAAATAGAATCATACTATTATAGAATCTTAGAAGATCCTGAGTTGGAAGGGACCCACAAGGGTCATTAGGTCCAATTCCTGGGTCCCCAAAGGACCACCCCTCACCCCTCAAAAAAAAGACATGATCTCAGACACAGATCATGTGTCTAAAAATGTTGTTCAAATGCTTCTTCAACTCTGTCAGGCTTGGTGCTGTGACTATGTCCCTGGGGAGCCTGTGCCAGTGCCTGTCCACACCCTTTGGTGAAGAACATTTTCCTGATATCCAGTCTGAACCTCCCCTGTCACAGCTTCAAGATGTTTCCTCAGGTCCTATCACTGCTCACCACAGAGAAGAGACCAGGACTTGCTCCTACATTCCCCCTTGAATGGAAGCTGTAGTCCATGATGTAGTCTCTCTTTCAGTCTTCTCTTCTCCTTGCTAAACAAACTAAGTGACTTCAACCACTCCTCATACGTTTTCCCCTCCAGACCCTTCTCCATCTTTGTAGCCCTCCTTTGGACATTCTCTAATGGTTTTATGTCTTTCTCATATTGTGGTGCCCCAAACTTCACACAGTACTTAAGATGAGACTGCACCAGCACAGAGTAGAGAGGAACAAACACTTCCCTTGACCGGCTAACAATGCTGTTCTTGATCTACCCCAGGATACAATTGGCCCTCCTGGCCTCCAAGGCACACTGTTGGCTCATTTTCAGCTTGCTGTTGATCAGAACCCCCAGATCTCTTTCTGTGGGGCTGCTCTCCAGCACCTCATCCCCCAGTCTGTATGTGTAAGCAGGGTTGCTCCTTCCCTGGTGCAGAATCTGAGACTTGCTCTTGTTAAAATTCATATTGTTGGTGATTGCCCAACTCTCTAATTTGTCTAGATCTCTCTGCAAGGCCACGCCATCTTTGACAGAGTCAACAGCTCCACCCAATCTGATATTATTTGTGAACTTGCTCAAAAAATCTTGACATCCTACATAGCTGCTTGTTTAAGAAGTGCTGTCCATCCATGTACCCTGAATGAGTCAAGGGCCCTTAATGGCAATCATGTATGGTAATACATGTAAGGATTATATATTCTTGCGTATGCACAACCCATGGTAAATTATGCTATGTGAACAGCTACCTTTTCCCTTGGAAATCGCTACGTCCACCTAGTTGAAAAGTTCATCCTGAAGTAGGGAGATTTCATCCTAAATGATAAATACTTGGCATAGTTATTTATAACTAAACAAACAAACAAATTAAAAACACCCCACACTTCTTCCTGATGAAAATTTTGTCTCAATAATAATGGATGTTACTGTACCTAACTACCTGGAAATACTAGGTTTTAGAATCATAGAATAGAGTCATGGAATATCACAAGTTGGAAAGGACAAAGATAATTGAGTCCAGCTAATGGCTACACACAGTACTACCTAAAAATTAAATCAGTGTTGTCCAAATGCTTATTGAACTCCAGCAGTCTTGGTGAGCCTTGATCACTACCCTGGGGAGCCAGTTCCGATGTGCAACCACACTATCGGTGAAGAACCTCCTCCTAATACCAAATCTGAACCTGATATGGTTGGTTCTTTTAGCTGCCAAGGGACAATGTTGGCTTGTGTTCAAGTTGCCATTAAATAGAACCCCCAGATCCCTTTCTGCAGGGCAGCTCTCCAGCCTCTCATCCCCCACTCTGATTATGTATCCATGATTGCCCCATCCCAAGTGCAGAATCAGGCAGTTGCTGTTGTTAAATTTCATGCAATTCATGATTGCCCAGCCCTGTAATTTGTCAAGACCTCTCTTCAAGGACCCTCTACCAACAAGGAAGTCCTAATATAGTATCATCTGTGAAATTACTTAGTATACACTTGAGTCCTGCATCCAGATCATTTATAACAACATTAAAGAGAAGTGGCCCTAAAATAGAACCCTACAGAACCCCACTGACTGGCTGCCAGCCTTATGTAACCCCATTTAACTATAACCCTCAAAGGGTTATAGTCATGTATAGGAGAACCATATGGGCCAACCATATCCTGGGGTGCATCAAGAACCAACTGTTAACCCATAATATTGTCTAGTTGTATGCTGGATAGCTTATACAGAAAGATACTGTGAGAAGAAGTATTGAAAGCTTTGCTGATATCCAAAAATATTTCTTATTGTAATATTAATCTGAAGAATTAAAAAAAAAAAAAAAAAAGAAATAAAAAACCCTGAGAAATAAAGAATTTCATTATTAAATGTGAACATTTTATTTTCTGTTTTTTATATAATAGAAGCCTCAAGTTTCTTACAGAAGAAGAAAGGAAAATACTGTGGAATTAATCCTACTTTGCAGGAGACCCTTGTTCAAGTCAGCTACAGATTTTCCTTTTTATTTTGATGAATGCATACTTTGATGAATGCTTAATGCATTTGCATATTATGCATTGCATATATTGTTTTGATAATGAGGTATTATCAAATTGCTGTAACATTGTGGGGGGAGGTTTGTCTGATTATTTGCCAAGTTCTAGCAAATTGCTGTATGCAGCCAGACACAGTTACATCATTTGACTTACACCATGTTCAATGCAATCATATATTGTAGAATAAATAGTAAGGGTTAGCCTTAAGTATATGCCATCAGAGGAAAACTTTAATTAGGAAAGACTGAGGTTGACTGGTAATT
The DNA here is from genome assembly GCA_011074415.1 of Stictonetta naevosa. Taxonomy (NCBI): domain Eukaryota; kingdom Metazoa; phylum Chordata; class Aves; order Anseriformes; family Anatidae; genus Stictonetta; species Stictonetta naevosa. The sequence goes on from CM021698.1 coordinate 53,353,592, forward strand.
ATAGACAAAACAATTCACACCTGCATAGTTAAAGGTTGAGTCACTGTTTCCAATATATGCCATTATTTTCTGGGGTTTATGCTCAGTCATTCAGAAATCTATGCAGTCAAATCCTAAAGAAAATATATATATATATATATATTTTTTTTTTTTGGATAAACTATAGATAAATTTCAGTTGTAGCAATGAAAAAATATACATTCAACAAGCAGTACTTTATTTTTTAAGAAACTGTAAAGGTTCATTAACTGATTTATGTGAAATATTTGAGCTTAAATTAAAAAAACAGTCGCATGAGAAAAACTGTACAAAGATAATATTCAAAATAAATCTGTTCTAGTAATATCCTATAATGAGAGTTATCCCGATTAGTTCCAGCTCACCTGACTGTGTTGTATTACCTTGGTGTACAAATTTTATTCTGTTAACTTCTACTCTTAACTAGATTACAGTAATTAATATGCTCTGGGTGATATAGTTTGAAAGTGAGTTTCTAAAATTGAGGAAAGTTTCAGGATGAAGCAACTGCCTTGATTTTATCTAAAGTATTCCATGTTAAAGTTGCCTCCATAAAGTATATCTTTATTTATTTATGTCTTTGTGTATGCACTAATTTAAAGCAGTGATAAGGAAGACTAGAGTATTTGAAATCTTACCCAGGCTCAAAAAATGATCTCAAAATTGTTATTTGTTTGATTTGCATGCATATTATACTCTCCAGAATATAACATAAAACTTAATTATGAAAAGAATTACCAAAGTTGTCTATTATTCACTATTCTATGGTACTTTTGTGTGTGTGTGTGTTGATTAGATTTTCAAACTTCTCAAAACTGTTGTAGGCCCTTTGTGAAACAGAGGGAAATATATTACCTATACCTCAAAGAACTTGTCTTCTAATTTTAGATATGACACAATGAAGGAAGCTAATAAACTATACAGAGATGATGAAGGTGAAGAGAACAAGGCTTGCAGCAATATGTTCAGGTGATGATTTGGGTTTGGCATTTAGAGACAAAATGACTCAGAGTTAAATTGGTGGGGTGTTAATTGTTGAGTCATCTTGCATACTAGTTTAAGAAGGGAGTGCTAGGAGGTATTTAAATTATAAAAAGGAGAGATTTTGTAAGCCATAAGTCAGCTGATACACAGGGAGTGCCAATAGACACACGGAGAGTCTGTGGGAGAAATGGAAGATTAAAACACTGGCATAACTGTCAGAATGAATGATTGACAAGACACTAAAATAGATATGTATGTGCTTTATCATTATTCATTCAGGACTCAAACTTGGAAAATGTGAAACATTCTCAGCCAATCTACCAGTGCAATTAAGCATGTACTTTAATATTAAGCACGCGATAGGTGCTATTAAAGTCAATTCCTCATATGATTATTATTAACCACACTTAAGTGATTTGCCATGTCATACCAGAATACTCAGGATTAAACCCTAAACATGCAAAATATCTAAATATCTGCTCTACAAAAAAAAAAAAAAAAAGTTTGTTTTGTTTTGTTTTTTTAATCCAAAATTGTAAAAGATATTATTTTTTCCCTTTCAAATGCTTCAGATTTCTGTACATTCGGAAGTGGGCATTCCAGATAGCTAATAAGCTAAACAGTTTTCTACACAGGAGATTTGAAAAACTGCTGTCTGGGCATTCTAAATGCCAAGGCAAACATAGGCTAAATTTTTTTATTAAATACAGATCATTTATCCTATGTGTTTTCATTTTATTTTAGCAAATATTAGCTGCTTGGCTTTTCTGTAATTCTAAGTATATTATAGATGCTTCACTTACTCTGGTTGTGCCTCTTCTCTCTTACTTTTCTGCATTTACCATTTTTCATAATTTTTACACTACTGTAAGTTTGCTCTTATTTATAAAAATAAATAAGAAATTTGTGAAGTTTATCCAGTATGGTGCTAGGTTTTTGCATATGCAGTGTGTTCTTTATATCCTTGAACTGCTCTCCCTTCTATATTAGAAATGGTCATTAGAATTAGAACACTGTTTTTTACATTGTCTACTCTTATCCTTTTCCCATTTCTTGATTTTGGCAATTTCAAGTCACTTTCAAGATACATGGATATTCTGTGTCAGACATAACATCCAATTGAGAATGCTACAAACATGCACTTATTGCCTGATGTGGAAAATATTCCCTTAGTAAAGCCTTCAGAAATTTTGCAAAGGGTGTGGAAAAGATGTTAATTTCCAAAGCCTGTCTGGAGCAGTTTGGGATGACTCAGATTGTACCTGTTAGGAGTGTGCACTCCAGAACAGTAACCTCACCACCCTTGAAGGAAAGGTGCAGCCTGTTCCTCTTTTAGGCTGTGTCACCTGCACAGTGGAACAAGCATTGAGGATATGGGGCAACACTCACCTCACCCACTGTAAAGCCCTGCAGAAAGACAGTGAAGTGTCTTTGATCCTCTAAAGGAGTCTTGCCAAAAGAAGCAAAGACTTTTTCTATATATGGTCATATCAATCTAATTAAATGTGTGTATGTGTGTGTGTCTGTGTGTGTCTAAAATCCATCAATAAGAGCAGTGCAGTGTTCTGGTAGGTAATCTTCCTTAATAACAGGCAGGGGTACAGGTAGCAGATTTATGGCTGTATTGAGTAACTTAATAGAAAGTGGTGGATCTGCTTACCAGCTAAAAATAGGAGTCTAAACATCTAAAAGGCATCTGTGAATGAGACACTTACAGTTGTGGAATTATCCTCTATCTCCCACTTAATGTTATGCACAGCTCTCAATGTGTGATTGGAAAAATCTCTCTCAATACTATCTGGAATATCAGAGCCTACTTAAAAGACCATTAAAAGGGCATTCTTGTATTATTTTATTGCTACAACTGATATAATCTTAGAAGGGCCAATCACCTTAATAAATTAGAGTGGAATATACTAAGAAAACAAATCCATACTTCTACATTGACTGCTTCAATCTAATGAGCACAAGGGATGAATGAATGTATAGTAAAACTGTCAGGAGTACTTTGCGGACTCCAATCAGCTAAAAATGTGAAAGTGATTCAGGTGCCTCAGAGACATGTATAAAAGAGTTTCACCATCTTGCTTCACATAATGGCATGGAAGAACCAACTGTAACAAAAATATCTTTGTGCTGAAAAAATGAAATGCATTGAATGGACAGTTATGTGAGGGATATTATTATATATATATATTACAATATGAAACCCAAAGGTCATCCAAAAATCTCTCACCTGCTATGAAAATCAAGTCTTAACTCGATCTGAATTACTCTATGGCATCTGCCTGCTCCATTGCCCGAGAAGGCCTATGTTGTCACATCAAGAAAATTACAACTCAAAAGTTTGTTGGGTTTTATTCCATAACTCATGGCTGGGGTTTCAGATAACTGGAAGGTGGAGAGTTTACAAGACTGTTTCACCAACTCAGAATGTATCATTATTTTCAGACTGATAGGTCAATACAGAAAGCTGTTAGTAATCAGTTTTACAGTGTAAAAAAAGGATAAAAAAGAATATTGAGGTACATCTGAACCTATACATTTTACCTCATATAAATATTTGATTGATGTCTTTCTGTTAAAGTAAAAATTGAAGTAAGAAATTCAGAGGAGCAGTGAAGCACATATTTATGGCTCCTGAGTATATAAGATAAACATAGTTTACTTAGATGTTTCTGAAGACTGATTTTGCTAGTGTTTTTATAAAATAACCTTGAATATGTTGGCTAATCACGGTGGTGATAGGCCTTGATAAATCATCACAGAGAAATCAGAAAAGCTACCTGAACTATGTTCTTCACAATGAACATTCAGAACAGTTCTGCTTCACTGATGACTCTTTTCTTCCCATTTCTGTTTGGTGCATCCTTTTTATTTGTACATTAACTAGAAGTTTAAAAATAATTATGGCATGGTTCTAATTTAATGTAAGACCACTTTTAACTAGTGTGCCAGTGTAAAATGTCCTTCAATTATGTATAAATTGTAATTAAGTTCACAACATGGCTTCTTCATACTGGCATAGCATTTAAAGTAGTGTTAGTATTTGGAAGAGAGTGGTCTGTTGCTCATAGAGGAGAGTACTATATATGAATAAATATGATGTGATGGGAACAAAACTTGTATACTGCATTCTCTTCTCTTTGTTTCTGTGTGTTGAAGGTCACAACTTTCTTCTTGTTCAAGATCTTTCATTTATTTATTTACTGGGAATTCAGTATTGGCAATTTGGGCTGGGCAATTAGGAGCTGAGGATTATATGGGAGAGGTTTAGAATCTCAGGCTGGTTGGAATCAAACAGCTCAAAACTGATTTCCTCTGGGTGGACAGCTGCTTCCTGCTGGCAAAAGCCAGAGGCTTGTTTCCCTCTACCAGTGTAAACAGGCTATGAGCACTTAAGGGTGAGGACATAAGACAGTGCTTTTAGGATCAGAATTTGCTGTTTTGATACTTATTGAAATTCAGCCACTTCCTGGGAAGCAAGGCCTCAATATGTGTAGTGATTGCATCAGAATAAGAATGCTTTCATAGTTAGTATCCCCTTTTTCTTTCTTTCTCCCCATCCCCAGCTTTTATTGCTGAACATGACATCATGTGGTATGGAATATGCCTTTGGTCATTTTAGATCAGTTGTTCTCATCGTGTCTTGTCCCCACTTCTTGCCTACCTTCAGCCTTCTGGCCTTTAGAAAGGTGGAGAGGGGCTTGATGCTGCACAAGCACTGCTCAGCAATAGCCAGAACATTGGTGCATTATCAACTGTTCTAACTCCAACTGCAAAGAACTGCAATATATGGACTGATGCGGGGAAAGTAACTCCATCCCAGCCAGAACCAGTACATACAAACACTTTATATCCAGTGCAGCTGGAAGATGTAGAAAAGCACTTCCAGTTTCCCATTTGGGTAAGAAAGGAGTGATTTGGTACTAGTGACCTAATCCAACCATTGTTGGAACATCATCTAGACTTCCCTGCTTCTCTTCTTTCCCCATTCTGTTTTATACCAGTATTCTTTTTTATATGAATTGCAATCTCCAATCTCTACAAACATCTTTGTTTTTTGTAAAGAATTTTCTTGCATCACCCAAAACGTAGGGAAGTCTGTTGTATACACCAAGTAATAGTAGTATTTAGTAGACTATAGGAAAATAAGAAGCTCCACAACTAAAATCTGTCTTCACATTGACATAGACTTTACTACAAAACAAACAAACAAACAAACAACAACAACAACAAAGTTGTAATGAACTACAGTTTTATTACAAAAAATACAATAACAATGAACTATACCAGCCAAATCTAGTAGCCACTATAGATCATAGACAGGCATACATGCATGCACTCAGTGTCATGAAGTGCAAGTCAAGAAGACACGTAAATGCTTGTTTCACTGCTGTGATACAGAGCAGAAGGCAGACTTCAAAGACAACATGCACAATGTTGAAATTGGTTCCCTGCTGATTTTCCTAAAAGCCATTCTTCCAGAAATGGAACAAAAAATGTTTAAAAAAGAACACACAGCAGGAACTGGCAGTCCTTTGTCACTGCGTTACTGGCAAATAAAACTTGTAAGAGTTTATGGGTAACAGTATCCATAACTCCTAGACATGGTCGATACCCTCTTTAACTTTAAAAATCTACATTGCTGTAGAAAACATTTTGGTTCCTGCTGATGAAGAAACGCTGGCTACTTTCCTTACTTGTCAAATGATGTCATGTGGAGCCAGAGTGGGAGGATACTTCATGAACTCAACACCAAAAAAGTAATAATAATTGGACATAAACATTTGATTGCCTACACGAACTGATTTAGAGGATAGAAAACATCTTATTTTTTTCCCTGTACTAATTTTCTCTCTGTAGCATGGTCAGGTGTTATTGTCTTTCAGACTTACAGAACAGGTCATTTGTTTAAAAGAATTTGCTATATTACTGCTTCCATTTAGACATCTAATTATATGGATGAAATTTCACTGCTCTCAATTTTGTAAGAATCCACAGCAGCTCACTTTATTTGCAATATGAGCTACAGGGTACTGAACCATCTAAGGATTTGTGTTCCTAACATTTATGTTCCTAACAGGGATTTGGACTTGTGAAAATCTGTCTGTAGAATATTTTCTTTCTAATTCTGTCCTTCTCATCACAGAAATCAATTAATCTTTCTGAAAGAGTTTGTCAGATTTCATTTTCCGATGGCAACCTGTGCAATGCAGGCCAAATCACTTAAATCTTCTGAGAAAGATTTCCAAATATTAAATGGAATTAGGTACTTAACTCTTACTGAGTTGGGAGGAAATCATAACTAGAAAGATATAATATAAAACTTGTCTAATTATTTCATATTGCATTGAGACCTTAGGATGAAAGATACTGTAGCATATTTGTTAACAAATCGACTGCTTTCTCTTGTCCATGAGAAATAATTAGATTTTATTTCTTTTTTACATCAAATGCAATTAATATGCCGACAATATTTAGCATGATGAAACTTGCTCTCTGTGAAAGAGATTTTTGTCAGGGACTAAATATTGACACTTGTTGTGTCCTGTTTATTGTTTATTTTGCTTAATTAGACTAAGGATTGTATGTAATGCAATGTTTTGATCCACGGTCTCATATCTATTCAAGAATATACTGCAGTTTAAAAGATTTTTTGATACCTTCACAGGATGTTTCTGCACACAACTCTAAAGTCACTGTACCTGTAGACTCAAATATAGGTGAAACTCTGATATACACAGGGATTTTGCAAACACTTTCTTTAGCTTTGCCAATATGCACTTGGAAGAGCTGAGGTGCCTTGCCATGACCTTAATTTACATTTTGAATGTATAATGAAACCTGAGGCACTGGAATTTTAAAGTGGCTTGGGGGATTTCACTGCCCTTACATATCAGTCTGTCACAATGGCAGTACTAACAGAAAAATGTTAGTGATTCATAGTTTCTCTTTTACACCCATGCTTGCGTCATGTACCATGTTACATATTTCCTTTCTTTTCAAGAAAGTATTTGGGACTGGTTTATTTTTTGACTGAGAAGTGGAGCTGTTCCCAACGCATTCCTAGGGAAACATCCTGTACAGGAAGAGATTTGTTTTATTTTACATAGAGCTGAAAATGTACGTTAAAGTGCATGGTGTACTTAGCTTTTACTGTTGTTTGTTTCCCTTCCCTTCCCTTCCCTTCCCTTCTTCCATCTGTTCAATCTTGTACACTTCCCTGAAGCTGTGAAGAGGAATACTAGTTATGATATGGTTGGGCTTTTTTCTGTCTTCAATATGTGTCTACTGGGAATTGGACCAGAGACCACACTAAAATAAATTCACAGAAGGCAATCAGCTACTAAACACTAGAGCTGGATTTGGACTACTTATCTGAAGAAGTGTTCTTACTTTTGTAACCAGTGCATATATTTCTGAGTTTTCTTTTAGATGTGCCATTATTTCCATTTAATTGAAACTGCTGAAATAGAAAATAGGTAAGATACTTGCTAAACTACATTTATTAGAAAACAGAAGAAAAGGAGATTATACATATATTATGTATATATTTATTTATTTCCAGGTAATCATTCCATATAATACATACATTTCCTTTGTGTTACTACAGAAGGCAGTCTAGAAAAGAGGTAGACCACAGCTATTGTGTCTGCATGCAAACTTTCAGAAAAATCCTAGATACAAAATTTATTCAGAAATCCAGACAGAAATCCTTGGTTAGATTAATTGGCAAATATTCCAGCAAACTTTATCTCAGCACTTCCCAGCCTCTTGTATTGATCCTAAATGGGACTAGAGTCTTCAATCTATTTTCAGACTTTAAGCTATTTCATCACTATGTATTTAAGGCATATATTTTATTGCTGGTGCAAAAATTATGAACTAGAATTTCCAGTGTCTTTTGATCCATTCTTATTGGCTTCATGAAGGAAAATCAAGCTTCAATCTAGCGTGATTTTACCATGAATTGTCATAGTTAGTAGAGTTTCCAGTATATTCATTCCTCAGGGAAACAATGAACAGGAGTAAACTAGCTCTATAGTGTCTTTCTGTGGTTGATTTCTGTTGAACTGAGACAGTGTCTCGTTTCAGAAAGGACAAGAGGGCGATAATTACTTTCCTTTGTCTGGCATAAAGAAATTAAATAAATGAGAGAAATGGTGTGTTGTAACTGGTTACAAATCTCTTGAGCTAAACACTCCCTGCAAAGTAGGTATAGAATTTAAAGTCACAATAAAAACTGAAGAGTTTGCTGGAACTTGACAGGTATATGCTCTGGGTGGCTTTTTTTTTTTATTGCCTGAGCTCAGTTGAGTTATCATAACACAATTGAAAAGCTCCATTAATATGCAGGCCAAAACATGTGTGGCTATGTTAACTAGCTTTGCCAAAGTTTGAATATTCCCTGTAGGCTATACACACCCTGTTAGCAAAACTTCAATTGTCATCTGCACCTTCATTGTGGTTTTTAATAGTCAGCCAACAAGAACGACCTGAAGAATTTTGGAGGAAAAAAACATAAGCTGTTTGTCTGTGAAGCAAAGCTAAATAATTCATGTGTATCCCCTCCCTAAAGAAGAATTCTAAGAGTCACAGACTCTTGAAGTTCCAGTGCATTTCATTTTGTTTCATTCCATGATATGGAGAGCTGCAGAGAATTGTGCCATGACGTGTTATCTGCAACTTAATGCTCAAGTGATGTGTGAGGAAGAACATGGGAATTTGAAAATGGGAGCAAATAAATATAGTGTCTTATTGGTTATGTAGTTTCAGCCATTTCCAGTCATGAGAGAGGATCATAGCCACAGATACTGTTTGTACATGCAGGCCTGGATATCGTCCTTCTGAGAGGGAAAGCATTCATTTTCAGATTTCCCGTGACAGCATCTCATGTGATCATGAGATGATCACAGCCAGTAAGCCAGTAAGAAAGGCAAAAGAAAAGCTTTACACTAAGTACATACTGTTCATGACTGCTCCAAATGTGATTTATCATAGCTACATGCCTTTAAATATACTGTTATTCAAATTAATGGAGTTTCCACTTCAATGTTTAGCAGCCAATTGCAAGATAGTTTTTTTAATGAAAATTGAGGAGCAATCTAAATAATATTTGCTCTGTGTCAGACCTTTTCTCCAAACATGAATCAAATATATTTGAAAGGCTTTAAAACTGTTTAAATGTCAGGTGCATCTTTGAGTTTTATGGTCAGTTTCATTCAGCCAGAAATATGAAAAGGAGTGCTTTTTAATGCTTCAGGACATATGCTGATTCCCATTGATCATTCAAAGCTTGTGGCTGAGAATAAGGTCCTTCAAGGAAAACTCTCAGAATATCTTAAAATGCTTATCTCTGCTCTTGAGATATTTTTGGCCTGATAGGAAGTAGAAAATAATTTCATCTCAGTCTCTCATGTGACTCCGTACCTCCCTGAATCCTATAAATTGGCTTGATTCCAATTCATTTGTATAAGAGTTAAGTGGATAAATCCTGTGACTTATTTTCAAAATATCAAAGAAAGAACTCATTCTGTTCAGATAAACATCCAAACTTTGAACACTGTTGTATTTAATCTTCTAATGTTGTGAATTTCAGCCACGTAATATCACAAGAAGTCTCTTCCTCTCTTTTTGTTTGTTTGTTTGTTTGTTCAAGTCCTTGTTTACTTGGAGAAAGAAAAAGAATAAATTAAAAAAAAATAAAAACTGCACAAGAAAAACTTCAGCTAGAACACATTACTAGAAGACTGCTGAAGTGGTGTTTGATGTCCTTCAGAAATACTTCATGAAATGGCAAAGTGTTCACAGTCAGTTAAGTCAGGTAGCTCCAGCACTCTGCAGCACACTCTCCACCTCAACCCAAACATTGCTCCCCCCTGCAAGAATAATGCCCCAGTGCACAGTGGTGGGATACAGGACCATGGCTTGGCATCACTACCTTAGAGACTGGGTAATATGGTGAGCATACAGGATATTGTTAGGTCTCTGTCAGTCCTGTGATGGTGAACTGAATGTAAACAGCCAAAGCTACTACTGCCTCATCATGCTGCTGGGCATTGCCATTCCCAAACAAAATATGTCTGATCCAGTCATGAACCATAGTGCACTAGGATGAAAAGCACAACGGTTGATTGACAAAAGGATCAGGTATCCATGCCTCAGGGGCAGCCATCTCTTTCAAAGGGGCATACAGAGTGGATGGGAGGCATTAGAGTTTCAAACTTCCTTTTTTATCTGCATGTCAATTTCCTTAAAATATCATAGGAAATATTTGCTTCAATGCAGGAAAATAAAAGCAAATAGAAAAATTTTGAACTCATGACATTGACAATTGGCTGGTAAAATAGTGTGTGAACATATTACTCATTGCACTTTTGACCCTTTTGTCATAGTACAAGCAAGAAATATATCTTGGCATAGCTGGGATTCTCCAACATCACATGCCATTCGCAAGATCTTTCCTGAATACAAGCTACAAATCACTACAGTTTCCAGTAAAATACTTATCTTTGATAATCGTAGTTTATTTTTCTTTACCGATGTTAGTCTAGAATGAAACAATACAAAACTCTAATCATTACTGATATCTATGTTTTAAATCTTTCCTGTGAAAGAGATACAAGAAGGACTTTGTTAAGTTAGTGGATTTAAAAAGGAAGCAGTCATCTTGGTTTATGATATTTAGCTGTGCTAAGTATTCTTCCATTTCTTGATACAGGATAAAACACAAACCCTCAAAATGAATTAATTGCAGGAAACTTACCACTGAAAGAATATTACCAGAATTAAGAAAATATTTATTCACAAAACATAAAAACTCATTCACAAGCGAATCACATTAAAGATTTTTGACCATACCTAGGGCCTAGTATTTAAACTATGAGGACTGGAATAATATGTACTTTGGTCATAAAGCAGAATGGTGTTATCATTGTTTCTGAGTTTTTGCACTAAATTTTGCTGTATTTTACAGCTTTAAGTTGATGACTTTTTCTTGAAAATGTGAATACCCTGCCTGTCAAAGAGGATAAGATTTCTGATGGTTTCTGATGCCCCAGATTGAAAGATCAGTCCCCCTGTCATTCCAGAAATATTAATGGATACTGCCTCTTTGTAGCCTGATGATGTTAGGGTACACTGTATGCTGGTGTCCACTAGAGCCTTACATTCTTGTAGGTCTGATGTGCCAGGCCATGAAATCCACACAATCCATTAACCAGGTTGTCCCTTTCCTCTGCCTGGCCAGAGGCAGGACCTCTCTAGTCATATTGTGGTGGTTTTACCCTGCTGGGCAGCTAAACTCCCCCACAACTGCTCTCTCATTCCCCCTCCTCAAAGCAAAATGGGGAGCAAATACAATGGAAAGGTCTCAAGGACTGAGATAATGACTGGAAGATCACTCACCAATCACTGTCATGAAAAATACTGATTCAACATAGGGAGATTAATATAATTTATTGCCTATCACTAGAAGACTAGAACAGAGAGAAAGTAAAAGCAAACTAAACCCACCTTTCTATTCATCCTCTTGTACACCTTCCCCCCAAGCAGCATAGGGGAACAGGGAAAGGGAGATGGTGGTCAGTCCATAACACTTTGCTTCTGCTGCTCATTCTTCCTTTGTTCCAGCATGGGATCTGTCCCGTGGGACACAGTCCTTCCCAAACTGATCCTCTGTGGGCTTATCAGAGGCTGCAGTTCTTCAAGAACTGTTCCCGTAGGAGTCAGTACCATGGTGTCCATTCTTTAGGAGTGAACTGCTTCAAAATGGGTCCCCTTTGGGCAGAAGCTCCCCTCCCCGATCACCCACTCCTCCCCATGGACTACAGGTCCAGCCTGGAGTCTGCTTCTGTGGGGGCTCTCCATGGGCTGCAGCTTCCTTCAGGCAAGATCCACCTACTTCCACTGTGGGCTCCTCCATGGGCTGCAGTGTGAAGAACTGCTCCACTGTGGTACACCAGGGGCTTTGGGGGGACAGCCTGCTCCACCAGGGGCCTCTCCACAGGTCACAGGGGGACTTCTGTTCCAGTGCCTGGATCACCTTCTCCCCCTTCTTTCTTCACTGATCTTGGTGTCCACAGGGTTGTTTCTCATTCTTCTCTCACAGCTGCTGTTGCATAGAAGTTATTCTCTATTTCTTAAATATGTTCTTACTGAGGTGCAACCAATATTGCTTATTGGCTTAGCTCTTGCCAATGGTGCATCTTTTTTGGAGCGAGCTGGAACTGTCCCTTATCTAACATTGGACAGCTTCTGGACTCTTCTCACAGAGGCCACCTCTGCAGCCCCCTGCTACTAAACCTTTGCCACATAAACCCAATACACATGGTCAGAACACCCGTTACTTAATTACTGCAAATGCAAACCAGAAGTCCTTTCATTATGGTCAGAAGTAAGATCACCCATTCTGTTCAGTTTAGGGGAATGCCCAATAGAAACTGTGGCAGTATTTTTCCTGGGTGTTACTTTTTTTCTTGTTATTCATGTGCCTGAGCTTCTAGGTTCAAGGTATTTTTTGCCATCCCATATCCTCGTATCCTCCCTGTGGTCATGCAGATAAAACCACAGGCTGCCACACAGTGTATGCCCCCAGTACCATTTCCCTTGAACAGGAAAGCACTGAGTTTTGTTAGCTGAGATCCTGGGCTGCGTGGGTAAGGGGCAAAACAAAAACATTTCAAACCTCTGAGTCTATTGTGACAGTTTCTACACAGCCAGGATACAGACCCATAGGAAGAAAGATTCTTTTTGTATTGCTGGAGCTGACTGGTTAATCCATCCACCATTGGTACCTCTGTGCCTGTACGGTTCATTATTGTCAGGGTGCTGGCATACAACAAAGATGTGTTCCATACACACTTCAACTGTATGGACCGTGTGCACTATACTTCATCTGGATCTTTGGATACTTAGTCATTTTCTGTGTCATCATAAATCACCTCCAGCACAGCTAATTCCCTCAAGTACTGGAGACCTTTCCTATGGTGGTCCACTTGCCTGATTAACATATCACTGAAGGAATATCTTTCCTTCATGCCTGCCAGGAGTTGCCTCCAGAGGCTGATGACTTGTGCCCCTTTCTCAATCGCTTCATCCATGACCCTTTACCGAGAGAGGGATCCCAGCTATTTAGCTTCCTTGCCCTCTAATTCATGACTATTGTCCCCAGTATCCCAGCATCAGAGAAGCCAGGTGAGAATGTCCTGGCCTGGTTGTAGGCTGAAATCTTTTCACATATCTCTTAGCTCACTCAGGGATAGGGATTAAGTGTCTTCTGAATCACCTGATATTCTGTCTCTTCTTGTGACTGCTCTGCTGCAGAGCAGTCTGCCTCTTCTGATTGTTCCTCCTGCTCTCTCTTAGGAGAAGCATCTTCTTCCCTTAATAAAGACCGGACTGCCAGTTCCCTTGTTTCTTCTTGACTATAGGAACAACTGATAAGACTGAGGGTTGGCACTCTGACTTAGGTGTCTGTTGTCAGATCCAGAGACCTTCTTTTCTACTTGAGCATTCTGAACAGTGTTGACTGAGGTTTGCTAGATGTAGGCCAGGCGCCAGGACATTGCAGTGATTTGTGTCTCTTTGGAATGGCCAAAGTTATGACATACTTTTTTTCAAATATTTTATCAGTTCTTCCAGATTCTGTACTTGTTCAAAGGTTCGGTTCAAAAGCATTGGAGGTGCCCATTGTTTTAGTTGCCTACCAATACCCTCCCATACATATTCCTACTCATAAGCACCCTGCCTTGGAGCAGATTCCTGAGTAGTATTCTTAAATAGTTATTTAACCTTAGGAAAAGCTGAAAACATATTCTGGAGACATAGTAATAGTGTTATGTTGGTTACTTAAGGATGTCCAAAAACTCAAAAGCTATTTAAACTAGCACACAGGAAAAGAAGGGGAAGGTAGCATTCCTTATTTCCCTCACTAACTGGTTTTCAGAAGAGAAAAAGGAGAAAGTCGTTTAAAGTTCATCTGGTCTAACTGCCTGATGGCTTTAGGGCTAAGAAAAACTGAAAACATGTAAGACAGGTGTGGGGCAGCAAACAGCTTTCTAGGAAGTCTATTTCAGAGTTTAAGCACCCTCATAGTAAAGATATTTTAGTATATTTTAATATATTTGATATGAAATATAAATGAAAGAAAAAAAAAAAAAAGCTGCTTTCATCAAATAACCACCAAATTAACAGGAAATGAATAAAGAAATCAAACCAGCTGACCAAGTTTTAAAATGATGCAAATACTATCATCACATGGTCTGTATAATTCTGCAAAACAAACAAATGCAAAAAAATGCATTTGATATATTTAACGCTTGATATTGAGTTTTTTACTTCCAAACCTAACCAGACTAGTAGCAGCTTACTTCATTTTGATCTTCCATTTTGCCAGATTTCCACAACTTGTGTGGCTGCTCCTTTTCAAAAAAACTAGAAATAGTTTAAAACTTTCCAACGTGGTGGTTTTGCTACTAAAAATGCCCCACAGGTGATCTAATAAAGGTAAATTGAACAGCCTAACACAATTTTATTATAGATTTCAAAAGACTTTTATTTCACAAATTAAGCTAAACATTGCCACATAATAGGTAAATTGTCATAGCTTTTGTTCTATTATATTTTTATTGGATGTTAATGAATTTTTCTTCAATGAGAAGGAAATAACCAAACATGTAGTTCAGAAGCAAAGCAAAAGTTACTCAATATGTTTTTTTGTTTGTTTGTTTGTTTGTTTTCATTTCCAATATTTTATCCTGTTTCATGTTCCTATGGAGTCCTTTTACTCATCCGGAAAATTAGTTTCTGGTTGGAAGTGGGTTGAGATTATAATCAACATGCAAACACTATACTTTCCTTCTGACAACTTAAGATTTAGTTTTAATTTTAAAATGGTGTGAGACACTAGGCTTTGAAGGGACTGACTCTTTTGCAATATTAATAATTCTACTGCTCACTTTATACTGTGATAAAAAATAGCATTCTGAAAAGAACTAGCTCTTCAAAATGAAAACCTCAAAGTTCCTTTCCAAACATACCAAATGGTGTTTTATCAAAATTTTCTCAAAATAAATAATTTTGTTTAAAAAGAGCTAGATTCGACTTAAGGAAAATGCTTTGTCTACTTTTTTAAATTAAAAGTGTTTAAGAAAATTGGCAAATATTCAGCTGACATAGAACTGGTCAAAAACAGTTCATACTTTCACAGTTTTCTTTGGAAAATATTCTAGCAAAAAATGTCAATCTGCTATTGTTATATCTTTTAAAAGAAATCTGGGAGATTAAACCCACTCTTGTTAAATCACTTGTTCAAATATCAGCCACAATAAGTTTCTAAGCAGTTTCACTGAGGTTACTATTTTGGTATGAAAACCTTCCTTTGTGTTTCTAGCTCTATTATTTACAATGAAAAAAACACCTAGAATAGCGGCTCACATTTAACTAAGATATTTGAATTATCAGTTCCACTAACTGCTTATGAGTACACCAAAAACTTTTCTTATGCTCTCTCATATTCACTTTTACCATACACTACAGTTTACCTACGTAAATTCTATTAAATTTATTAGACTCTTAAATATCTTCAAACCAATGTTTACAGTCTAGCAGTATCTTTGTATTTGCACCTGATATTTTTTCTTTAAGTCTTCATTTGTGATTTGTGTAAACTGAAAGAGTGGGGAAAGAACATAATATAACAATAAACAATCTGATTTTAGACATTGGTTAACCGAAGAGGATTTTAAATGCTATGAATTTTGTCTTGGATTTAAGTAATTGATTTGTGTTCTGGGATCTCCTCAGCCATGGAAGTCCACAACTGCTGCAAGAAAAGATTCACGTGTTTATTTATTTATTTTTAAATAATACACATATTCCTATAAGTATTTGATTTAAAATAATTGAATTTATTTATTTTTATTTATTTATTTATTTATTTTGTAACTGGTATCCAAAGAAGCATGTTTCAACATGGATAATACTGTGCTTAGAAGATCTGTAGTGAACAATCCAAAAGTCCAGCAGTTTCCTGAGTCACAATGGAGTAGAAGCTGAGTAAGACTTGAGACTTTGAAGGTTCCTTTTGGAAAGCTTCCTTTATCATCATTCTTTTTATTTTTTATTTTTTTTTTTCATAGAACTATTTATAATGCAAGAATGAAACTGGGTGAGTCAGAATGTATTAAGTTTCACCACCTGGAAAAAAAGAAATAATGATTAGTAAAAGACATGCATGACTCATGATTATGATTATTTCAGTAAGATTCCATGTCCACAAAATCTCTGTGTCTGAAGAAGTAATTTTAAATTAAGCCAATATAAATAATGAGAATAGGTTTGTGAGTAAAATAATGGTTTCTTGCTATGTTTTTTAGGTTCTCACAAGTACATATCCACTTAATTCTGCCTTAAAATATTTATTCTACATCAAACAAAAAGGCTAAATATGGATAACATAGCACACAATTTACCCCAGCATTTATGACCATCTAGGATTATCAGTCCAGTTCCTCAAAACCACAGACATGAGCCTGTTCCAAAATAGCATTAAACCACCTTGAAAAGACTGCAACTAGGAGTAAGTGCATTTATAGGGGAGACTCACAGCAATATTTAATGAACTTCAGCAAGTTCAGGTAAGACTGAGATTTTAGCTAATGTAAGCAACCTGAAGAACCAAATTAGACTGATGTTGATTTGTAGACAACTGTGCTAGTTTCTGCTTGTGTTTGAAAACAGAATATACGAAGTCATTTACTCTTTTAAGTACTAACCACAGATAATGCAAACACCAGTTTTGGTCAAATGAAAAGTGTATTTCAGGCCTGAGGGAAAATAAAAAAAAAAGGTATAGGTATAGGTGTGATTTTATTATTATTATTATTGTTGTTATCATTATTAATTGCTACTTTCTTAATATGGCAAAGGAAAAATAAAACACTTTTAAACCAAACTGATTTTGATTCAAAAATAAGAATATTTTTCTTAAAATTCAAAACAAACTTTTGCACCTTTATTGGAAACAGGATCTTTATTTTTCTACTAATAAAAACAATTTAAAATTCACTTGAAGAACTGAACGATAGTGAGGACCCATAGAATTATATACGCTAATCAGTTTAATTTGATTAATGCAAAAAATAAAAAATAAAATAAAGAAAAAGTAATCAGATAACTATTTTCTGCCAGTCATTTACTGGCAGAAAACAAAAAATAAAGTTATATCATGTGTAATTTTCATCTTCAATGGAATGGTGAGCTTGTAGTTAGAGGAAAAAATGGGATATACTCTGTATCTTCTCTTTAGTAAGATTTTTTTTTCTGGGGGGGGAGCTTTTTTTTTTTTTTAAGCTATAGTGTTATAAGAAAACTATTTCATCATCTAGATGAAATTCCTGTATGATGCAGATACAAAGATTACTGTTGAACAATTATGTGAGGAGTAATTAGCAATAGTTTACTGTCCACAAGGTTCTGTTCTGCATACACATTCTCCAACAGTTAATATCACTACACTGGACTAGAAAGTAGGTTTACTGAACTTGCATCTGACATTTCTTTGTAGGAGGAACTGCAAAGATGGTCAAGGACAACAAAAACTTGAAGCTGAACATGAACAGATTGGAGGAACTGAGAAAATAGAAGGCAATTCAATAGGGAAAATTGCAGTACAGACAGGTGAGCTCTGTTTTCAGAGTTCCATTTCAAAGTTCCATTTTTTTAGCAGAATTACTCAAAAAGTACACCTAAAGGAGAGAAATTAGGTAAATGCTAGAAGAAAAACAAGCAAACAAACAAACAAACAAATAAACAAAAAACAGAAGAGCTGAAGTATGACCTGTAAAGAAACTTTGAATAGAACAAATTTTAAAGATTATGTTGCCAAAAAAAAAATAAATTAAAAGATGCAGATTAGCCATTAGAATGGGTATTTTAACAGTTAAGTCACAGTTTTGTAAGGATGAAGTACAGAAATTACCTGAAATGGCTGTGGCACCTCCCTCATAGAAGATGTTTAAAAATAGGCTAAACAAAGTTCTGTCAAGGATAACATGCATACAGGTGATCTATCTCTTGACAAGGAAGTGACTGCATTTCCTCTTAAGGTCCAGTACAATCCTAATAATTTGTACTTTTTTTCAGTTTGCAGAATGCTCTTATTTCACTCTGTATTTTTTCTCAAAAACTTCTTTTTTATCTGCAACTTCCACCTAGGTCTAGTTCTAAAGATTGCTCTCAGTGAATCTACCTAATTCCCAATACAATGGCTATCATGTTCTCCTGTTCCAAAAAAATTCAGAGAAGCAAATTCTTGTTGTTAATGTAGTACTATCTTTCTGATGTACAAACTAGTATATTTGTGACAGGACAAATAAGATCCTTCTTGTGAGCAGATACCTGGGGGACAGCTCTTCTAAGATGTGCTTTTCACAGCTGAAGGAGGTATTAACGAGGCCATAATGTGACTTAAATTAAAATATCTTAATCCTTCTGGATACAAAAATGCCATGAGGGACTGTTACTGCATTCAGAAATGATGCAAAAATGTTCTAAAATGTTCTTCAATCACTATGAATCAGTATGTCTTTTTTTTTTTTTTTTTTTTTTCCCACAGTCAACATGACACAACAGGAATATTAAAGAACTGCATCATGTATCAGCTATTTAATTCAGTGTTTGCTGTTTCAATTGTTGTAATGTAGTACTTCATTAGTGAACTACCTAGAAGTCATATTGCTCTGGTCTTAGTAGGCAATAAACAGCAACTTGCTTAATATAGACATGTTGGATGGCAGATGGCCTAGGAACAAACTTTCAACTTGGCAAGAGGAGAGAAGTAGACAATTCACTTCTGTATTGTCCAGACTTTGTTTTCAGCTTTGCAAATTGCCATCATGCTTCCTGCTAAGAGTTGTCATAAGATTATACTGCAAAGTAATTTTATGTACTCTTTTGTCTTAATAAACTGTTTATATTCTGTATTTCAGTTTCGTTAGAACCACAGTGGAGAAGAATCTCATTTTCACTGACCATAATACTGATTATAAACTGTCCCACATTAAAATCTGTTTCTATGTAACTCTTATTTGTTTTGCTATGATGTATATTTGTACCAATATTATAGAAATATAATTAGCCTTACATTCCTTCCAACTGTCCTACATGGTGGTCTAGTTTTGTGCATAGTTTAAATACCAGTTTTTTCAAAACACAGTCTTTACAGAACTACATATTTAAATCCCTTAAGCACTAGCTCAGTTTTTAACTTTCAAATGAAACTTTTAAAGCTAAGGATGAGCAAAGCCTCCCATGATTTTATGCAAAATTAAGGTCTTTGTAGTCTGATTTATAAGTATAAATACTTTTGTTTCTGTTCAATATGAGGTCAGTACTGAAAGTAAATAAAAAGGAAAAAGAACAATCTAAGATTAATTTCATAAAATTACTTCTTCTCAAATTATGCCTTCAATCAATGATAGTTGTATAGTGGCACTAGGATCTAGCTTATGGACTTGAATGTAGATAATAAAGTGCACATGCAAAACTGAGTATGCTAAGTGTTTGTTGGGTTGGCAACCTCATTAAAGGCATCTCTTGGCTTTTCCAGTGGAGATGGTGAATTAAATTACAAAATGAGCAACTGCTATATTTCCCAATTTGTGTTCAAGTGTGGATATATTTTGCAAATTACTTTTGATATTAATTGCTCATAAGCATTTGGATGGCCCACATTATACGTGAAACATCTGCATGCATGGAAAATTCCTAAATATTTAGGATGAACAATCTCTGTCATTGACATGAAGGGCTCCAGCTTGTTTCTTCAGGGGTCTAAGCTGATTTTTGGTCTACCCAGATCTTGTCTCCTTAGTCAAGGAAATTCCATTTGTGTCAGCAGAAATTTTGATTTCTGGGTGCAACTGGACTTGGCTTATTGAAATTAAATATTTGTCTTTTTTGTTTTGTTTTGTTTTGCTAAGGCTAGACAAATGCCCTTGATTATTGCTCATGATTATTTATGCAGTGTACAGTCTCATCACCTTCAGAGGGTTCATTTATTGAGTTGAAGTTTTTGTTTGCAGTGTGCATGAATAACCAGATGTAGACCTAATGTAGTAGACAATTGCTTTGCAATGTCATCAGATCTTCTTTTATATTTTAATTAAAAGCAGATATAAATTGAAAGCAAAATTAAGTTGTTCTGAAGGGTAAACTAAATGTGTCACTATCTCATATTTCTTCAAATGTGTTTCTATATGACATCTATGTCTTTTTGGGTAGTTGCTAATTTATCAGCATGGTTAATCCAACTACTTTCTCTAAGTTTAACTACAGTCAACAAGGATCAATTGTGGAGAGACCTTCAGCACATTTGAAAACCAATCATTAGGAGCTGGCATTAATATTGACAGTAAGGAATTGTATAGATAACAAAGGGTAGGATGAAAACTAATACTACAGCTACTACAGGACATGTAGGAGAAAGGGTCAGCACCACAAAATGATGATAAAATCACATAAAAACATGCTCTGATAACACGTTGAGAGCCTGTAGGTATTATGTTCTGTGGGATTTATTCTTAAGAGCTGATTTGACAAGAGAGATTATTTCTATAGTATTATTCATACAGCCTACACACTTTCATCTTCCAGTGTAGAAACAGGCTAATTTATTAATCTTGTACAGACCTGTTGAAAGCTATCTGGATTTTGAGTGCTGAATCAGTGTCCCAGCATAATAGAAATTTTGGCTACTAAGCAACATTTACCCATACTCCCCATATCTCCTGTAATAGATAAATATTTTTTAGACACACCTAACAACTATTTTTTTGTCTGTGCTGCAAATCAAGCATTAGTGTTTGACTTACACCTTTTATCATCAAACCAGAGATCACTCTATAAATCAACCGGCACTTCACACAAAAGTTCGCTGCTAATAGTATGATAAATCAACATATTGATTTCAAATGCATATTCAGAGCATTTTATGCATTGGTTCTTTGGTTCTTTTTTTTTATACTTAAACCGAAAATTTTGCAAAGCCTTCCACTAATAGCATTTCAATTATCAATTGAAATGCCATACAGGAAACTTGATAATTTGAAGTCATATAGTCATATACATTTTTTTTATTATTATTATTATTATTTTTTTCCCTCCAGAACTATTAGCTGTGATTCTTATTGTGTTTGCAATGTGACTTGTCCTAAAAAACATTGTCTCCAACAAGACTTTGCCAGCTTACAGGAGATGATAATCCATTCATTATGTTCTGGATGTTTAAAATCATTCTGAGAGCTAAATTTGAACCATTTTTGGAGGTGTTCTAATTTTTTCAGAAGATGATCTCAGTGCCCCACCTTCACACTTCCCAGCTTCCAGAAGCTTTTGATTAGAATCTCTTGCTTTAAAGCAAGAAGCAGCTACTTCAAAGCAGTTAATCAAAAGGCAACAATCACCCATTATTCACCATGTGTTTTTTTTGTTTGTTTGTTTTTTGTGTTTTTGCAAAGAGCCAGGAATAATACACTTTTTCTTTGAGGTTATAGATAAAAAGTTGTATTTAAAATAAAACTTGCAATTTGACTAATGTTAAAGCCACAGAACTGTATAAATTATTTGGGCAAGAAGGAAAGGGACTAAAGAATTATGCAGGGGACTGAGTCTGGAACTATTTAATGCTTTCTATACTCATAATATCATGTAGACTTACAATGGTCATTTATAGATTATGTTGATATTTTTGAAGGTGAATGTGCTTGTATGTGTGTGCTTTCAAGAAAAAGAAAACCAAAGAGCAATATTTAGTTAATATTTAGAAAATTAGTAAGAATAATTTCTCAAATTATGCTTTTTATCTATATATATATATTCAGAAGTTTAAAAATAGCTGTAATTTACTACAATGCATTTATATCCAAGTTACTTCCTTGACAAATTTTTAAAAAAATGTCCCCCACAAACCAATAAATAATGTCATACATTGATCTAACTGGATTTGGATCATTGGACCTAGAGTTCTAAAAAAATGAACTTCAGTAGACAGATCTTTTAAGAGATTAAGGTGATTGTGTAGTGGGAAAAAAAAAAAAAAAAAAAAAAAAGTGGTATAAACTTGATGTTATTGCATTTTTTTTCCAGCTTTCTTCACCTTTGGAATAATGGGAGCCACCTACATACTTGCTGTCTTATTTAAAATTATCTTATGTAGGGAATACCCAAAAATACAAAGGAATTCACTCAGTGAAATGTGCATATTTGTACAGGTTACATATATAAACTTGCAAAAAAAAAAAAAAAAGTGATTGTAAGACTGCTGACTCCTTGTTACTTGATATTACATTAAATCAAAAGATTAAATCTTCTCTCCATACATGACTTCAGGCTATTGCATCTGTGAGTTAACAGACTTTGAGTGCTGAAAGCTTGACAAATCTATCATAGCCATAAACTTGACTCCACCCAGAAATGGATTAAGCCAGGGAACTGAGACTAGCTAGTGTTATGGACAATCTCATTTAGACGTGAAAAGTCTAAGACAGGGCTTTCCTGTCAATTCCTATTCTGAACCTATTTTAAATCCCTATTATCTAGAGGCAAGTAGGATTTCTGCTTTGCTATTTGCTGGTCATTAGGTCTGCATGAAGCTTGAAAGTGATATGGCTTCAGGAATTGTGGGACCTATACTTACCATATTTTCTATTCACATCTTTCAATGCATGTTTTTTGCCTTAAGCAAATGTTTTTGATTTTCAGTTCTGGGAAAGGGACAGAAGATCAAAATGCAAGAAACATAAATTATTCATGTTTCCCCTACAGTCAGCAACCTTAACTGGCTGCATAATGCTATGAATGCAGATTAGAAATCCTTTAGGACTGATATAAACTTTGTTAAATTAAGAAATTATTTTCCAAGGGATTATTTTTCTTCAGATGTTATGCAAGATTTATTCCTCAGTCTAAATGTAATTTTAAAATTTCTGGAATGAAATCTTGATCACATGAAAATCAATGAGAACTTGATTTTCTTAATTTCAATCGGTAAGAAAAGCTTTCCTGCAATCCTGATATAGGCCTGAATAATGTGCATTAGGGTCGCTTTATATAATAGAAGTTATATAAACAGCATTTTAGTGGGAGGAACTACAGCACTGAGTCATGTAATCACAGTTTCTTCCCTCTAATTTCCTTAATCAGCTTTTGGAAGGACATGGTGGAGTTTTCTGACTGTCTGTGCAAGTACAATCTGTTACATTGCTGACTGGTGTTCTGCATTGGTGGTCTGCAACTAGTTCCAGAGCTGTGACAAATGAAAGAAGTGTGCTTGTTGAGTTATACATGTAACATGGTTCAATGTTTTGTTTGCATGCGTGAAAGGCTGAAACTACCAAATCATGCACAGTTGCATGATGTACCTAGTCATACTCACTAGGTTGCACATAGTTCAAGAAAGATGTAGCAACTTATCATTTTGCTAAAAATAAGTTATTAAAGTTGGATTTTTGGTTTTCTTAATTCTCACTGGTGAATGTCTTCCACAAACTCCTTTTGTATAAAAAAAAAATAAACAAAATAGGAGTTTTTCAATATGTAATGGTTGGATAGATGATGTCCGTTTAGTTTCAAAGTCTCTTGTAATTACATACATTCAGTGTTTCAAATTTTATAGCTGAAAATTATGACAGACACAGTAGGAAAAAAAAAAAAAAAAGAAAAAAAGAAAAGAGAGAGAGATTTCAGGAGGACTTATAGGAGGACTTATGCAAAAGTAAAGCACAGTATTTGAAGGCTCTTGAAAAAATGACATTTTCCTCACTTGTGTTTTTTCTGCACTGCTGTATACGTTGTGGTTTCAGTAAACTTACAGGTCAAGAAAGATAATTCTCATGTTATGATCAATTATGAATATATAGATATATATGTATAGATCAGAATAAAAAATCCTTTGGAGGGCAATGTACAGTGATGAAAGCAACTTTTGTGATGTAATGAGTTACTTTTTTGATGTAATGAGTTGAACGGTTTTACAGTTACTTTTGGTAAAATATTCCAGTTTGTAGAATTCAGCTGACATCCTCTTTCCTTGACCTAGAAAAATAAAGTTTTTCTTTTATTTTCTTTTTATTTACTTACCAGAATAAAGTAGTAGTAACTGGTAAGTAGTAGTAACAACAAAAAACTTCCCATGCTTTATCCCAGTTCAGTCAAGCTTTTTACTGTGTGATTGACTACTCTGTAACCACAGAATCACAGAATCATCTAGGTTGGAAGAGACCTCCAAGATCACCGAGTCCAACCTAACACAAACAAGTCCTCCACTAAACGATATCACTTAGCTTTACATCTAAACATCTTTTAAAGACCTCCAGGGATGGTGACTCAACCACTTCCCTGGGCAACATAACAACCCTTTCAGTAAATAATTTCTTCCTAATATCCAACCTAAACCTCCCCTGGCACAACTGTAGCCCATTCCCCCTTGTCCTGTCACCAGGCACGCGGGAGAATAGACCAATCCCCACCTCACTACAGCCTCCTTTAAGGTCCCTGTAGAGTGCGATAAGGTCGCCCCTGAGCCTTCTCTTCTCCAGGCTAAACAATCCCAGCTCCCTCAGCTGCTCTTGTTCTCCAGACCCCTCATCAGCTTCATTGCCCTTCTCTGGATTCACTCGAGAACTCAACACGCAGCTGGAGAAAGATAGTTAAGAAGGTGAGTAGCAACATGATTTCTGTTTTTGTTTTTGTTTTATAGAGGAAGATGAGTGGAAGAAAAAACTTATTTTATGTGGAAAATGTCTCTTAGCGCTCTCTCTCTCTTTTTTTTTTTTCTTTTTTTTTTTTTTTAGAGACATGTCAGAAAGCCTGACTGCTATTCAAACTGATTAGACCCTAGAAGCCTGAACACAACAGTCTCCATTACTTGCATAAGGTACAGCCTTCATTAACCAGGAAAGGTAGACTGGATCACACTAGGAAAAAGAAAAGGATGGTGCTGTTCAGAGAATCCCTCCCTAGATAAGGAAGTAAAAATATTCTCTTGGGAGAGGTGTCTTGGCAAATGCCTTCCTTGAGCTGATATTCAAAACTTAACAGAAAGGTTGTATTTATATCTGTCACAAATGTCTGCAATAATTTCAGGAAAGGACTGGCGAATATGCTCTATCTTCACTGAAGAATATGTTCTATCTTGACAGAAGATAGAGCATATTCTTCAGTGAAGATAGAGCATATTCTTCAGTGATGTGTGTCATGATGATCATCATCAGTTTAACTTGTCCACACAGCTTGTGGCCTGTTGCTGGTTGCACATTGACACAGGCAAGGACATATCACACTTCACACAGATCTGAAAATTGAAATTATTTCAGAGTTGTGTCCCTGCAAAGAACTGTAAGTGATGCAATGTGCCTCCCACCAGTAAGGATTTTAGTGGTTAGTAATGTAAGAGTAAGTGGAAGAGAATCTGCTTAATTAAGATTATCCAGTCAATGACCTTTTCAACACAGGGGGAATAATAAGTAAAATGGGGAGTGTTAAATAAGAATGCAGAGACACAACTCTGACACAGAGGAGATAATGGAGACAATATCAAAGATCAGAAGTCTCCGCTCACTAATAGGTGGGCCATTAAGATACTCAAACTGCAGCTTTAGAGAGGACCACCTAGACTTTTAACTGATAAAACAGGAAAAAAGAGGAACATAAGGATGTGAGACCTTAGACAGGGAATCTGTGGGACTACATAAAATTTATGAAGCAATGTTTAAGGGGTTCAAGAGGGAACAAAGGGTGCAATAAGGTAACACATTTTCACTGTGAAAGTGACCAAGCACTGGCACAGGTTGCCCAGAGAGATTGTAGTGTCTCCCTCTTTGAAGACATTCAAAAGTCATCTGAGCATGGTCCTGGGCAAGTGTCTCTAGGTGGCCCTTCTTGAGCATGGGTGTTGGACTGGCTGACCTCCAGAGGTCCCTTCCAACCTCAGCCTTTCTGTGACTCTGTGTGATTCTGTATAAAATGGGCTGCTTGCATGTAAAAAGTGGACAGTCACTACATCTAATATGACCAAGTTCTGGATTTGATCACTGTAGTCTGTCCTATCTTATTATTGTCCTTGTGGGTCCTATAAACTTTTGGCCCTTAGTGACAGCTACTGGGCGGACAGGTGTGAGTGGACTTGATGTCAGCTACTGGAATCAGACCAGAAATATGGGCACTTTTGGGCTGTGATGTCAGCTACAGGAGGGAGTGCAGGTGTCTCAGGGGCAGCTACTGGAGCAGGTGGGATCCTCATCTCCTTCTGCTGGAACAGGAAAAACAGTTATTGTGGGAACTGGGGTGAGTGAGACAAGTGACAGACTCAGCAACAGTGGCTGATGCAGGACCATCGGTCACACTGCATGGTCTTGGTGGGCAGTAAGTATCTGTCTTTACCAAACCAGGTGTACATGGGTTATGCTCATGTATTTGTCAGCAAACTTCAAACTAGGCCAGGAAGTGTGTATGAGGCCCTGGGTCTGGACAGATTTATAGGGAGGGTGGAGGGTATATGCTGCTGTCTGGGGTGACCAGTGAATGTGAGGTTTAAGTGGGATGAGTGTGAAGGCTATATTTTTGCAGCAGGCACCGAGTGAGATCAACCAGTGAGCAGGGGACCCAAGGGGAGGATAAGAGGCTCCAAGTTCGGGGTAGGAATACTGGATGAACAGAGCAGCCATTCTGATATTCTGGTGATCTGCAAATGTGGATGTGCTTGTGAATCTGGAGAGTGTGTGTGTGCCTGCACTAGTGACCTGCTGTCTTCACCAGCTAAAGAGGGGGAAGGGGACTTGGCTGTCTATAGTTAAGTTTTTATATGAGTCCTATATGTAGGTTCTGTTGAAGGCAGCCCTCACCTGAGGCAGCCCATGTTACTTGCTGTGTCAGTGTACTGTGCATGTCCATGTCTCTGGAATACATTTGAACCTGCAAGCTGGAAGGCAACAGTCATATCCATCAGCTTGAGGCAGAGAGCACCATATCTCCATGCTGGGCTCCAGAGGCTGGGCAAGAGATATGTACAGACTCCCCAGATGCTGGGGACAGGAGACACTAAACATGTAATAGTCCCTTAACATGTAATAGTCTTAATATGCACAGGTGCATAGGATCCATTGTAATGAGTATTTGCAAAATCGCCAAGTGCAAATAGCTGCAGATCTATGCACAGTATTTTGCAGTCACTGACTAGGTGGTAAGTGATGGTCTTCTGGGTAGGAAAGTCATCTAGCGGTCAGCATGTATACTTATGCAGGAAATCACATTTCTGAATTTTGGATGTTTTTTTTTTTCCCCAGTTATTTGTAACAACGAAAAAATAGGAAAAAAAAAAAAAGATATAGATAGATTACTTTCTTTATTACAGAAAGTAATTTGCTTAGGAATTATCAAAATAATGATAACACAGATGACTTAAGAAACTTAAAATGATGCAAAGGAGATTATAAAACACAACTAAGATTGTAAAGATCAAACAAGGTCAAATCAGTCTATACTTTTTTTTTTTTTTTTTCAGATTAACTGTCTTTGTAATTGAAAATGTATATAGATGTGGCATACTGCAACTTTATTAAGACACTGAGCTTTACTCCCTCTCTCTAGTACATCAGGACTGTCCAGAACAAGGACAAAGTGTGCATTTCTTCTGCCCAGCAGTGGCTAAGGGATAGCATATGCCATGGGATCTCAACAGCTGCTGAAATGCAGATGTGTCCAATTTAGTAAATTAGTAATAGGGACATATAATGAGCTAATCTCGAAGCCCAGATTACTGGTCCAGAAGTATGTGTAAAGCAGTCATCTGCATCTGGGACACATGTGCTGCTCAGTGACAGTACGTATTTCTTTGATGAAATTTTTGATGACAGCCAGCAGCTATGTAGAAGATACCTACCATATTGATAAGGACAGTGATCTAGATGTTACTGCAGGGATCTGGGAAGCAGAAAATAATACAGAGTAGGGAAGTATGAGAACATGAGAGAGGATGGAAAGGCATGATTGTGTGTGGAGAAAGCAATGCTAGGTTATACAGTGGCTAACTGCAGTATCAAGTTGGAATAGTGGTTCAGTACTGAAAACTAGATTTTCAATGACCTACTCACTCATTAGGTTTGAACACGCATGCCATAAGCAAAGTAATGAAGTATAATTTTTGTGTAATTTCAGCAAAATAAGTACATACAACTCTCTCTTTCTAACTTTCTCCTTTTCTAAAAGAGTAATTGTCAATGCTTTTTTATCAATTGGAGAAGTCATTTTAATGGGCAAGGTTCTGTCTAGAACCTAACTCTGCTCAATATTTTTGTTAAAAGCTTGAATGGTGGACTAAAGGCTGTATTTCATTTGTATTGATATTGTTACACCAGGATAGATTCCAAGGTATGGCAGATATGAAATGCATTGCTAACTAGTGGAAAATATGTTTGAAATTAAATAAATAAAAGTAAATAAACCTTTAAAAATTATATATATAGCTAGGACAATTCAAATACAAAAAGACATGAGGAAAGAGGAGCTAGGAAGAAGGCTACTATTTGTGCTTAACTTGTTAATTACAAGTTAACAACATGAGAACACAAATAGACTTGACTGACTCATAAGACAAGGGAGTCTGGACCCTTGTCTCTGCTCAAAGAAGGAAGAGTTTACCTCTTGCCCCTGCAATGCCCCTGCGCAACAGGTATGTAAACACTGTAAGCCAAGAGTAGGTTCAAGACCACCTGATGAAAGTGAACAAGTACAAGTCTATGGGACCTGATGATATGCATCCCAGGGTCATTGGGGAGCTGGCTGTTGGAGTTGCCAAGATACTCCCCATCATATTTGAAGAGTCCTGGCAGTCAGGTGAAGTCCCTGTGATTGGAAAAAGGGAAATATAACTGCCATTTTAAAAAGGGGTTGAAAGGAAGACCCAGGGAATGACAGACTGATAAGCCTCTGTGCTCAGTAAGATCACAGAACAGATCCTCCAGCAAACAGTGTTAAGTCACATTCAAGACAAGGAGGTGATCTGAGACAGCCCACATGGCTTCACCAATGACAAATCATGCCTGACCAATCTGGTGGCCTTCTATGATGGAGTAACTGCATTAGTCAACAAAGGAAGACTGACCAATGTCATCTACCTGGAATTTTGTAAGTCCTTTGACCCTGTCCCACATGACATCCTTATCTCCAGATTGGAGAGATACAGATTTGAAGGGTGGACCATTGAGTGGATAAGGAATTGGCTGCACCCAGAGAGTGGTGGTCAATGGCTCTATGTCAAGATGAAGGCCAGTGATGAGTGGTGTCCCTCAGGGTGTCTATCTGGGGACTGGTTCTATTTAATAATTCTATCAATGACATAGACAGTGGGGTTGAGTGCACCCTCAGCAAATTTGCAGACAACACAAAGCTGAGTGGTATAGTCGATAAAAAAGAAGGAAGCAGTACCATATATATATGTGTGTGTGTGTGTGTAAAAACAAAGGCTGTGCAGAAGCACAGAGAGAGAGAGAAGTTCCCATCAATGCATCAACGAGCGATGTTCGGCTACCGATGTTTGGCCACATCCCAGGAAGCAGGACCACAATACATGTATTGGTTGTTTGGAGGATGGACGTTTTCATAACGAGAGCTCCCCCTCTTCTTCCTCTTTCCCACCTTTTATTGCTGAGAGTGATTTCATATGGTATGGAACATCCCTTTGGTGGTTTAGGTCAGCTGCTATAGTGATGTCCCCTCTACACCTCTTGCGTATGACCCTACATGGAGCTTCTGGCAGAAAAAACCAAGGGAGGCTGGAGGCTGACCCCTAGGGTTTTGGAGTCGGGGATACAAATGATCCAAGACCTGTTATACTCCAACAACAACAAAAAAGAGATATTGGAAATGTATGAAGGGTTTCAATCTTCTTTGGAAGTAGTTGGTACTGAAGCACAGCTCCTCTTGGCAACATGACAGCTGATGCTGGGCAGGATATTGAAAGGAAGAGTCCCTGCTGCACATCATGCAACTGATGCTACGTGAAGTGTGTTGCACTGATTACACAGCAGGCTTGAATAGGAAACCCCAGATGCCCAGGAATCTTGGAAAAAAACATGGACTGTTAAAGACTACCGTGGAGGAAGTGGGTGCTGGGACATTCAAATGTTGTGATACACATTTAGCAAAGGCCACCTAGTTAGTCAACACTAGGGGATCAGCCAACTGAGCCAGACATGCCCAACCAAAACAGTCATGTACTGTGGAAGGGGATAAGGTCCCTATAGTGCACATAATAAACATGCTGGTGAGGACAGTCTGGCCTATCCTGCCTAAGGCAAAGGCAAATCCATCCCTAGCATTGCTTTGCTCAAGGACTTAGGTGCACTTGGATAATGCAGAAGGATGGGGAAGTCCAAGGTGTACCTCAGGGGGATTTAATGTTGGGTGAGAATAGCTCATGATTTGAATTGTATGATGTTAACTGCTATATAATACTGTATGCCATCAACACTGTGGTTGCTATATGTTATATTAACGATATTACAGTAATAGTCACTAATATAATGACAAATGATCTTTGATAGAACTAGACAAGCAGAGGGGTGATGGAATCAGAATTGGCTTCAGCATGCAACAGTCCAACACCACACACCATCTCTTCTGCCCTAAAAGACTGTTATGACAGATGGAGTCCAAAGTCAAATAATAAACCAACTCAATGCACAATTTAGAGGGATGGCTCATAAACTAAGAAAAATAAATCTGTATATATATATATATATGGACAGCAAAAGTGGTTATGTATTGAAATGTATTGGAAAATATGGGACCTGATTATGACACAGATGGTATGCAATAAGGGGTGGATATTATCCTGGTTTCAGTTGGGATAGAGTTAGTTTTCCTTCTAGTAGATGATATGATGCTATATTTTGTATTTATGGTGAGAATAATGCTAATAACGCCAATGTTTTAGTTGCTGAGAAGTGTTTACACTAAGTCAAGGACTTTTCAGCTTTTCATGCTGCCCTGCCAGCAGGGAGGCTGGGGGTGCAAAGAAGCTGGGAGGGGACAGAACAAGGACAGATGACATCAGCCCAACACTGGCAGTTAGGGTGCTGAGAGGAGCTCTTTGTCTTGCATGTGCTTTAACATTGTTTGCAGGAGGATTTGTTCCATGTTCTTACTGGGCACAGAGGTAAGGCTCACTGGCCTATATTTCCCCGGGTCCTCCTTTTGACCCCTTTTTAAAATTGTAGTGATGTTTCACTTTCTCCAGTCATAGGGGACTTTGCCTGACTGCCATGACTTTTCAAATACGATGGAGAGTGTCTCGGCAATGACATCAGCCAGTTCCGTCAGGGCCCTGGGACGTATATCATTGGGTCCCGTAGACTTGTACCTGTTCAGTTTCATCATGTGGTCTCAAGCCTATTCTTTGCTTACAGTGGGAGGGACTTTGCTCCCCCAGCCCTCATCTACAGGTTCATAGACTTGAGAGACAAAGGAAGCCTGACTGGCAGTGAAGACTGAGGCAAGGAACTTGTTTTGCTTTCTCCCTGTCTATTGTTACCTTCTCATTTACCAGAGGGGGTAAACTCTCCTTCTTTTTCTTTTCTGGCTAAAGTACCTATAGAACCCCTTCTTGTTATTTTTTGCATCCCTTGCCAAGTTGAGTTCTGTCTGTGCCTTGGCTTTTCTGATCCCATCTCTATCCACCCAGATGGCACCCCTGTACTATTCCCAGGCCACATGTCCCTGCCTCCACTGCCTGTGTATTTCCTTCTTACACATTAGTTTGTCCAGCAGACCCTTGCTCAGATTGGTTTCCTGCCTTCCCTGCTTGATTTCTTACTTGCTCTTCTAAAGTTCAGGGTGCTGACTTTCCTCTTCGCCAAGCCCATGTTTGGTGAGATCACAATCTTAGTCAGGATGTGGTCACTGCAGCCCAGACTACCACCAATCTTAATGCTTTTAATGAGTTCATCCACAATGGTGAGTATCAGGTCCAGTAATGTTTTTCCTCTGGTTGGTTTGTCTAATATCTGGATCAGGAAGTTATCCTCAATGCACTCCAGGAATCTGGAGAACAGTGCCCAACATTCTCCCTTGGCTATCAGGTTTGGTACATCCATTTATTGATAAAACTTTTGCCTAGGATATCTGCAAATACAGTAGTTCCCATATGAAGCAGTCATCACCCAGTATGGTTCCAAGTGGTGATAAACAGTGATGATTGTTTTCAAAAGCAAAATTTCTTTTAGATTCTATCTTATTATGATTGACATTAGCCTTACATAGCAGAAAGTAACCTTACTGAGCAGACTCTTTTGTGAAAGACAGAGTGGCTATACAACATTTCACAGATGGGAAGCCATAGAAGAGAAAATAAAGACCTCACCAAAAGTGTCAGAGAAAGTCTCTAGCAAAAGTAGAAATCAAAGGCAGATTTGCTGTCTGTTGTCTAACTATAGGGTAGTAAGTTTCTTCCTCCTCTTTGTGATTCCTACCTACATAAAATATAATCCCAAACTTATGGAAGGCACTATAAAAAGTGAAAGAGAGGGAAAGAAAGAGACATGACTGGGGAGAAGGAAAGAAATGTTCTTTGTGGTGTATTTTGGGAAAGGAGTCTGAAAAGAAAAAATAAAAATGGTCATAAAAAAGGAAGGAAAAGAAAGAAAGAAAGAAAGAAAGGAAGAAAGAAAGGAAGAAAGGAAGAAAGAGAAAACAACAACAAAAAGAAAACCAGACAGCTTGCTTTTCTTGCTTTGTTCTGATTACTAATCAGTAAAATAAAGTTACTATAGAAAAAATTCCAGGAAAGTGACTTCAAGGAAAAAAAGATTTTGTTGGCAACTTCTCTATATAGATGTTTTTATTTCTTTCAGCTTTTCTGCTTGTGGTCAGTGCTTCTCTGTCATCAAAAAGTTTTATAAGTCCCATGTAGCCTGCTTTAAGTATATTAAAATGAATATTTTAAGGCAGATTGTTTAAGGACTTAACTGTATTTAAAGTTTGTCTACAGTTCAGTTGGCATCAGTGTAGATAATTTCCCTCTAAACCATGCTTAACATACAGACTCATGACAGAAGGCAATTGTTAACAGCAGCTTGATAGAGTGCTGCTTGCCAGCAGAATGTCTGTAGGATCTGAGGATTGCGACTGCTGTGCACTGAAGCAAACAGCTGCTTGTTGAAGATGTTAATGACCTCAGCTCTCTGGCCCTACTGCCAAACTCTGCTGCAGTCATTTCAGAGCAGGCAGCAGCTGATGTACACTTCCCTCTCACTCTTCCCCAGGTCAGACACTACTCTTTAGCACACAATTTCCCTGGCAGTTTGTGTGAGTGCAGTAGAATATGAAAGGGTGCAGCTCATGTGTGTTGAAGATTCTCCTCTTTTGCTCTTTCACCTTGGATGTGACCTACAGCAGAGGTTCAGACAGGAAGCCTGGGGACAAAGAACTTTAAAACTCTGCCATCAGAGTACACCCCATCTGGCAGACCATTAGCCCCAATCAGTTATGAACTTAGAGAAAAAAGGCAGCCATTTGTTAACCTTCTATATTTTTTTTTTTATATATATTTTTGCTTAAACCAAAATAGGACTGCTAATTTAAAAATTCTAACTAAATGGAGGTATGTGTATATAAATCCAAATCCTGCATTCTGTAAGATACTCTTTTACTTTGTTGGGTTTTGTTTGTTTGTTTTAAATAAACATAGTTATATGAAACTTTAAATTACTTAACTTATCCTAGGGCTGAAGTTTATTATAACGTATTTAATAATTTTAAATTAAATATATATATATATATCAAGCAATATAATTCATTACTATTTTTTAAAAGAAAAAATAATTACTGAATTGGAAATCACAAACACAATGCCCTATATTCTGAGAATTTTACAGTGCTCATGGACAACTCATTCAGTTCCACTGATCAGTTAATTCAAATATAAGAAATTTACTACAGGCTAAAAAAGGAGAACATCTAGTTTTCTTCATTCAGTCTTTAGATAACAGTTAAGTTTGAAAGGCTGAGATCCACTACATCAAAAACAATGACAAATGACAGGTAGAGTTGTCCTGTGTAATATATTGTCTTAATTGCAAACTGTGTTTTTATTAAAGTGTTTAATATGACCAGCATATTTGGTATAATTTTGGTTCAATATACGTATTCTAAAATGCTCTTCCAGACTCCAGGCAAAAGCCTACACTAATTTTAATGATATTTTTTTACAAATACATCCTGGCACAAGTATATAAAAATATTTATCTAATAAATAGGATATATCACTTAGTCGTAACTTTCAAAAATTTAGTATGAGTAAATACATCCTTGCATTAATCTATTTAGCCTTAAATGTATATAAAATTAATTCTCACTATCAAAATAAAATATCAATTAATCTATGAGATTATATTTAAGTCAAATGTCTTCTTCATAGTTATCAAATTAATGGTAAGGAGAAAAATGATTCAAAAAAATACCAATAGAAAGCAGGAGTAAAGTACTGTACTTAAAGACTTTTTGGAGCTACATCAAAGACTTGAAGAGAAAATTATGACTGCTATCTAGAAGTTGATGACTTTTCATGTTGGATTTGTGATAATGTTACTGAGTTTGAAGATATTAATCCCATTCTTACTGAAGAAATAATACTAGTCCTGATTTTCATCTGACTTGGACTACATTACCACTCTAATTCCACAAAATTCCAGATTTACTTCTGGTTTACACAGGTAAAAGTAAAGCTTTTTAGTTGTTGCTTGCGTTGTACATCCAATACATACAACATCTTGATTTACCTTGCCACAAATTAAGCCATTCTATCTTTGCTTATACACCATCTATGTGTATATGTATATGTATACGTATACGTATACGTATATGTATATGTGTATGTAATCTCTCTCTAAAAGAGATTATTGCTTTCATCTTTGAAGCAGCATATTAGTACTTCTTCTGTCACTTTCCATTTCCTTAGAGTAACCAGCCACAATGTTTTACATCTTTTTTTTTGTAACTTGTTTTCTAAAACTTTAACAATTTTTGCTGCTATCCTCTGGACTTTCACCATCTTTCTTAAAAGTGTACTGTCAAAAATTTGATGCTTGATTCCCACTGAGATCACATTATTTCTGCACAAATAGATAATTTTGCTTCACTCTTTTAATTTGTATATAACTGTATTTTATACAATTACACTTGATAATTTTCTTGTTATGTAGAGCAGATTTCATTATCTACAAACACTGATACAAACAACTCTTGTGGAATAGAACAGCATTAAGGAAATTATGTAAGAGAGACACAAAGATTTGTATATAACTCCATTTTACATTTTGATAAGGAATACAAAGTACAATAAATAAACTTACTCTCCATGACTTTAAGAAATAGATGCTGCTAAATTTAATTAAGTCAGAGATATGGATTGCCTATTCCTGGAGCGCTTCCTGGCTAGTGATGTTTTCCCAGTAGTTAGAGGTATTTTAGACTCTACTAAATGTCAGCCCTGGTGTTGCTTTATCAGTTATTGGGGAAGACCTGTCAGTTTGATTTGATTGCAATTAAAAAAGCATTTAAGTCTTCTTTCCCTTTGTTTCAGCAACTTGCAAAAACTTCTGAGAGGATGTTCTCTCTTCTCCTTTCCTTTATGTAAATTCTAGGACAGTCATTTTCAGTCCTTTCTCCTCCTCTCCAGCACTTCAATTAAACAGAAGAAAACCACACTCACCTCATCCTTTCCCAAGATGAAGGGAACAAATGGAAAAACTACTACAGCTCCTACAGGAGCAGAAGTGATTATTTATGTCTGAAACTGGAGCGGAGGCCAGAAGTTTATGTGATTGTGAAACTGCACTCAAGTGAGCAGTGGGTTGATTTGAGAGAGAAAATGACTTCACAAACTTAGGATTCAACAGCCAGAATGGCTAGGTACACACAACCTTTCAGTTAAGTAGATTATTGAACTTCAGGAGCTTCAGAAAGATATTTTAATACCTTTAAGAATTTTACTAATTTCAGTGGAAATTTCAGTGCAGACTTGTAATATGAAGGTCAATAAAAATTACTTCACCATTTCTAGTTTATTTTTGTGGATTACTTAGAATTTGGGAATAATACTTGTGAGTTTCTCTACATAAGTATTAATTTCAGGGAAAGCGGTTGAATTCAAAAAACAGTGATACAATTATTTTTTCATA
The DNA here is from genome assembly GCA_011074415.1 of Stictonetta naevosa. Classification (NCBI taxonomy): domain Eukaryota; kingdom Metazoa; phylum Chordata; class Aves; order Anseriformes; family Anatidae; genus Stictonetta; species Stictonetta naevosa. Next base: position 53,389,831 of record CM021698.1, read on the forward strand.
TTTTAACTTTTTTTGTGCGTTTGTTTTGGTGAGTCTTATAAGGCTTCCAGATTTCTTTTCTCTGTTAATCTATGAATGTGAAAAATAACATCACTTCAATGTGAACGTTGACATGAAACACTTCAAATGTTGTATGGTTTCAATTTAACAATCAAATAAATATACAAAATAGGCAAATTTCCTACATTTTTATGATATATTTTTTTTTAAATTCCAAGAAAAATGTTCATAATACCATGTTGCAGATATTAATCATCGTGTGTCATGGCTTGGTTGAGAAAATATGTTAAGTAAGAGGTTTCAATGAAAAAGATTTTGAACTTATCCAGTTTGTATTTTTCTGACACTAGTCATCTCTAGAAAACTTGCATTCAAACTGCTCTAGTCAATGGAAACAAAGACACCTCAGTCTATCTCAGTAACAAATCTGCCTTTAAAAGTGCGTATTTCTTTTATCCTAATGCCAACAGAGGGAGTTTAGGCTAAGAAAGATCATACTTTGTTATTGTAGCTGAAGATTCAGATGAATCTGGACATTAGAATTTTATTTCTCAGTGAAATATTCTGATAGAGCTGATGTAATCTGTAATGAACTAGTCTATCAGTAATTTTCAGATATTGGAGTGTTTTGTTTCTGTGCAGTTTAAAATGACGAGGTAGTTGTTACATGGAAAAGTACTGGCACATGAAGTTACTCAAGAGAATTTTCCAAATTCACTTTGGATACACTTTTATATTTATTTTCTTTGGATCTTAATATTTAACTATATAGATACAGGGTGAAATTTTATTTATTTTTTATTTATTTTTTAAATTATTGTCACTTCCTACATATCAATAGTCTGAATCATGCTGCACCTTATATTATTCCTTTCTTGGTACTTGGGCCAAATTATGCTCTATTTTCAAATGGTTATATTTCACATGATATGCTGAATTTGATAATCTGTTGAAAAACAAAACAAAGCAAAACAAAAATCACAAGAGGATAATTCTATCATTTGATTTATATTTGGTTTTTAATTGGAGAATATACAGGTTTTAATTAGGATAAATATGCAAAACTTGTTCAGTATCATACTTTTAATCATTAACTAAGGATTATGTGACAGTAACTTAGAGACAATTGAATTTCTACTGCTTGTCTATTATATTGGCATTTTCTGCAAAGTAGGATTTCCATTTTAAATCATAATTAATTATGTAACTATTGATTATTAAGAACCCATTGGCTTAGTGAGTAGTACCATAATATATTTTTAATTTTGCTGAAATGATTTGTATGTGAAACAAATAAGCAAATGATGAGTAAAGGCGCCACACATGGGCTGAATATTTCAAATACCTTACAGAAAAGTAATACAGGATCAAGGTTTGTTGTGCAATTATTTCTCCCATTAGTTAACATTATTCACTGGGATAATTCCACTCTATTTTCTAGCTAAATTGACATAATAATTAATGGCCAAGAAACTGAGTAAAATCAAAGGTTTTTGTAAAAATCGCAGGAACTGCAAAATGAGGAAAAAAATGGAATTAAGTCAATGAAGTGAGGAGGGATCACTCAATGCCAGAATTTTGAGGTACAAAAATGAAGCAAAATATAAATTTTAGTAAGAAAGTCTCTTGATTTGTCAAGTCCCTTGAACAAGGGACTTGAATTGAACAAGTCACTTGTTCAATTCAAAGTCAATCTGACATTTTCTGCCTTTTCAAAATAAAATATTAAGACACTTGAAATCTTACCTTCTGGTCTCTCAGATATTTCTGTTCTTCTTACCTTGTTACATCTTAGAACCAAGGGGAATAGCCAGTGAGTAAATGTGGACAGTAAATTTTTATAATATTGAATCCATGCTCTGCAATTATTCTATAGAGATGGTTGATACTTTTTCCTAAGGACTTGTTACTTCAAAATACTGTGCAAATATGTGAAATGCTCTGTTCTTAAAAGCCTCCAGGTATACCTGCTAGTAGTTTGTAAAACTTCATTTCTAAATCAGGCTTATCACCCACCCTCTGAGTCATTTGAATATGACCACTAGAGAAGTACCTCTGTGGCCTAAATGGGAATGATCTCTTAAAACAAAGTCTTCATCAAAACATTTTAGTCCCAGTACCATTGTTTTGCATCTCACACAAAAAGCCCAGTTAGATTGCATACAGACAGATTAAAAAGGGAGTGATGTCAGACAGCTGAAGCCTTCTCCTGTTTGGAAATTATTACAGACCTATCCATGAGCCTTTCAGCTCACTGAAAGTCCTGGGCCAACCCACTACTCCCAGAGGAATAGACATACTGGTGTTTCTTACATCCTTTCAGTTAGGGGAGAAGTAGGTTTTCCATTCCTGGGAACAAGTAACAGGCCTCAGCTAAGGTTCTGGGGAGAGTTCAGGTCACCTTTATGGAGCCTAAACATGTCTATTCTGCTGTCCTTTGTTTTAAGTAACCAAGTGCAATGGGATTTTGTTTGAGGTCTAGAAGATTCTGAAGATTCTCACAGCTACTCTTGAGTATTCAGGGTCTTCAAAGAATCTTCTGATTTTATTCACCCTACTGCTCTATTCAGTCTTATTTTTAACTGAGGACATACTTTTTAGGAGTAGATTTAATGTTGTGGTAAGATTCCTGAAACTTTTTGAACATTCTGCAAAAAGAATATGTGATTAGGATTTTTTTTAGGATTTTTTTTTTTTTTTTTTTCAAGAATTATACTCAGGGAAATTGGTTCTAATTAATGATGGGATAGTGACTTTATATTAAAAACTGGTTTGTTACCCTGCTATAGGGTAATTGCAGCAGATGAAGGAAATATGTTTACTGAGCATGAGGTAATGAACGTTGCAATGTTGTTTCTGAGAGATAAAACATCTCTTTTCAGAGAAAAAAAATAAAAAGACAATCACAAAGGCTCACAAGACCAAATTATTCTGACTGAAAACACAAACCACATTTATAAGGTGATGCAGAAAAGTCTGAGGTAGAACAAAAAATAGCAAGGAGGGAAAAGTTTCAGAGAATCAGTAACTGCTAGTTTTGAGAAAAGTGAAATAAGGTATATGTCTGGAAGTTGAGCTTCAGTTTGAAATCTCTGATGCCTAAGATTTAAGTTTTGAGCTCATGTGTGTTGCTGTTCCCTCAGGGTGGGAACTGGGAGAGTCACACATGTTTACACAGAAACCCGTTTTCACATAATCTGAAGGAACATGGTATCCTGGAGATTTCCATATCCTCAGTTAAATGTCTGATTTTGTTTTAGCTCTTCAACATATTAAGAAGAGCCTGAATTTGATACAGAATAGCAAATTGATCACATAAGCTACATTTCAATAAGCCAGGCTAAAAATAAATGAGAAAGCTTTAACAGCTTAATTGTGAGTTAATCATATTACACCCTGTAGATAGGTCTGAAAAGCCAGTGACAGAAGACAGAAAAAGTTCTATGTGTAACCAAAACTTCTTTTAAGCTGTAAAATAAATGAAAAAAAAGAAAAAAAAAAGAAAAAAAAAAAAAGTCAGCTTTCAGAAATACTGATTTGAATATTGCCCCGGTATAATGAATTTTCTTAAGATTTGCTGTATCTGTTATCCCCAGTTTGATGAGAATATTGCATTACTTCACCATTAGATTTTGATCTATCTAGTCATTACTCTGACTAGTCGTTACTGTGAGAACCAGGCACATACTTTGTAATTGAAGGAATTGTTAAACAAAGCAGCATGGAGGGAGAAAGAGAAAAATAGTTTATGTATGCTGAAATGCAGTTCTCAGTAAAACTGTTTGACAAATTCAGGACAGTGAAACTTTAATGATAAATTCAGGTTTTACTTCATACATAAGTGAATGATATAAATGCATATAAAGACACAAATTAATAAAGATGGCTTCACTAACAGCTGCAATCCTGAATGTGGTAAATACTGTGGAAAAAACCTTCTATCACCATTTTTCCTCAAATTCTTCATATATCTATTAAAAAAAAAAAAAAAAAAAAAAAAAAAAGTCAAGCCCAAGACAATCAATATGAAACTTCTACATATGTAGACAGTAAAATAAGTAACTATATTTCCAAAGCTGCCAAGTAACTTAACAAGTCCCCTTTAAATGAATGAACTAAGCATTCAGTGCTTTAGAAGCTCTTTAACATGACATGTAAATATGTAATCTGATTAAGGTAGTATAATTTATGGATGACCTCGTATTCTGAAGACACTTTTCTAAGGACAGGTAAACTAGCATTACCTAAGGATAATGCTGGTTTGGAGCAACAAAAGAATATATAAGAATTTGATCTGACTTTACAAAATTAAAAAGAAGAAAAGATCCACTCTTTCAAAATAATATCTAAAAGATTTGTAACCTGTAAAACAGGTTGGTAAAAAAACCTTTTCCTAAGTCCAAGATGATTTGCAGAGCATTGGTGTGCAGAGAAAGGGTCGTAAAAATATGAATTAATCTAGAAATTAAATTAGAATGTGATAAGTCATGCTGTCACATCTAGATCTATCAGGCAGAAAGACAGACAAACAAAAGAATTTGAAACGATAATAATAATAATAACAAAGACAAAGGAAGTTGGAGTCAGATTCTTGTTTGTAATGTTAAGAACTATTTTTTGCATATCAAGTGCATAAATCTCTAATTTTTTTGTAGGCATATATGAGTGGAGATGAGAGTAGAGTAGAGACAAGGATATAAGTACAAATGAGCAGACAGAAAAACAATGAATTTCAATTAGCCAAGGTAAGGTACTATGAAGTATATTTAAATATAATTTTAAAAACATGTTGATATGGTACTTTTATGGACATATGTTGACTTGGACAGGAAAGAAGGTGAAATACAAGACATTTTCTTTTCACACAGAGTGTAAACTGGACCAAATAATTACTTTTAACAAATTTATGTGAGTAGAGGTCAGTGCATATTGAACAATATTTAACCAAAATAAATATTCAAGTTGGCAAACCCTGATATAATTTATTCTGGAGTACTTAAAGAAATAAATAAATTATTCCTTGAAGCTCTTAGTGTTTGTGCTTTAGAACTTGTAAAAGATGAAGGAAGGAGATTATAAGAGAAGGAAAAACAATAATTTATTTTTTTTAATGAGAAAAATCAGGAACATTTGGGATTTTATTTCAAAGATGTTTTTACATTCTCGTAGGGAAACTAAGTATATACCATAAAATTATAAATGCCAGGTAGGAGTAGGTTTAAAGTTACTTTCACAAAACAGACTGAAAGGACATCTGAAGTTGCATTTGTTCACATGCTTTCTCTGTTGAACTTGAAATGGGGAACAATTGGGTAGGAAGCTAAATAGGATATATTTTTTATCCAAGGGGTCATAAATTAAATATAGAACAACTGTGATGATGCTGGAAAAAATGCTATTTCTATTCTGGGCTTCATTAATAGAAGTTTTTCTGTAAAACAATGAAAGAAGTTAAAAGACTTGGATTTGTTTAATCTGGAAAAGAGAAGCTGGAGGGAAGTCATGATGACTGTTTTTCCAGTATGTTCTCCATCGCCACTGGAGGACAGAGGAGAAAGGACTGGCTCAGTTTGCAGAAAAGTAGGTTTTGGCTTGGTATTAGGAAAAACTAACTACATAAGGACAGAGAAAATGTGGAGCAGGGTACATATAGAGCTTGTAGTATCTCCTGGTGGATATTTTTAAGAGTAGGTTGTGCACATGTTGGGAATATACTTTTAAGCTCTGATGTGTTATAGTTATCTATTTAATTCTTTCTAAATCTGCATTCCTGTGATTGTGTACTTCCAATGATTAAGAACCTGCAGAGGACTAGCATTTCCAAGTGAAGTCATTAGGATACTGACATTAAGACCATCTTATGAACCTGTTCAGGTCTTTAGCAGACAACTGTTAACTGACATTAAGACCATCTTATGAACCTGTTCAGGTCTTTAGCAGACAACTGTTAACTGTTGCTGAACTCTATCACTATGCCGGAAAACAAAATCAAACTAAACCAAACCAAAATAGAAAAGTCAGAATAATGCAGTAAATAATTCTGTGTCTCTTAAGTAAGATGTAAACCATATTTTTTTCTTTATGGCAATTCATGAATGGGCCATCCAGGATTAATGAGTACTCTTCTTAAGCTTGCCACAGTCTAAATGAAAATTATGTGACATTTAGGTGAAATATTTAATTATTTATTTTTGCAAACTCTTGGCATCATGAGGTACATTGCAAAAAGATCTAGGAAAGACAGCAGGAAAGGGAAAGGAAGCGGGAAAGGGAGCAAGAAAAGGAAGGGAAGGGAAGGGAAATTGAAACTGCCTTTATTTGCTACCAATACAAACAAACAAACAAAACCACAAAACCACAACTAACCAACCAAAAAAAAAGGTTAAAATAAAGTTGTGAGGTAATTTGAGGAAGGGAAAATTTTCTTGCTGTATGAACTGTATGAAGCTGCAAATGTAGACTATAGCTGAAAACAAATGAAAGAAATGGAAGCACCTAGGTAAGAATTTATTATCACTGATGGTCTGACCAAATCTTGCTAGCTCTAAAACCACTTTGCACAATATTGGAAAGTGCTGTTGTTTTCCAATTCTTGCTCTTATGTGGTTATCTTGCCAGATCTGAAGAATGACTAGGATTGGATATGGGCCTGTTGTGCAGAAGATTACTAGTAGAACATCATTGTACACTGTTTGAAGAAAATACTTCAAATGACTGTGGTTATCATGCCTCCCTCTATGTAAGTGTTGAATCTATGCTTAGCATTCCATGTCATCTTTAAGCTGCAAAGCACAATGAACTTGTAACAGTGTGTAGCTATGAACAGCTTTCCTGCCAGGACAAAGCATTAATCCTTGTGTTCTGGAAAATCCTAAGGATTTGTGATGTGATCTCTGATCACTCGGATCAGAATTTTGGTTAGGGTTTTCACAACAGGCTTTAATTTTTTCACCTACAAATTTTGGAGGAGAAAATCTTCTGAAAGCAATGCCCTTCTGTTTATGGTTGCATGCTCATATAACTGTCCTTGCCTGGAATAGGCAACTAAAATCTCAGAATAGCTTGGCAAAAGAAGGCTTGGTGGAGGGAGGAGGAAAGGAGAGGGGAGGGAGGGGGGGACAGACACACGACACAGAGTGGCTGCTGTTGGTGCTGTTTTCCAGTTTATTTAGCAGATAAGTGCCATAACAATACCAAGTGCCATAAGTTTTAATTCAAGTAACAGTAAAATGGTTCATGTCACAATTTCCACATATGCTAAAACTATCATTGCATTACAAGGAATTAGATACATGTGAAAATTTAGTTTACTGTGTGTTACCCTTTAATCATGGATCTTACATGTAATTGAGTATTCATCATCACAGTGTCCAGAAACAGGTTTTTATGAATGTTTCTCTTTGTAGAAGAAAGTTTCCACTGGTCTCTACAAAGAATAGGTAGGTAAACTAGTATTAATGAGGTGAATACATGTGGAATATTACCATGTTTATTGGTGTCAAAATACCAAGTGACTGTAAGTCACCAAAGACTGGGCTTGATGACACCAAGTTGGGCAGGAGTGTTGAGGGTAGGAAGGCTCTACAAAGGGATCTGAATAGGTTGGATCAATAGGCTGAGGCCAACTGAATGAAGTTCAGCAAGGCTGAGTGCTGCGCCCTGCATTTGGGGCACAACGATCCCATGCAACGCTGCAGGCTTGGAGAAGAGTGGCTGAAAAGCTGCCAAGCTTCCCGGCAAAAAGGGACCTGCGGATATTGGTCGGTAGCCAGATGAATATGAGCCAGCAGCGCGCTCAGGTGGCCAAGAAGGCCAACAGCATCCTGCCTTTTGTGGCCAGCGGGACTAGGGAAGTGATTGTCCTGTACTCCACTGTGGTGAGGCCGTTCCTCAAATAGTGTGTTCAGTTTTGGGCCCCTCTCTACAAGAAGGATATCGAGGTGCTGAGGCACGTCCAAAGAAGGGCAATGAAGATGATAAAAGCTCTAGAGAACAAGGCTTATGATGAGTGGCCAAGGTAACAGGTGTTATTTAGCTGAGAGAAAAGGAGGCTTAGGGAGACCTTACTCCTCTCTAAAGCTACCTTAAAGGAGGTTGTAGCAAGGTGGGGATTGGTCTCTTCTCCTAAGGTTCAAGTGATAGGACAAGAGAAAATGCCCTCAAGTTGCAGCAGGGGAGGTTTAGGTTGGGTATTAAAGAAAATTTCTTTACTGAAAAGGTTGTAAGGCATTGGAACAGGCTGCACAGGGAAGCAGTTGAGTCACCATCCGTGGACGTATTCAAAAGATGTGTAGATGTGGTGCTTAGGGACACAGTTTAATGGTAGACTTGGAAGTTCTAGGTTAAAGGTTGGACTAGGTGATCTTAGAGGTCTTTTCCAACCTAAATGATTTTATGATTTTACGATTCTGTTAATTAACATTCAGGAATGTGAGTTGATTGACATGCTTATCTTGCTCATCTATCCAAAGCACTGGACAGATGTTGGAGGTTTGCAGTTGAATGCTCAACTGTATGAGGCCTCACAACTGTTGCGGTTAAGTGATGTTTGAGGTAAGGCAGAAGCCTCACAACTCAACTTTTTTTCAAGTGAAACCAGGAAAGCAACCATGCTTCTGTAATGACCATTAACTTCACCCCCTCTCCCTCCTTTCTTCTTGACCAACAATTCAACAAGCCTTGTTAAGAACCAGTCAGCACATGATAAGTGACTTAGTCTCATCTCATCAAAAAGTATATATCTGGCATTTAGAAACCTCCAAATTGAGGATGAGAACTCCAACTATTGGACAGGTCAATGAGTCTCTCACCTCCCCAAGCAGGGACTCCTCTTTAGTAAGACTCTCACCTCTGACTGTGTCAGATGTTACAATTGAAAATATTGATAACTAAAGTGCTGAACTATTAACTCAAGATTATTGCAGGAAGTGAATTTATCAATGGTAATTCTGAATCTATCTGTCACCTTAATAAATTAACTATCTTTTCAACTTTGTGAAACTGTCTAGGTAAAAGTCCTTGTCAGGGCTCTGAAATGGGCAAGCGTTGACTCAGATAAGTGTCAACACATATATACACATAATCCTTAGACATAAACCATTTACCAAGTCTGGAACTAGGACTGGATCTAACCACATCTAGGCTTCTCTTTGAGAATAATTTAAGAAAGCAAGGGGGTCCTTTCTGAACCCTGTGACTCAGTGGGAGAGGCTCCCTCAGCCACATGTCCTTAACGTGATAGTACAGACTAAACCAATGCATCAAAGAATATTTGTTCCCTACAGCTATTTTCAAACGTACATTTGATTGTTGGAAAAGACTTTTTGGAACAACTTTAATGAAAGCAATTAGAGAAGCACCAGAATCCACTGCATAGCTTATATGGCATTCTGCCGAGAGCAGGAACCTGAATCTGGTCCTAAATCCTGAAACAAAGTATTCCTTTTATCAAATGAAAATAAAATTTCATCAAATGCAATGAAAAATCTACCTGTGAAGCATAAAGGAGAATGCCTATAAGTAAACTGAGTGGAACCTTTCTTCATGCTCCTGTTGAGTGGCATGCTTATTCTTCATTGTTAAGGACTATCATCTTGAGGTATCTCAGTCTTCCCCTTCATTTTGATAGAATTCTGTGTTTAACTCTTAACTGTCATTACTCACAGGAGCTCAGGACCTAAAAAATCCTTAATGGGATTTTTTTCCTCAAATGAGTTTCAGACCTTCCTTGTTTTAAAAGGTTGTTTTGAAATCAGGGGAGAATAAATATATATCTTTTAGGAAAAAAAAATAATCTATCACTCTCATGTGCTAAAATAGATTTCCTGGAGACTAGAGGAATTATAGTTATCTTCTCTTTCAGATCATTCTGCACAGTTTAGCAAGCACTCGATGTTTAACAATGTGCTGGGAGCTGGGTTGTTTTCTTGCTCTTGCCACATCAACATATGACTGTATAAAACAATGCACATTTTCCCTAAAAGTTGATTGAGAATGTTACACATCACGACAAATCTGGCCTAAGTTAACATTTCCAAAGAAAGGCTGAACTCTAAAGCCATATGGGTTATGCACCCTAAAATCTGAAGGTGATAACAGAAGAGATTTTTTGTTCATTAATGGAGATGTTTTTAATAGCTTCTCAAGGAATAATCAGAGGCATTAGAGGACTAGAGGAAAATGAATGTAAATTCATTGTTTAAGTAAGGGATTAGTGAGGAGACAAGAAAATATAGACAAATAAATCTGAGTAAGAGACATGCTTCAAATGACATCAATTATCTTCTAATGAAAACTAAATAATGTTAAAATAAACCAAAATAAATGCTTCTCATCCGGTTGTCTGTAGTAATACTTTATTTATTTATTTATTTATTTATTTATTTATTTATTTAGTGTGTGTGTGTTTTTTGTTTGTATGGGTGGGGATGGGGGATGTGTAAATTCTGTTACACCGGCTCAGCTGAATGAACACAGATCTCAGGATCAGGGTCAGCTTGGTAAGCCATAAAATAATACATTTCCTGAGTAACATCCTCTCCTCCCACTCTGTCTCCCAAATGTTATCATATTTCTCGCAGATGAGTCTGAACTTCCTGTGGTCTCTCCAGTTTGTTTGAAGATATACGTGTGTATACTGGACAAAATACCTTATTTTGCAGACCACCTTTCATTGATAGTGTTTCAAAAAATGCATGGCAGAATTGAACTAAGTACTGACAATAATCATTAAGACATTAAGACATGGTTTTGTTGATTAACTTAATTAAAATGTAGTGTAATATAATGAAGGAAAGCTTGAAGGGATAATAGGTTAAATATCAAAGTCTAAAAAATAGAATACTAACTAGGATTTCCTGTTAAATCATGCCATAGTGAGCAGAGTGATAGCTCTGTAAGTGCAGCAGAAGAATAAATCAGAAACTTCTGATTTACAGAGGACATAGGATAATATAGAATTACCACTATTCTAGAAATGGTTAGTTTAAGCTTAATTTAAACTGCTTTGCATTGCATTTAGTTTGGTGGGATGATGTTGTTCTTTGTATCTTAATATTTTCCTTACTTCCTTTTGGACTTAACTGATGGTGTGGGGACAGTTATGATGGTATGATACCTACAAGAAAGAACCCCCCACACACAGTTTTTTTTTTTTTTTTTTTTTTTTTT
>CM021698.1:53401099-53413818 GCA_011074415.1 Stictonetta naevosa
CTGAAAGATAGGGAAAACTTAGCTTAGGCATAAAAACATATTTAGTGAAGTACATACTTCACACATTTATGTGAAGTATATCATGATTCTAAGTACATACTGATCTTTTACTCTGTAAGATTCAAGTAGATTTAGAGTTAAGCATTGCTTACATCTTTTAATGAATCAATGTGTTTAAAAGGCTAGAAAATTACTGTGAAAGGCATATCCCCTTCTCCCTAACCCACAAAGTTTATCTTAGTTCACTAACACATAGAGAAAGTGCTTTCTTTTCTGGATGATATTTAACGTATGGCTATAACTGCATTGGAAGCACTATAATGCTATAGCAATTATTTCATTTAAAATGTGTGGTCCTGATTTAAGGTAAGAATGTTTGGTATTTCAAATCATTGTTATTGACAATTTCATTACCTGCTTGGATGGTAGAGTGTCTGACATCTGGGCATCTATCATTGTCCACTAGACCACTTCTCAAACAATTGCTGGCCTCATAGAAAGGATATCTGAGGGTGTTCAGATATTCATTCAACCTTTCTTTTAGAGTGTCCTCTTAGCTGTTGCCTGACTGTTGACAAGTTCAGAGAAAGCACTACTAAGCACTACGTTCTTGCTCAAACTAATGATTTTACTACCTTTCCTTTTGTGGGATGGACTCTGCTGTAAACATAGATCAAGGAGATCTGGTCACCGGTAAATGTTTTTTATATTTTCTATTCCAGTAGTTGCATTCCTTTTATGTTCCAACAATCACACAAAATTGCTGTACAAGAATATTGAGGCAGTCACATTTTCTATAGTCAATGATCAGGTTATATGAAAGGGGCACCCTCTCTTGGCGTCAAAATGCCTTAATCCAGCCCAAAGTCTATAGTTTTGCAAATTGTTTTTTCACTACTGTATGTCAACACACAGTTACAAACATAAGAATGTGAATACTTGTAAGAGGAAAGGTCCCACTCTTTATCCTGTGTCCAACAAAAACCATCAGCCTAGGAAAGAGCAAGAACAGAGCATATGTGCACAATAGGTCCCTGAAATACTGTGAGTCTCCTAAAATTTTAAGAGTGGGTATTTCTCAAGCTTGATGTGGCCTCTGCATATTTAGTTAAATGTAACAACTATCTTTTCCACATTCTTCTCAGAGTTTCCCATTTTAGCCCATGCAAATCTCTAGGATCCACATCTTGCTTTGGCAAAAACTTCAACAGGCCTGTCTGCTGTGTGATGAACCACATTCCTCCGTAGGAAATTTAGTTTTAAAGATTTATTTTTCTAGATTTTATAGATATAAGGTGATTTTAGATATTTTATAAAATATATATATTTGTCTTTATTTCAAATGAGACTTGCTTCCTTATAGATTGGTCTTGTTTTTCTTTTCATGCAGATATTGTATTCTCTTTCACTGTTACATTGTTGAAATTAGTGATTAAAAAGTTAATTTTCAAGTTTTGTTTTTTTACACTGAACTTCCTTTTATTTTTTCATCCAGCATTTCTACCTTGGAGATTTTATTCTAATAAGTATGCTGCATCCATCATTCACATGTGTTGTAATATTGACCTACTGTTCACAACTAATCAGACTTCCAAGCTGTAGCCATTTCTCAGCTTTGGATTTCATTTGAGCTTTATTTGAGCTAATATGTTATTTAGTAAGCAATACAGCTCATAGCTCTAAGTGCCATCAGAATTTTTCATTTTTCCTTCTTTGGAAAGTTCAAGTCATTAAAAAATAAAAAATAAAAAATGTGATGTACAGACAAATCCTTTCAACTTTATCATCACTGAGTTTCTACTTTCTATCATGAGTTTTCCATGAAATGATCTACTATACCTTGTATCTATCTTTTTGGAATTATGGATGTAATCCAAAACACATCAGAATTCAATGACCACTCTATGAGGCAACTGCAAGGAATGAATCCAGTGATCTATATATATATATTTTTTTTCCTGCCTCTAATTACTATGCTCCTATGAACTCTAGTCCCATGGTGAGTTTACTAGGCAATCTCTAAACGGCCTAAATAGTTGTAAGCTATCATTTTTCTTGAAAACCAGAGTTTGGACATGTAAACTCACAGTGGTATGTTATTATGACAATACCAACATGTATCTAAGCTTCAATGAAACAAATATATCAAAATTCACACTTACTTCTTTGCTTAATTAATTAATGCTATAATATCACGATCCATACTGAAATACCCTTGCATATTCTTTCCACATTAAATGGATGGTCATTTGTCTGTATGTAATTGTGCACCTTTGGTCCACCCAGTAGGATGAGTGCTTGATGAGAAATGTGCTTCAATCTTTTCTGAAAAGCTAGGAAATATATTTATAATGTGTGTGTGTGGTTTTTTTTTCTTCCCAATATGTAAATTAAAACATTTCTTTTGTTTCCTTTCACCTTCTTGTCCTCCCTCTAATGAGCAGAACGATAAAGACAACTAAGATTTGCAGTTGTTGCTCCATAGTGAAGAAGCAAAATCTTGTGTCTTAAGAGCGAAGAAGAGCTCGTAACTAAAAATCAAATGTCCTTTAATTCAGGAAAAATACAGTCCAAGTAGGCCTAAAGCAAAAGGAGTCTGTTTTTTAGAATATTGTTACATTTATAACTTGCTTGAAACCTCTGTATATAAATTTTATGATTAGCCTTGCTTTGTTCAAAAATAAATTATACTACAAGTAAGAGAATTATGAAAAGTGTGCGTTAAAGTATTGCTATTTATTTATTTATTTATTTTTGCATACAAGAATTTTCACAGTGATCTTGATATTTATGGATACTAGAAAACGTGTTTCCTTGCTCCTGCTAAAGGATGTAAAACACTTAAGGTCATATAGGCAGTTCTGAAAGAAAAATACAGTTTCTGTTTTAATGAACTGGTTTCACTAATAGCTGTCAAACTGAAAAAAAAAAAATAATAGAATTTCCACAGATTCTGAAAAATTAGTATGTGATATGATAAAATATTTGTGTTTATCAGACTCACCTGAGCTGAGTCTGCTGTTGTGCGCCATACAAAATCTATAAAATCTATAAAACTGTGTAATCACCTTGAGGTGGTTTAGTAGTCTAGAGACTGATAAAGACTATAATTTATACTTATAATATTTTATCTACATGGACTTCTGCAAAGCCTTTGACATGGATCCACTCGACATCCTTATGTCTACACTGGAAAGAGATAGATTTGAAGGGTGGACCATTGGGTAGATAGGAAATAGGTTGGGTGGTCCAGGTGGACACTGGTGAGTAGCAGTGTCCTTGAGAGGTCTGTTTTGGGAATGGTATTGTTTAAAATCTTTATCATTGACATAAACAATAGGATAGAATGCACCCTCATCATGTTTGCAGATGACAAATGAGGGGTGCAGTGGTGCAGCAACATGAGGAAGAGGAGTGCCATCCAAAGGAACCTGGACAAGCTAGATGAGTGGGCCCATGTGAACCTAATGAGGGTCAACAAGTCCAAGTGAAAGGCACTGCACCTGGGTCAGGGCAATCCCAGACATGAATACAGACTGGGTGAACAATTCATTGAGAGCAGTCCTGTAGAGAAGGACTTCAGGGTTCTGGTGGATGAAAAGCTTGATATCAGCTAGCAGTGTGCATTTGCAGAGAGACCTCATTGCAGCCTTCCAGTACTTAAAGCAGGCTTATAAAAAAGTTGGAAAGTGACTTTTTACATGGGCAAGTAGAGATTGAATAAGAGTGAACAGTTTTAAACTGAAAGAGGGGAGATTTAGATTAGATGTTAGGAAGAAATTTTTCATTCAGTAGTTGGTAAGGTACTGGAACAGGTTGTCCAAAGAAGTTGTGGATGTCTCATCTCTGGAGGTGTTCAAGGCCAAGTTGAATGGGTCTTTGAGCAACCTGATCTAGTGGGTGACATCTCTGCCCATGACAGGTGGGTTATAACTAGATGATCTTTAAGGTTCTTTACAACCCAAGCCATTCTAGGATTCTAAAATTCTATGATTCTCTTTTTTTTTTTTTCTTTTTTTTTTTCTTTTCACTTTCCCCTGTCTCTAACAGACTGAGAAGAATGTGGTTCCTATTGCAATGCTATTTTTTTTTTTTTTTTTTTTAATGGTTAGAGCAGATCCACATGCACTAGTTAAAGATGCAACTTGTGTCACTGGTTGTTGTTAAGTATTCCATGAGTACAACACTTTTTCACCAACACTCATTTATTACTGGTGACTGCATTTTACTGATCTTACCATCATTTACCTATCATCTTCAAGTTATAATTGAAACACATGTAGGAAATTAGATGTTTTTCTCACTCTTCATTCCAAAATGTTTTAGGAACAGTTGAATCTGAGATTGCAGTGGAGTATATGGAAGAATTGATGCTGACCATGTTAATGCTGATAGATAATCAGACTAAAGAGTTCTGTAAAACATTTCACAAAACTTGTTTCTTTTCCCTTTAATTTGACATTCTATTACAGACATATACATATTGTGATAGGGCCTGGAACACAGAGCCTTTTGTTCTTACTAGATAATTTTTGTTGGACTTGGGATGCCTTAATTCCAGTTACTTAGTGGTTGCACAAGGCTTTAGAGGAGATAAATCTGTACATACCAATGAACTGGTTCTACACAAGTCTTAGCCTTTTCAAGAAGGCTCTGCAGATAATCGTTACCTAGGGCACTAGACTTTGAGAAACAAACTTGTATTAAATGTTGCAGCCTGGATTGTACCATTTCTATACATCTTTGCACAGAGAGATGTTTTGCTTATGGGGAAATAGTATTTTGTTGATGCTTGGTCTACAGGGCACACCTTTGACATGCTTTGGCTAGCAGAATGCCACTGATTGCACTCAGTGATACGGGTTAGTCTGACTACTCCTTCCTCATTGCCAAGTGAGTTGCTTCACAGTTCAAAAGAACAAGCAGTTACTGGAGAATAAGTATGAAGAACTTGCAGCTGAGCCTGAGTGCTGTACAACTTATAGATGGAGGCAATGTGAGTTTTACCCTGGCCCAGTACAGTCTTTAAGTGGGAAACTACCCATTTAACTTCAAACATGTTTCACAATTTATATAGGATGAGCTTACCAAATAAATTTCTGTGGAACAAAATGTGTTCTGTTTTCCTTGAATGGCAGAGAAGATTTCCTGGAAAACTGGAAGAACTGGAAGAACTCTCTAAGTTTGTTATAACTATTGAAAAGCAGCAACTTAAAATCTGTATGGAGTGTATGGTTGGTTTTCATACTATCTGTATGAAAGAATCCATCTTGAAAGACTCCAGAATATCTTAATCATTCAATAACAATGGAAAGAGCAAAGTGGGATCACCCCTGAAATAAAATAAAGTTCCTTCTCAAATATAAAAATATTGTTGGAGAAAACTGCCATGCATGCCTTCCAAAGGGGGACTTCTAAGGGTAAAACATATTCATTCCAAGTGCTATTCCAACTGCTTTTTACTCTGTTTTGTTGCAGTATCCAAGGGAAAGCAAAGAAAGATACAGTACTATTTTGCCACCTAATATCCTGAATTTTTCTCAATCCAAAAATAAACATTTGCTCTGGACTGATGTCCTGGCAACATTTGCTGCCTGTCCCAAATTAGACATGCTCTTCAATGGTTCAGAACCAGTTTATTTTGCCCATTTATTCCACTTCAGGGTGGCTCTTTTGCACCAAAAAGTGGTAGTTAAACACTAATACCATCTGTCTCCTATGAACATATAAAACAATAGTGTCCCACCACCACACTTTTTTTTTTTATTACTTTTTTTTTTTTGAGCTTGCAGCACAAAATAGATTGCTAAACAATTCCCCTTTACAGCCCAAACTCTTGTACAGAAAAAGCTATTTTTTGTCTTAGGGTGTATTAGAGTGTGCTTGAGAACTATTAAATATTAAACTTACCTCAGCCAAGTCTGAGTTGATATTTCGTGTAATATTTCCTGTAAAACTTCTGTATATATATATATATATATATTTTTTTTTTTTACATAGACATTGTAGTTCTGCTGCGGCAACAACAGAAATTAACAGTTAACAATCCCATTGTTTCAAAATTGTCTTCATAAATACTGTCAGGATTGTGTTTGAGAATTTATCTGATAGATTATATCTTAGGGCATCTTTCTGCCATTTTTAAATTCCAGAAATTCTCCCAACAGACCTATGCAAGATAGAGATTCTTAAAAGTAAGCATCCCACATGGTCTGTAAAAAAGATCAAAGCAAATCACTCACCCTATCTTTTTCTCAAGAAACAGATGCAAGGGAGTTTTTCACAGCACTCACAGTTTCAGGTGTGGAGATTAAGTATGACCTTTTCTTATATGTCAGTAATTCACATGCTATCTGAAGACTTGGGCTTGTTAAAACTTGTTTAATAAGTATAAAGATGAAATAAAGATGATCAAGATTTCTGTTAGAGATGTTTCTCTTTTGAGAACATAAAATCTAGAACCATTGGGGATTTTTTTGATTGTTTTGTTTAGTTTTTGAGAGAGAGGAATAAAGTTAAATTCTGCTTGGGAGGATTCTGTGCTTTACTCTTTTAGAAATGCAGAAAAAGCAAATGGGAATACTGTGTCATCTAAAAAAAAATCATGTACCCTGCATTGTTTTTCAGTTTTAGGTCTGTGTCTAGCATGGGCATATGTGATTGTAGGGATAAGTGTTGAAAGCAAGATGATGTCATTAAACTGTAAGCAGTTGACAACAAACAGTAGACACATTTCCCAAACCAGTCCATCAGAAAATTCTGCTTTGCAGTATTCATTTCAAATGTTTCAAAGTTCACCTGAATAAACAGCTTTGCTGCTTTCATCTTGGTATATCCAGTTTGCTCTACTAACTTGTCTTCATCCCAAATTTCAAGGTTATGTCATACTACCCAATAACTTTTCTGACATTAAAAGTTATCCAACATCCAGAGCAGAAGCAGGCACTGACTTTTCAGACAGACTTGCTTACCTGCTGTTACTTCCTTTTGTGATTCATATGAGCACTCTACATGTACTTTTGTACCAACCAAACCAAAACAGTTTTATGTTTGTTTTAGAATAGTCTTCTATTACAGTCTTGCAAAACTCACTTATTTCAACTCTTTTTAACTGTGACATTTCAGATGCTTAGGCACAACAGTTGCTGAGTAGCTTCAGGTTGTCCTTACTGTGTATCTCTGTGAGGGTAAGGTTTTGTGTGGTGGAGCTGAATGAAGAATGAAATCATACAATTAAAAAAAAAAAAAACAACACTATATTTGGTATGTTATTACTATAAAATATGGTTGCAAACATCAAATTTGAGGCACAAGAAGTTGGTGCTCCCTGTTTGAATCTTAATTTTGAAAGATCTGGCTCATGGAACATGAGGCAGAAATCAATGCATCTCCCTTCTATTTCATTATAATCTCATATCATCTCTAAAGTCAGGTAAAAAAAAAAAAAAAAAAGGCTAAATACAAACACTAGGAAATAGGTTGCTCACAGATAGCTTACAGCAAATGTCTTCTGGCAATAAATAATTAAATAAGTAAATTCTGACTTTCATAAGAGACCTTGCATCTTCACCTCATGCTTTAGCTACTGCTTATGGGTGATGAACACAAAAGAAGAGTTCTCAAATAATTATTGCACTTATTTTAAGGAATTAGCTATATTTTATCAACTTTTCCAGATAGTAGCTTCTGGCACAGTTATTGAAATATTTGCTCTGATATCAACCCAACACACTTTATGTGCCAGTAGTAAGAACCTGTATATTTCTAGCAGCTGAAGGACTTAAAATACTTTTCCATTACCCTTTCCCTTCCCTTTCCTTTTCCCTTTCCTTTTCCTTTCCAGGGTCAGCTGTTTAGGTGGTTCCACAATAACAGAAAGGGGAAAAATAGATGATATTGCTTACAAACTAAAGATAACAATTTCCAAACTTCAGCTTATTTTCTGATAATTGTTGAAACTTCATGATGAGTGATTGTACTCTGATAAAATTGTTTACTTGCAGAATAATTCATAGAGCTTGAAAGAACAAAAAGAATATTTAACGAATAAATTATTCTGTTTATATTTTAGCTTTTATGTATAAATTTTCACTAAAATTTTGAAGTTTTTCTTTATTTTAACTGATATTTCAATACTGGTGGCTACATGATATTTGTATATAGCAGCTCAGTTCACTGTTACTACAAATACAAAGCCCCAGACTGTATCCACACAACAAAATTTAGAGTTTCTTTAAATTCAGATCTAGTTGTTCCTAATCTGAAGTCTGCACTGGCACAAAAATAAAATACTTTCTCCAAGTCTTAGATATGTTTTGATAAGTACTCATATATTCTTATGTGCCCATATAGACACTTTTAAGACTTTGATCAACAAATAATGATTGGCCTAGATTGATAAACATCTTCAAAATTCCTTATGAAGAGCATAAAACCCTTGAAGGATCCATAATTGCAAACCTAGTCGTGTAAATTTCTGTAACCAGAATTTCCAGCTGCCTGTCTGTGTTGTGCTTTGTACTGCCTTTTCTCTTCCTGGTTCTGACCAGACTGGAAAAGTATGAATATATTGAAAAATAGAATGTTTCCATGGCATATGAAGCCCAAGAAGAACAAGATGTACAGGACTTTTTCTGGAAAATTGAGAGATTTAGTCAAATTACACTAGTCACCCAAACAGCTTCAGTTGCATTGGCTTTTATTATGACAACAGTACATTGCTTATAAATTGAGTGCTATTTATCTACCTTAGCTCAGCTCTGTCACACCCTCAAGTGTTCTTCCATCAGTCTGGCCCTGAGATAGAATTAAAAGGAAAGGAAAAATGTATCTTGTAGATCATTTAAATGCGTAACTTCAGAATAGTATAGATAAGGAAATAAACTTCATGCTTTTTTTAATGACAGCAAAAGTACGTGGGCATGCTTATCTTTGCTCAGCAGACTGTTGATGTTTCTTTAACATGTATTGACTGATGATGATACTTTATATGCAAAAATACAGTCATATCTATATTCTTTTTATTATATGCATATTCAAACTAGTATTAGCACTGAAGAATACTAATATAAGCGCTGAAGACGCGCTACTCATTCACTGCTTCACTGTAGTAATCCTCCATTTTTTGTGAAGGAGTTAATTTCCAGACAGGCCTTGCTACAACACCCATCACAGTTAGAATTTTTGCATTTCATATGTATTCATTTCTTTTCACAATGATTCATCAAAGTAAGGCAGTAATAATATCATGCATTTAGAAATAGGAAGCTGTGTCAGAACAAAATTTTAGTCAATTTTTTTTCATTATTCCCGATTGTATTAATGAAATATCTACGACCTTAGTTCTTATAACTGTGGTTGCATAACTCCCTGCATATTCAAGAGTAACTTCAGCTGCAGATTTGACAGCATATCAGTTATGAAAGTAATTCTGCAAACATCAAGGAAAAGTAACATAATGACTACCTATAAAATTTTTGATTTGCATTTGTATATGTAGAAAAGTTAAATAGATTATACAACACTCGAGGATATGATTGCTGTTTTAACTAGGTATCTATGCTTCTCTGACATCGTTAATATTGTCACTCCCTAAATGTGTGACTTTAAGAATTTAAGTTTTCAGTGCAGTGCTATACAGATCATTTTCTAGTAAACTCAGAGGACATGATCAACCTGTTTTGGTACCATCTTTATATCTGTATTGATCAGCCTCAAAAACATAATGGTGAGGCTTCAAGTCTGAAGTTCAAATTCAAAGCTTCAGAATATCACTCACTTTAGTGACTCAGCCCATTCCCTTCATTTTTCCCAAGAATGATTTCATCTCTCCTAGACAGTTTATTCATGATTTTTCCCTGTCTCTGTTTCACCTCTATTTCTGATTCCTATCCAATTGTATTTCAGTTTACACAGTCTCAATTTCTATTGTTTTTCCAGTGTAGTTTCTCCCTTCTTGCCATTCAGGTCCCTAGTCTCATCTCTCTAGACTTCCTGTTACCCTTTTCTCTCTGTCCTATGTACAACTCCAGAATAATGTGTGTTACATTAAGGAGTCTTCTTTCAGTCTTTGGTTTTCTCTTATTCTAAAATTCTTTCTCCATCAACGGCTTGCAGATGCTGTTTCCCCTTTCTCTGGGTTTCATCAAATGATTTCTACCCTATCCTCCCTAACTCCCTGGTTTCTTCTATTCTTGACAGATGCTTTTTGGGCCTAAATGACGTCTGCAAAGACTGCTGCCTTTTGGTTGCCTGAACTACAATAAAAATAAAATTGCCTTTGAGCAAAACTCATCCCCACCTACCTCAAGATAATAATATTCCAGAGATACAATAGCAAGAGCAGATTGTGAGAACATATTTAAAGTATTTAGTAGATTAATTTCATTTGAAAAATATTTCTTGTTTCTCTAGGCTTACCTTTTTGCTCCTTTCACATTACAAACATCATTTCCTTGCTTTTCTGGAGATCTGGCTGCATAAAATCCAGCACCATGAACTAGACCTAGTGTGGCTAAGTAAAGCTGAGACATGCCTTATGCAAATATAATATTCTGGAATCACTCTCTCTCCTCTCACATGTATGAGAAAAAATAAAATGCAATTATTCAGAGATTGAAAGTCTTCAGAAAAGTTGGTCAGTCTGAGAATTTTCAACAGGCAAAAGTTGTATTCTTGGACCACAAGCCAGCATTCTGTATCATGTGAAGTCTCTGCTCTAAAGACTGAGGACTCTAGTCAAAGAAAAAATGTTACCAGACTTTTCACACACAGACAAAAACTTACAGTTGTCACTGGTCTTATTTTTGGAAACAGCTGGACAGTTTTTGCTGAAATTTAAAAAGGGAAAGGGAAAGGGAAAAAGAACAGCTCAACTCAAGGCTAGAGCTCAGCATCGAAAATTTCAGTTCAAAAGATGTAAGTTTGTCCAGGTTATTAACAACTCGAAAGTCAGTCTCACTATATGGAGCATCAGTCTCTCAATATGGAGTCTCAAGCAATTCTAACATATATCACTAAGCATGTATGTACGTGTTCTTTCTATGTACAGTATGGATGGAAGCTCTGGAAAGTCCTCAGTTACAACCCCAACCAGTTCAAGTTGTAACTTTGATTTAGCAAGCATGCTTAGCAGGCAACTCCTAAACAATATGATTAGTAAACAATTTAAAATTTATTTGCCAGTGCTTTTAATTACTTTCTGATGCAAAATTGTATGTTACTATAAACTAACATTTTCAAGAAGCATGTTTATTTCTCTCTGCTGGATTCTGGGCTACTTTATTGAATACTACTGTTGTAGTTTAGAGGAGGGTATTTTTTTGTTTGAGTTTCAAAATACATATAATTGGAGAGAGCAGGTAAATACAGAACTGTGACAATAATAATAATAATAATAATAATTAATTGGTCAGTACTTACTTGCCTTGCTTCAGGCAGTAGTATATTTCATAGCTGGGAAAGATTTTATGGAAAGCTAATCAGGAACATTCTGCTATACAGTAGAGTAATTTATCAGATGTGTTATCTGACAATGCTTACTGTGAAAGGACTATTAGGCAATGTTCCTACTAGAAAAGATAAAGGAATTTTTAATTAGATCCTCTTGTTTCTAAATTGATATGGCATGTCTGGATTAACATCTCATTAATAAAGGTACTTTCTTATAGTAAATCAAACTGTAACCATCTGAGCGATCCAGTAATCCCTGTCTTTCTTATCATGACTTACAGAATGCCATTCAGCTGTGCTCATTGCTGCTAGAAATGATGCCTTGTATCTATTATTTTTTTTCCTATATAATTAAAATCACCTTGAAAGTAAAGAAGGTGTTTCATAAGAGATGAAAATTTCAGTGTAAAGCATTCCGTTCTACATCAAAGAGTGAAGAAGAGAGAATCTTTACACCTCCATGCTTTTCCTCATTTATAATGAATGAAGATGACCAGATGTTTTGTATTTTTATAAATGATAGCCTCTTTCTGTGCCGTAAAGAAACACAGGCAAGAATCATAGAATCATAGAATATCCTGAGTTGGAAGGGACCCACAAGGATCATTGAATCCTATGCTTCATATTCACAATGAAGTCTCGTTTATACAAATTAGAAGAGAAATATTTTTTTTACAAATATGCAGAGTGAAGTATAATGCAGGTAGAATTAGACATTTTTTGACATCTATAAATTCAGGTAATCAGTACCTAATCTTTAAAACTACAATGGGCCTTGCCTCTTAACTTTAATAATCAATTCTAATCAGTGACTTGTAGTTCTCCCCATTATTTTCAAGTAAACCAGGGAATTCTTTGACCACACAGCACTTTAAACTTTTCTGTTGTGCTATGATAGCAGTTATCATAATTGCTGAGGTAGTGGAATAGTTGAACTTTATTTTTCTAGGCCTTCATCCTGCAAACATTTACATAAATCCTTAACTTTCTGTGTAAAAATAGTTCTATTAGTTTAGTTTGAAGCAGTAAAAAACTGCCTTTTATAATTACTACAAAGCCCAATTTCAACCCTGATTTAAACTAGACATGAAGCTTGCTCACAAAGGCACAAACAGCATGAATTGAGTCCAGTTCTCAGTAATATAAAATATTTTAATTTAAATTTTAATTTTGTAGCTCCAGGTTTGCTTCATGTGGCATAAAACAAGGCATAAAGCAAGGAAGAAAAAGAAAAAGAAAAAGAAAAAGAAAAAGAAAAAGAAAAAGAA
>CM021698.1:53413828-53437406 GCA_011074415.1 Stictonetta naevosa
AAAAAGAAAAAGAAAAAGAAAAAGAAAAAGAAAAAGAAAAAGAAAAAAAAGGCAGGGCTGAAATATCAGGGAGCTCCAAGACCAAAAGAATTAGCACAGTTTTGATTTGTTTGAAAATCTTCTGGGTGGTGCAAAACAAAAACAATTATGTTTCAAATACAACCAAGCAGAGAACTTGAAAACTTTAATTTCTATAGTGATATCATTAATCTTAATCAACATGATGCAGCAGTCAATTGACAGTTCAAATTCACGTATCAGGGCTCTAAGAATGTAAGACTTTGTTCTCTGTAAATATTTGGATAGTGTGGAATGCTTTACTCCTTGCCAAAAAAATTGAATATTTTTAAACAAGAGCAAGCTACAAGGCATAGGCCTTGAACATTATATATGAGTAAGGAAAAAGGTATTGGAAAAGTGCTAAGTCTAATAAAAAAAATCAAGCATTTTAATTACTGATATAAAATATAATGGAGCTTCTTCATCTATGTGTTACAGAGAACTGTCATTTTAAAAAGTCTTATTGGCAAACAGTAAGAGAAAAAAAGCAAAGTTTTGGTCTTAAGGTTTTGTGCACATAAACAGAATTACTATGTTAAATGAAATTAGACTGATTTTAAACTCAAAACAAAACAAAATAAAACAACAACAAATGAACAACAACAAAAAAAAATGTAGCTCTCGGGCTGAAGCTGTTGAGAGTGTGCACACTTGCACATTGTAATGCTTGTTTCCAAGCACTCCTTTCTTTAGGGAAGTCTGCAGTGCTGCATCACATATCCTCACTCCTGTGTGTTACACATGGGATGAGCCAGGACAGACTGCGTACCAGCAGCTCTATCAAAATAATCCAGAAATATGTTTCACCCCACAGAACAGGTGAGAAAATTTCAAGTACCTTGCACATAAGAAAATAAAATAAAATAAAATAAAATAAAATAAAATAAAATAAAATAAAATAAAATAAAATAAAATAAAATAAAAAGCAGCTTAAATTGTACTCGTTTGAGAATATTTCTATAAAGCAAGTCACACATGGTGGTTTGGCTCAGGGACTTGGAGGCTTGGGGTGCTATAACCTATATTACCATGGGGAGGGCCAAGAAAACTCATGTGGCCTCTAGAAATATGCAGTTCCTGTTTTCATCCAGCCAGCTCCTAGTCTGTCTCCTGGGAAAACACTCTCATCACCAGTTTACAGCAGAGCTGAGTAGTAGCTCTCAAACTGTTGTTAGAGTTATTGAAATGAATAAATAACCAAAAATTCAGTGGATCATGGGCTTGCTCAAATAACTGCTGTGTAGGGTCACTCCTTGATTTTGCAGGACAGCAGTTGTTTTCTTCCATTAAGCTGTTTCAGTGGAGATTTTCTAGAGTATAAGCCTTTATCAACTCTCTGTATTTTTCTCCACAGATCTGTTTTGAGGTAAAATACTTTCACTGACAATAATAGCAAAAATTTCTCTATAACTGATAATTGTCTTTAATTAACTTAGCTTTCCCATCTCTACAGTGACTGAAGAGTGTGGTATGTGGGTTTTGTTTTCAGATAAATCAAAATGACTCTAACCCATGAGCCTGTGTGTATTGTACTTGGTTTCTCATTATGGTTATTATTATTATTTTTTGATGTATCTTTGGTCCTTAAAAGCCAAGCTCATGTAAATAGTATAAAAATTGGATTAAATTACTTCTGTGGAACACACTAAGGGATACAAATTTGCATTGCTTAAAACCCATTTTATGGAAGGTCAGATTTCACACTGGAGTCCTTTGGGGCAAGATCACTTTCATTCAAAAACTTTAAGGTGTTATTTTCTTTCTGTAGGTGTATACACCTTTAGTGCCTGATCTACTGGAAAAAAAAAAAAAAAAAGAAAAAAAAGATTAAAAAGATTAATTGATTAATTTTTAAAAGAATGAATAGTTAATTATGTTTCCATAATCCATGACAGCACTTCTCTCTTCCACATAATCTCTATTGTTTATCCTAAAGCAAGACTTGAAGAAGTATGGATAAGCTGTTGGGTTTGAAGACCTCTCTCAGTGAACAAAGGTGAGTATGCACAGAGATATCAGTCTCTGAAGAAGCTCGAATGCAATTGCAATGCCCCAGAGAGATATATAAAGCAAAAGACAAAAATGGCATAAAATGATTAAGATGCAATGAAAATATCAAATGATAGACAAATATCTTTTGTTAGCAACAAGAAAATATACCTCCCAAATAAAGATTGTTCAGAAATTCTCCTTTTCAAATTATCTCATCCCCTACTTCTGACTAAGAAAGAGGAAGTCAGACAAAGTTTTAGTAGCTTTACATCTCATTCCTTTTAATGTTTCGTAGTTATTTCCTATTTAATTTAGAAAACAAGAAAGCTTTTTTTTTGGCTTTGTATTTAATTCAAAGAAGATACCTGTGTACCTGTGCCAAAATCTGCACAGATTTTCCTTTGGCAAGCAGTTGCTAATAGTAGGGGACAGGGTGGCAGATTCGTGGCAAAAGGCAAGGTAGAGTAACTCTATTGATTTTGGAGGAGTGATGCCACAAGTATAGAATTAGGCTTTCTGTATTTTTCATCTCCTTGTAAACTTGAGATGGCTGAATGCATACACGTTTTCTGAAACTGGTAGAACTGCCAAATTCTAGTCTTTTCTTAGGAAGTAAAATCTTTGTAGCTTCATTTTTTTTTTTTTCAAAAACAATGTAAAATGTAACTACATCCCCAGACCTCAAAAATGTACTCTTTGTAGTTGAGAGGCACTTTTTTAACAGTTCACACTTAGCTACCACAACCATGCAGCAGACCTGAGAGAAAAAATTATTTCTCAAGAACAATAATTGTATACAGCTTTACTTCAGCAAAAAGATTTGAACATTTAGAATACAACTATCATATTCCAGGTTTCTGATTCTTTGAAGCAAAATCTTTCATTATATCATTTCATTGTTCAGATTCCACACCTTAATGATTGTATGATTCTACCAGCAAAAGGTCAAGCCACATTAATATATATTGCACAAATACTTGTATGTCTGCATAAATTACATGCAGGTACATCTCAAATACTGTTAAGAAAGCAGTACATACTAAATTGGATTCTTTTATCAGTACACTTATGCATAATATATATATATATACCTAGTTTTACTAGAGTATCTAATGTCTTGATACATTGCTTTTTAGTGTTTATGACATCTTACATAACACTATTACACTAAGTTATGGCATCAATAACTTAAAAAGCTGGATCATGTTGGCAGTCTGATTTCTAAGAGGGTCTGGGGTTTTCTAAATGGTCCAATGTTAAAGCACAAGAGAGAATTTATTCCTAGAATTATCTAGTCATGTCCAGATAATCAAACACTAGAGCTGTTTGAATTTTAGGCTTCAGAATGTTTTAGCATTCAGGATAAAAGCCTAATTCAACTCTTAAAACTCCAGGAAACTACAATTTCACATTTCCACTGGACATTATCTTGCCAAAGAGCTGTTTCGTAGCCTCAGTAGGATAGGACAACTCTTTTCTTGACACTTTTCTTTAATAATCACATAGGCCTCAGCTGTGTAGCTGAAAAGAGAAAGAAAGTTCCTAGTATGTCACAGCAGAAAAATGCTATGGGAAATGCTGAGTGTTACTATTTAATATTATTTTGAAGTGTGGAAGGAGAACTGGAGGGAAGAGGAGATAATATTATTCTGCATAAATATTCAGAAAGCAGGTCATCAAATAAAGTCCTCCTTTTTTCCTTTTTGCACTTGAATAGACTCAGATGAGACTCTTGTAATTAACTGTCCCTTATTCATACCTTCAGCAAAGGTTTTGAATATTTTTTTCTCCTCATCCATGCAGCCATTGAGTGAATTTCCATGTGTGCCTGGAAAACAAGAAATTCCAGACAAAGGAATTTCGGTCATTTTGGTATCTACTTTCTACTCCAGATATGTAGTGGAACTCATATCTTAATTTAAATGTCCCACTGTGCGTCCTTCATAGGACAGACTTTGCTAGTCTTTTGACCTTAACAAAAGTCAAATCTTTGGCCTGTCTTGCAAATGTTTATAATGTACATACCGAAATGTGAATATTTTGACAAGAGTGTGGTTGAACTCCATAAATTACGTTAAACCAAAGAGAACAGCAAGATAACAATCAGACTATTACTTTAAGATTGTCATACAACATTATCTAATACCACTGTATCAAGAATGAAGAATTGGAACACTTATGCCCTATATACCATGCAAAAAATATTTTCCAATTATACTTTGGCATTTTAATGCTTTGTTTGCTTTGTTGTTCAGTTTTAATCTCTCTTCTTTTATATTCAGTAAGAATAATGCAGAGCAGCCAAATATTTATGAGAAATATAAAAGGTAAAAGCCAAGTTTTGTAAAACTAATCATATTTCCTGGCCTTTCATAAGATATACAGATATCTTAATTCCTTACTTGCTTGAAGGCAGTTTACAACAAGGATATGAATTCAACATTTTAATCTCAGTTTAAAATATACAACAGAACCATTCACTAATTATACCTCACCATATGATTTTAAATTGGTTTTCCTGGGGGAAAGGAAAGGAAAATCATTACTCTATGTGATGTGAACTCTTTAGGTCAACAACTAGAGATTTAGCATCTGTAGTCTCATGATTTTATCAAAATATCATTTTGACTATCATCACACTACATCAGGGCCTGATTTGCCACTTCTGCCTTTCTCATTTAGGGAACAAGAATTCCTGCAGTGTGCATTTAGTACAGTGGTGGGGTACAAACAGAGTTTCAGATCACCTGCAGCCACTTTAGAGGTGGGTATAATCAGGAATCTGAGTCAGAAGACTGAAGTCTGTGGAAAGGCAATGGCACAGATGGAATAAAAACTTGAGCAGTCCAAATTTTTTTGACTTTATCTCAGACTGTATTTATTTCAGAATGTATCTCTTTAGATGGTGTCATAGATTACTATGGAAAAGATTGCAAGAAGGATAAGAAATGAGACTGAGGGAAAAAATGTCAGAAATCTACTTTTTACTTTTGCTTAACACAAGCAAAAATGTATGAGTTATCAGCAGTGTTGTTAGTCAGACGTTTTGGGGCCTCTATGTTGATTTTAAGCAGAATTTTTGACCTTTTTGTTTTCATACTGAATATACTAATGAACAAATAAATCCTCATTAAGACTGTCTATCCAGCCTCTTGCCGCCTTTGTAATGTGATGTGCTGCCAGTGTTTCAAGAGGGGACTCCTCCACAATGTTTTTCTCTTACCAGATGTGCATGTTCTTGCAAAAAGAAAAGGCAAGAGGCTGTGTTTCCATCCGTTTTTGTTCCCGTCGTTGCTGAAGACAATACATGATAGCAGAATATGAACTTACATAAGGATAAACCCTATTAAAGGTTGTGAAGGCACCCATCACTGGGAAACATTTGAAGACAGTTACTTGGAAAAACCTGTTCTCCAAAAGATCCCTTGCCAGCTGACGCTGAGGGTTTGACTCTTTGGCTAACTGATTTATATGTAGTTTTATACTGATTTTATATGAAGATTTATATGAACTGATTTATCTTCACCTCTCATCCTATTTTTCAGCAGTCAAAGTCTTGATGGCATTCCAACTGGTTTGTACCTCAACGAAGACAAAACCCTAATGGTGGTTGCTGGCTCTTTTCCTGCAGTAAAATCTGGTCTACAGTAGAAAAAGACTGAAACAGCTTCCTTTCAAAAATTTGATCTTTCCTTAGTGAGGCAAATAGCTATATTTGCTGATACCTAACATTTCTGTAAACCATCATATCTGTGACAGCATTAAATAAGCCAGTGTGGTGATGCATATTTTATTTCATTTGCATTTTTTCATTCTGCTATTGCTTTTGTCATAGTAAACCACTGATAACACTTTCCTCTCTCTTAGAGCATTTCTCTTGGTATTTGAATCAGTAGACAGACCTTTTACATAATAAAAAATTGAGTACACTCCATGGAAGCTGGAAAGAGCGGGGGTCTGCTTCATCATTGCAGTTGAATGCAGCAGATCTTTGTCTGTGCAATGTCATTAAAGTCAGTGAAAGGACTGTCACTGCACTTATTAAAATAGCTATTTTGGATATGATTGGGCAAGCCCAATTCAAGTCCTGAATATGAGCACAGTTTTTATCCAGAATGTTGCAGGTTGGCATTTCTGATGGAATAAAAGAGAACATACACCCAGCAAAGCTTCTATCCATAGAAATTCCTCACAACATAACCACATGGCGTATCAGCTTAACAGAGGACTATATAGTTAGACTTAGAGAGGTAGACAAAATTTCATGTTGATTCTTATTTTATCTAAACTGAACCCCTGAAGAAACACAGTTGCTTTGAATATTAATTATTCTCTCATCTGGAAGAAATAACAGAAGTGAAGACAAATTACAACAGTAACTAAAGGAGCACTTTTATTGTACTTTTAAAGGATTTGAGAGCTTGATTACAAAACAGCTGTCAGGAAACTGAGAACTTTCTAATTCTTAAAACAGAGAGTTTTTACCACACACACAAGTACAAAAGATCATTTATTTTAAAGTTGAAATCTTTCACTGAGACAGTGATTTATGCCTGAGTGATGTCAAGATTCAGTAATTACAGTTTTTATTTCATACTGTTTTTCTTTGAGCAATGATAGTTCTGAAGCCTTGGTGTTTCAGGCTTCCGAAAGAATTGGCTTCTCTATCTTTCTGTAACACATCAGCTCATGTACAAATGAGTGTCTGACCTTGCTCCATCCAGTTGCTTAGTTCACTATTTTAATATTTGTTCTTCAGTCTTCTGCCCAGAAGTTACTGTTGAGAGGGTATATGTACATATGAAATTGTTGAGAGGGTGTATGTACATATGCAGCCAGATAATTCTAATTTAATGTTTGTATTGCCATTACACAGATCAGGAAACAGAGAGGAAAAAGATTATTTTTTTTCTTTTTTCAACAGTGTTTACCTGATGTGAAGAGTGTGAAGTATTTATAAGTCAAGCTACTAAATATAGCTTCAACAAAGGAGTGGTGTTGTTTTTTCTCAAATAAATTAATGAATATAATGTTGTATAATAGTGTTCTTCAGTCCTTTCACCTTCTTCATCCTATTACATATTTTTCTTTTTCTTCAGTCTAAAAGAAGAAAAATAATTTCTCTTGATAATCCAGTTAATTACCTCAAAAAAGGAAAGTACCTCCCAATCTACATCATAACACATAATCCTCAGCATGCTATATATATTTATTTAAATCCACAAATATTGCTGTATTTGCAATGCAGATTTTTTAAATCACATTTTAGCTAAAACATTCTCCAGCAAGAATCATTTGTGTTGAAATAATATGTATGGTGCTGGCATCCGTAAAGTAATAACTAGAGACTGTGGGCTGTGCTGCTTTAGAGGGCTAACCAATGTAGAGCCACTGTAGTTACAAATATTATGCATATAGCACCTGAAATATTCTCCAACTTCACTTATGTTTTCACTACTATTTAGCTTCCCCCAAAAAAAAGATCCCTAATATGCCACTGTATTCTGGCATCAATATCATACATAGTATCAAACTGAAGTTTCCCTAAAAATTATCATAAGCATTTTTTGGGGGGTAGGTATTTACACATGGTCAGAAGGAGCTTTAAATAGAGAAATTTTGGAGGAGAAAATAAGGTCTAGAAAATAAAGAATGCAGGCTGTTTTTTGTTGTTTGTTTTGTGTGTGTGTGCGCGTGTGTGTGTGTGTTTTTTGTTTTTCTTAGCTAGGTCAAATTGGACAGTATAGCACTACTCTGTCATTCATATAATTATAGAATAGCTTGGGCTGGAAGGGACCTTAATGATAATTTAGTTCCAAGCCCCCTGTCGTGGGTGGGAATGCCACCCACTAAATCAGGTTGCTCAAAGACCCATCCAACCTGGCCTTGAACACCTCCAGGGATGGGGCATCCACAACTTCTCTGGGCAGCCTCTTCCAGAGCCCTACCAACCTCTGAGTGAAGAATTTCCTCCTAACATTCAATCTAAATCTCCCCTCTTTCAGTTTAAAATGCTTCCCCCGTGTCCTATCGTGATCCACAGGAGAAAAAAAAAATGTTCTTCATCTTTTTTATAAGTGCACTTTAAGTATTTAAAGGATGCAATGAGGTCTCCATGCAGCCTTCTCTTCCTCAGAATGAACATCATTTGCTGTCTCTGACTTTCTTCACAGGAGAGGTGCTCCTGCCCTCTGATCATCTTCATGGCCCTACTCTGCACCCACTCTAATGGCTCCAAATCCTTCTTGTTCTGGGGGCCCCAGACCCAGATGCAACACTCCAAGTGGGGCCTCACAAGGGCAGAATAGAGGGGGACAATCATCTCCCTCGACCTGTTGGCCACTCCTCTTTTGATGCAGCCCAGAATGCAGTAGGTCTTTTGGGCTGCAAGTGCACACTGCTGGCTCATATTGAGTTTTTCATCCACCAGAACTCCCCGAGTCCTTCTCTACACCTCTCAATTAATTCTTCACCCAGTCTGTATTCATGTCTGGGATTGCCCTGACCGAGGTGCAGCACCTTTCACTTGGACTTGTTGACCCTCATTAGGTCACATGGGCCCACTTATCTAACTTGTCCAGGTTCCTTTGGATGGCACTCCTCTTCCTCTTGTTGTATGGACTGCACCACACATTTTGGTGTCATCTGCAAAAGTGCTGCGGGTGCACTCAATCCCACTGACTATGACATTGATAAAAATATTAAACAATACTTGTCTCAGGATAGACCCCTGAGGAACACCACTCATCACTGGCCTCCACCAATAACATAGAGTCATTGACCACCACTCTCTGTGTGTGACCTCCAAGCCAGTTCCTTATCCACTGAATGGTCCACCCATCAAATCCATTTCTCTTCAATTTAGAGATCAGGATGTCACGTGGGACTGTGTCAAAGGCCTTACAGAAATCAAGGTAGATGACATTGGTTGGTTGTCTTTGTCAACCAATGCAGGAACCCCATCATAGACGGCCACCACAATGGTGAGACATGATTTGCCCTTGGTGAAGCCATGCTGGCTGTCTCAGATCACCTCCTTGTCTTGCATGTGCCTTGACATTGTTTGCAGGAGGATCTGTTCTATGTTTGTAGAGGTGAGGCTCACCAGTGTGCAGTTCCCTCGGTCTTCCTTTTGACCCTTTTTAAAAATGGCAGTGATGTTTTCCATTCTCCACTCACAGGGGACTTCACCCGACTGCCATGTATTTTCAAATATGATAGATTGTCTTGGCAATGACATCAGCCATTTCCCTCAGAGCCCTGGGATGCATGTCATTGGGCCCTGTAGACTTGTACCTGTTCAGTTTCATTAGGTGGTCTTGAGCCTATTCTTTGCTTACAGTGAGAGGGACTTTGTTCCCCCAGCCCTCATCTACAGGTTCAGGGAAATGAGAGATATGGAAAGCCTGACTGGCAGTGAAGACTGAGGCAAAGAAGTTGTTGAGTGCCTATAGCTACATCCAAATAGAACAAACTGAAGTTGCCTTATCTTTTCTTCCGTCTCAAAAAGTATTTAGCAGCCCCTTAAACCACATCTTGGAGTCTTACTCATATGAATTTTCTTTTTTGTGTTTCCAGTCAAGGAAGTCCCCATCTGAAAGAGCTCTGAGATAGCTCTAATATGACCAGAAAATAATGCTATGCTCATTCTGTGAACATCTTATTCTTTAATGACTGTTTCTTGGAAGATTAGATTACCTTTTACAATAGAGAAAAAAAAATACTGGTCTTTGTTTCTCAACATGTTATTTCATAGTTAAGTACAATATTTTGATTTGCTCATACACATTCTATAATGAAAAAAAGCAATGTAAACTAGTCCATTTGTAACAGTTGTGCACAACATACTCTGGAGTTTTGTCACAAAATTTTGGACAAGATCTGGGGTTACTTTGTGTATTTCTCAAAATAATGTGTTGCAATTCTGTAGTAACCAGAAGTTCCTAGCTTATGTATTTATATCATGCAATGTAGACATATGATTAGAAGTCCCAAAAACAGACTTGTTACCCTTCAGCATTTTAACATTCATGTTATTGGCAAGTCAGCACTGAGTATCCTTCCAGATACTTACGATGAATTGCAAGTCATAAACTTCTGGCCCTAAACACTGGAATACTCTCAAGTGAAATTTTTCTGATCTTTCTGTTCCCTTTCTGAAAGGAAGGACAACAAGGTCACTGAAAATAAGCCTTATAATAATACTAGATATATTGTTATATCAAGGCAGTCGTCATTGACTCAAGTTCAGAAAAGCACTTAGACTTATTTTTGAGCATTTAAAAATTCCTAATCACATTCCCTACTGGGACTAAGAATTACTAAATGATATCCAAGTGCTCAGTACTTTACTGAATTAGAACTCAGTTTTCATTGCAGGGACTGACACAAACTGAAGATACTACTGGAGAGGGACATTCTTTTGTAAGACTCAACAGTTGTATCTCTGACCAATAAAAAACAACAACTGCAACAAATTCTCATGACAGCCTTTTACTCAGATCAGACAGTGGAGCATACGAGATGTATCTTCTGGCTACAGGAACATGCAATTGAAATAAATGAGAAGAAAAATGAAAAGCAAAAACAAAAAGAAAAAGAAGAAAAAAAGAGAGATGTTTCTCTTAAATTCACATAATCTGAATCACAATATTCTATTAAACATTTTTGTGGCGTCATAGAATCATAGAATATCCCGAGTTGGAAGGGACCCATAGGGATCATCAAGTCCAACTCCTGGCACCGCACAGGTCTACCCGAAAGTTTAGACCATGTGACTAAGTGCATAGTCCAGTCGCTTCTTAAATTCAGACAGGCTTGGTGCAGTGTCTGCTTCACTGGGGAGCCTGTTCCAGTGTGCGACCACCCTCTCGGTGAAGAACCTCTTCCTGATGTCTAGCCTAAACTTTCTCTGCTTCAGCTTAACACTGTTCCCGCGGGTCCTATCACTGGTGTTTACAGAGAATAGGTCACCTGCCTCTCCACTCCCCCTTGCAAGGAAGTTGTAGACTGTAATGAGGTCCCCCCTCAGCCTCCTCTTCTCCAGGCTGAACAGGCCCAGTGACCTCAGCCACTCCTCATATGTCTTCCCCTCTAGGCCCTTCACCATCTTTGTTGCCCTCCTCTGGACACTCTCCAACAGTTTAATGTCCTTTTTGTACTGTGGTGCCCAGAACTGCACACAGTACTCGAGATGAGGCCGCACCAGCACAGGATAGAGTGGGACAATCACTTCCCTTGACCAACTAGCAATGCCATGGTTGATGCATCCCAGGATATGGTTGGCCCTCCTGGCTGCCAGGGCACATATTCAACTTGCTGTCAGCCACGACCCCCAGATCCCTCTCTGTGGGGCTGCTCTCCAGCATCTTGTTGCCCAGTCTGTACGTATAGCCAGGGTTGCCCCGTCCCAGGTGCAGGACCCAGCACTTGCTTTTGTTAAACTTCATGTGGCTGGTGATTGCTCACCTCTCCAGTCTGTCCAGATCTCTCTGCAAGGCCTTTCCACCCTCAGCCGAGTCCACATTTCCACATTGTCCAAGTTTTCTATTTAGTAAAAAATTAACAAACAAACAAAAACAAACAAGAAAAAAAAACCACTACAATGATAATAATTTAATTTCAAATGTGATTTTTTAATCTACTGCTATAAACTACACAGATGTGTATTAGCTTAGTTTACTAATCCTTATAAGGAAATTGATTTACCAGTTTTTGTTGTTATTGTTATTTGT
Source organism: Stictonetta naevosa (assembly GCA_011074415.1). Classification (NCBI taxonomy): domain Eukaryota; kingdom Metazoa; phylum Chordata; class Aves; order Anseriformes; family Anatidae; genus Stictonetta; species Stictonetta naevosa. Next base: position 53,425,615 of record CM021698.1, read on the forward strand.
TTGTTTTTGGAGCTTGCATATGTATATATTCTCAATTTTGAAATGCATCATTGCTTACCTCTTTTTAAGTGTAAATGCTGTGGCTCAGTTGCTGCGAGTCTATTTATCTCCCTTGAGGTGGTAGTTCTGGGTGAGCAATCAAGACTTTACAGAGAATGCTAGAAATCTACTTCTAAACCTTGTCCAGAGAAAGCTATTCTTTCCAGCTGGACACCAAAAATCTTTACTACTGCTCATCAAATAAAGATCTGAAAAGGGAGGAAGATAAACTGCAACTACAGCAGAGGTGTGGCTCTTGGAGCCAGATGAGATAGAAGCCCCTGATTTAGGAAGTCCCACATGCAGAGAGCACAAATTTTTCAAAAGCCAACACTGAAAGCCAGACACTGTGTGAAAATCTGGACAATGGTTAAATATGTAGTTGTAACCACACCAGTGTTTTCAAACCTAATTCACATATTGTGGAATATAGATAAAAGCCCTGAACACAATTAGACGATGTTAAGGACTTTTCTACTTTGTTGATGTCTCATTTAATAGAACGTGTGAGACCTTGTGGAGCCTTTTGTAGCTTTGGCTTAACAATATGAACAACTTTTTTGTGAATCAATTCATATTGCAAATCACTGTGTCATCTACAGATGTTTTTCATTTAGACTAATTAATTTTTTCTAGGGGACTAATGCCAAGAAAAATGTGATGCAGGAACACACAGCTTCTCAATACCAAGAAAATCCTCTCTGAACCTAATAAAAAATTTAAAATGCCAACTCCTTGCCCTTATTCCTGTTCAGGTATAGTATGTTAATAGTCATATGCTATATAAAACAAACAATTTTCTCAAATTTTCTATAGTTTGCATTATGTATAGAGAGGAGCTAGATCCTCCTGAAAGTTCATTTTGACTTTAGCAAAACAAAACAAAACTAAACTAAAGCAAACAAAAGCAAAGAAACAAAAAATCTGCTTTTATATCTCTGTGTTTGAATCAAAATTTTAAATGAAGGTATTAACTAGAAACTGGACACGTGGCTCTGCTCATACCTGTGCAGATTATTTATTTATTTGTTTAAGAGTCTACTAGTGCTATTGTAATTAATAAGCATGGTGTTACCTTTCTATATAAGAGCAAAGTAATTTTGTGGGTTATGTTTTTTTTTGTTTTGTTTTGATTGTTAATTTTTGTTTATTCTTATGCCCTTATGCTCTTCCACAAGAAAATTTAAGACTATCCCATCACAACAGGTAGAAGCCAGGAAGAAAGTTTTTCTAAGTTGTTAGAAATTTTTTCTAAGTTGTCCTGGGTGAGGTCAGGAAAAGGGGTCAGTAAAACCACTGCCTTGGACTTCTGGGAGGCTGACTTTGAATTGTTCAGGACATTGGTAGGGAGGGTCCCTTGGGAGTCAGTCCTGAAGGAAAGAGGGGTCTAAGGAAGGCTGGACACTCTTCTAGAAGAAAGTCTTAAAGGCGCAGGAGCAGGCTGTCCCTATGTGCCATAAGATGAGCCAGCAGGGAAGAAGATCAGCATGGCTGAACAGGGAACTTTTGCTGAGGGTCCAGAAGAAAAAGGGAGTTTATGTTTGGTGGAAGAAGGGGCAGATAACTCGGGGAGAGTACAACGAAGCTGCCAGCATATACAGAAAAAAAGATCAGGAAGGCTAAGGGCCAGTAAGAGTTCAACCTGGCCTCTACGGTTAAGGATAATCAAAATGTTTTTATAAATATATTAATATATTGTTTAAGAGAAGGGCCAAGTAGAATCTCCATCCTTTACTGGATGCGGGGGGGGGGGGGGAACATGACTACTGAGGATAAGGAAAAGGCTGAGGTTCTTAATGCCTTCACTGCATCTGTCTTTACTAGTTAGACGACTTATCCTCAGGGTACTCAGCCTCCTGACCTGAAAGTCTAGGATGAGGAGTAGAAGAAACCCCCCACAGTTCATGTGGAAACAGAGACTTGCTACTCCACCTGAACTGTCACATGTCCATGGGGCCAGATGGCATCCACCCAAGGGTGCTGAGGGAGTTGGCAGATGTGATTGCTGGGCCGCTTTCCATCACCTGTCAGAAGTCTTGGTCATCTGGAGAGGTCCCAGATGACTGGAGACTTTCTAATGTGATGCCCATGTATAAGAAGGGTGGTGAGGAGGACCCGGGGAACTACAGGCCTCTCAGCCTGATCTGGGTGCCAAGAAAGGTGATGGAACAGGTCATCTTGAATGCAATCATGCATCATATGAGGGACAACCAAGGGATCAGGCCCAGTCAGCATGGGTTCATGAAAGGCAAGTCCTGCCTGACCAACCTCATCTCCTACTATGACCAGATAACTTGCCTGGTGGATGAAGGAAAGGCTGCTGACGTAGTCTACCTAGACTTCAGCAAGGCCTTTGACACAGTCTCCCTTAGTGTTCTGGAAAAGCTGGCAGCCCATGGCTTGGACAGGTACACTCTCTGCTGGGTTAAAAATTGGCTGGACAACTGGGCCCAGAGAGTGGTGGTGAATGGAGTGAAATCCAGCTGGCGACCAGTCACGAGTGGTGTTCTCCAGGGGTCAGTGTTGGGGCCCATCCTCTTTAATATCTTTATTGATGATTTGGATGAGGGAATTGAGTGCACCCTCAGCAAATTTGCAGACAACACCAAGTTGGGGGGGAAGTGTCAATCTTCTGGAGGGTAGGAAGGCCCTGCAGAGTGGCTCAAAAGCTGTGCAGAAGAAAAGGATATGGGGGTATTGGTCGATGCTCACCTGAACATGAGCCAGCAGTGTGCCCAGGTGGCCAAGAAGGCCGACAGCATCCTGGCTCATATCAGGAATAGTGTAGCTAGCAGGACCAGGGATCATACCCCTGTACTCTGCTCTGGTGAGGCCACACCTCGAGTACTATGTTCAGTTTTAGGCCCCTCCACCACAAGAAAGACATTGAGGCCCTGGAGCATGTCCAGAGAAGAGCTACAAAGCTGGTGAAGGGTATGGAACACTTGCTCTATGAGGAGCAGCTGAAGGTACTGGGATTGTTTAGTCTGGAGAAAAGAATTTTCAGGGGAGACCTTATTGCTCTCTACAATTACCTGAAGGGAAGTTGTGGAGAGCTGAGGGTGGGCCTCTTCTCGCCCATAACTAGTGATAGGACCAGAGGGAATGTCCTCAAGTTGCGCCAGGGGACATTTAGTTTGGAAACTGGGAGACATTTCTTCTCAGAAAGAGTAGTCAGGCATTGGAACAGGTTGCCCAGGGAGGTGGTGGAGTCACCATCACTGGGGGTGTTTAAAGAAAGGTTGGACGTGTTGTTAGGGACATGGTTTAATAGGTTACATTGGTAGTAGGGTGATGGTTGGACCAGATGATCTTAAATGTCTTTTCCAACCTTAATGATTCTATGATGATTCTATGATGAGAAAACATTTATTTACTGTAAGGGTGACAGAGCACTGGAACAGGTTGTCCAATGAGCCTTTCATTGGAACTCTCTCCAGAATGTACATGTCTCTCTTGTACTGGGGAGCCCAGAATAGGACATGGCACTCCAGGTGTAGCCTCATCACAGGTGAGCAGAAGAGAAGGATCACCTCCTTCAACCTGATGGAAATACTCCTCCTAATGCAGCCCAGTATATTTTTATCGTTCTTTGTAGCAAGGGCATGTTGCTGACTTGTGTACAACTTGGGTACAACTTGGTGTCCACCAAGACCCCCAGGTCCTTTCTGTCAGGCTGCTTTCCAGCTGGGTGGCTTCCAGCATGTCCTGGTTCCTGGGGTTATTCCTTCCCAGGTACAGGACTTTGCACTTCTCCTTGTTGAACTTCATGAGGTTCCTGTCAGTCCATTTCTCCAGCTTGTCCAGGTCAAATTTGCTGAGGTTACCCTCTGCCTCCTTATCCAGGTCATTAACAAAGATGTTAGACAGGACTGGACGCAGTATTGACCATTAGTGTACATAAAATAAAAGTCTAGAGACCTAATCCTGCAAAGTGTTAAAATGCCCCAGCAGTTAAAAAACTACTTAAAGGTTATTTAAGTCCCAGAACTTCTTTAAAAGTGGTAACAATCCAAAGTTATTCCCTAAATTACACTGCCCCTCTGTCTCTTGTTGCTTTATGGACTTTCTTTTTGTCTCATCTATTTTACTGGACAGAAATTATTAGAAAGCCAGTAATTTTTTTTTATGAGACTCCTGAGCTAAATTTGTTGTTGTTGTTGTTTTGTTTTGTTGTTTGTGTTTGTTTTTGTTTCTGTATCTTTTGGGGGTAAGAGAGACAGAAAGTTTTGCTTTATCTTTAACAAAAAAAATAAAAAAATAAAAAAATAACAAGGTGGCCAAGTGAAACAGCTTCAAAATTTTCAGTTAGTGCTGAATATTTCAATGTCCAACGTACTGGAGTATGTATGGATAAAAACATCCTTGAAGCTTCATATAAGGACAGGATTCTATCCTGCTTGGCATACGGGTTTCTATCTTGTTTGACATATGATTCCTTCAATAAATTTTGACTGAGAATTTGAAAAACAAAACAAAACAAAACAAAAAAACAATCAAGTAATGAGTGTTCTGGGACAGAAATTTTACTCTCCTGTGCCTCAGCCTCTGTCTTATTGACTTAGATGTATATAAGCATGTCTTCCACAGCATTTTTCACTCATATGTCTTCAGAAAACAATGCTTCTGTAGCCATTGTAGGTGTGAGTTTTCTGTGATAACATCTTTAACAAAAATGAAGCATGGAGTAGTTACAATTCTAATATATTTAGTTGTTCTCCCTTAGATGCAAGGAGGTTTTTACTGTTTTTGATTTTAGTAGGTTGGTTCTTGCAACTCAGAACTTAATGCTGCTTAACATTAAGAAACTGCATAGTCCCATTTGCACTACTTAAATATGCAAAACTAGGCTTGATGAATAAATCACTAAATATGGGAGGTCTCTTTCTGAGGCAATCTTGCCATCCTATGTCATAAAACAGAGCTGTAAATCAACAGGACTGTAAAAACCTAATCCGTCTCAGACTCCGATAAGGTTAGTATGCCACACTGACAAGGCCCAACGACACACTTCATTATTTACTGAATAAATAGTTCCAGAAATTCATTGAAAGGGGGGATGAAAAGAAGTGGAACAAGGGACTTAAAACTCACACACAATATATAATATGATGAGAGGGGAACTATCAAAGACAGGGAAAATTTCAGTACAATATTGGGTAGCCTCATTTTTTTACTGGGGGATTGTACAAAGTATTGTACAAACAAAACAAACAAGCACAAAGTGATTCAGTCCTGTATTTAATTTGATCAGTGAAGACTCTGCTTATTCACAGTATCTAGTCTGGTTCCCTGAAAAATAACTATCAGATTTTGATACATGGTTATTTAAGTCCACAGTGAAGTTGCCATTGACTGTGTTTTAGGCCAGATTCTTTTTTCCTGCATAATCCTAATTACATCAGAAGAAGACAGGTATTATGAATAGAAATCCCCCAAACTTGAGGGGTCAACTAAAAAATTCTGTAAGGAAATATTCATATTCTGCCAATTTCGTAAACACAATGTGTATTTAATATATATGAGATGTCATACAACCTGAGGGGTTTATATTGCAGCTTTATTTTAATCTCTCTTCCAGAGAAATGCAAAGTCATTAGAGATCTTTAAAAATGCTTTAAATCATATGCCAGTAAGAATGTTTCATGAACAGCAAAGAAGTGAAAGAAGGGGAATTTATTTTTTTACCACTCTTAAAATTTTGACCTGTAAATTAAGTCACTGGAACACCTGGATTCTAGTCAGTTCATTATGGGTCACATCCTCAGCTGGTGAAACCTGGAAGATCTTTACTGACTTCATAGATCTAGCAGATTCATAGCAGCTGAAGATCTGATTTTTACATACTTTTTCTCCAGGCTGTTTTTCATTCCCCCACCTTTTTTTTTTTTTTTTTTTTTTTTTTTTTTTTTTTTCTTTTTCAATCTCAGTATATTATTGAATTTAAAACTATTGTTAACTGCTTTGGCCTGTCTGCATAGCTCTGCATGCAGGCTGCTTCCCCCACTTCCTTGCTGGAAGTGTTCCTGTTGTGTCACCACAGATAGTCTTAAGACTCCTTTGTAGATTTTCTAATTTAACACACTCATTCCACTTCCATGTAGTCATGTATTTTTCAAAGGGGAATGATCCCCATCTGTAATCTGGAGTGTCATTATTCTATCTCATTTTCTTCCAACTCTAGCATTCAAACAAATGAAATGTAAAATCCCCAGACATTAATTTAGATTCTATTCAGTGTTTGGGCTTTCTGAATATTTATATTGACAAGATTTAATTCCTCCTGAATTTTTAAATACCAGCATTTCTTATTCTTTAAAAAATACATAATAATAATAATAATAATAGTAATAATAATAATAACATACAAAACTTGTCTAGGACCATTATCAATGAGAATGTGCATTCAGTTTCTTTCATTTTTTATGTTTACCCTTGTATCTATATTACAATACTTTTGTGTAGTTGAATAGTCCTAAGAGGTCAGTGTCTGATTTACAGGTTTGTTTGCCTATTGAGTAAGATAATGTATCAGTGCTGTCCGGCTATGTATACCTTGCTACACCAGCAAACTTGATGATTTTAAAATCAGTGAAGTAATTTTCTGTGCAAGTCAAATGAGGGAGGATACACATTTGATGTATTTGTTTCTGAAAATATGTATCTTGTTGTTTGGAATGGGACCATGTTACTAAATGGTGTTCAGATCCTGATGTTGCTTAGCCTGAAGTAACTTCCCTCCTTATAAGAACTATGCAATGAAAGAGGAAATGTATATATATAGTCAGTATATATTAAAAATATTTTTATTTTCAGCCTTTTGTATTCATTAAAACTTTACTGTCTGCAACTTTCTTTGGAAACTGCAATAGAAAGTGTGAATATTTATGTCCCTCTCCAATGTTGATGGTTGAAATTCTTTGAAAAATTGCTATCCATAACCTTATCTTCTTAGTTGAAACTATATATATAGTAGCTTTAAAGTGTTTTTAATTGAATGTTTTAAGCTGTCAGAAATTACAAAACAAGGAAACAAAGTTAAAATTTCTATAGTAAAGCATTTACAGGTAATATCTTATTTGTGTTTCAGTCAGTTTCTTTCTCAAACAAGGTAAATAAGTAATTCAAATATTTTCTTTGGTTTTCAAAACAAAAACAGAACAAGTGAGTTGGGCAAGTTTAGAGTGTAAGTCATTTCATTTGAAGAACCATATGTTGATATAATGACTCAGTAGTTTTTCGCATGTCTTATGGCAGAAATGAAAAGGCTGACAGGATAGAAATCTATTGGAATTTGGATGGAACACATAATTGAGAGCAGCTGGCAAGCATTAGGATAGAGTCCAAAGAAACAAAAGAAACTTGCCCAAATATCCTTCACCAACAAACCAAAGATTGGATCAGCCCACTGGCAAATCTATAGGATCTGAAGTCATTGCATAGCCCTTTTTCCCTTCCTTCCTATGAAGGTAATTCATGGCTGAAATAAAGCTTGCTACTGAAAATGCATATATCTATCCTCTTTTTCCACAAAGGTCCTACTTACCTTGAAATTTCCTGCTGCTGAGGTTTCCTGTGTAGCAGTTCTGATTATCTGTCTAGATTTGGGGTTCAGAACTGATTATATGCTAAGAAGACAACCTTGTTCTGTACAGTACCTGGACTGCTGCTTCTTATAATGCTGTCAGATAAGCAACTCACACAAATAAAAATACTCTGATTTAAAACATATCAGTATTTACTATTGGCAGTACAATTATGTCAACTTATTCCTTGTTTAGGTCCTTATAAACAAGTATTAAGAGCACAAAGCTTTCACAGCTTACATGAAGTGTCATCTGAGGTGGCTGCACTGATTACAGTGTGACAATAAATGGAACTGCTGTGAGGACAGAACCACTGTGTTCCTGCTTCAGTTCTTAACGAGAGCAAAATTTGGACACCTCAGTAATGCAGGCTTGCTCACTAATTTCATTTTACAAGTCTGGCAATCTGACACCACCTTTATCACTTTCTTCATTTGGGATAAAAGAGGTGGAAGTGTGAGGCAGGAAAGAAAAGAATTGCATGCTATCCACCCAGCCTATCTCTTTTTCAGTCCTTTCCTGTCTAGCACAGTCCTTTCCTTATCTTGTATTTAGTTCTATTTTTATGTTATTTTCCATGCTGAAATACATGTGTTGTAACTGCAGATATATTTTAGCATGTAGGGGGGCTTTGTGTATATATTTTGTGTCTGTAACAGGAAGGCAAGTTTAGAAAATTCATGTATAATTATCTGATTGACAACACTAAGGAAAATGTCACCAGATGGCCTTTTTGGATTGGTTGCCATGAGATTAAAATGATGATTGTTCTTCTCTGAACTTCTCTCTTGTCCTGCTAATATAAAATCAATAATGAGTCTTCACATGAATTTCTAAGCTATAATTAAGCAGTTCAGAAGCTAAAATAAATGGGAGAGTTTTTTCCTGACAATAATCAGATACCATACAACATTTATGTTATGCTATGTATTGCTCTGGTATATATTACATTATATATTTTATATATTAAATTATATTATATATTATATTATTTATATTATATATTATATATTTTTATGATTTCATTGTCTTTAATTTTCACACTAATAAATCCACATTGACAAAAATTTATTCGCTAAATATGCTTCTCAGAGACTAAAGCTTATTAAACTATTATTAGGAAATAGCAATGCACACAAATCACAGTGACTAGCTAAGGTAATCATCTTGTAGTATTTCTTATACTCAGGAATGTAATTGCTTTAAAAAAGAATTTTTGCACTTAACAGTTAAGGGAACAGGAAACAGCACCACCAGTACAGAATGCTCTAAGAAAATCTTTCTTCACTTGCAGAAAAAAAAATTGGAAATATTTCAGAAAAGACAGGAATGAATCCAGGATCTGGAAAGTATGACTTACAGTGATAAACTAAATAAGTTCAGTCTCCTTTGTTTAGCCAAAAAGAAGTGACCTGAAAAAAATAAAAATCTAAAAAATCTTAGTTTTTCTAAGAGTTTAGAAGTATCTACATGTTTAGCTATTTCTGATAGAAAATGGTACTTTATTTTACCATAAAAAGACATAATAAAAACAGGTTTTGGAGATTCATAACAAATGAGGTGTCAATTCTATACAGTGGAAGTAATTTAACTATGGAAACGACATGACAATTTTTATCTTATTATAATTACTATTAATATTATCTTATTAATGTTTACAAATATCTTAAGTCCAAACTCTTTTCAGTGGTTTGTGGGGACAGAACAAGGGGCAATAGCTACAAAATGGATCACAGGAAGTTCCGCACCAACATGCGAAGAACTTCTTCACAGTGAGGGTGACAGAGCACTGGAACAAGCTGGCCAGGGAGGTTGTGGAGTCTCCTTCTCTGGAGATATTCAAGGCCTGTCTGAACTCGTACCTGGGGAACCTTCTCTAGGGAACCTGCTTTGGCAGGGGGTTGGACCCAATGATTTCTTGAGGTCCTTTCCCTACAATTCTGTGATTCTATGATGACTAGAAATCATATCTTTATAAAAAGATACTACTTGTCTCCTAACACAAAAGTAGAGAAATGATGAACTGTAATGTACCATCACATGGGAAGTTCTAAGGGCTTTTTGGTCTAAACATTTATCAGGCTTTCGCTTCAGTACCTGTATCATTTCCCTAACACAACCTCCCTAAAATGATTATACAGTATACTACCTGCTGTGATTTACATTCAGGCTACAGTGTAAGTGCTCAATGTCATGTTTCTAAACTGCAAGAATTAAAGGGTGTGAGTGTTCATTGTCACATTACAGGGGTAAACTGTGAATCTCTCTTTGTAGGAAGTCCAAGAGCTTTGCTTAAATCACGTATGAAGTATTATCTAAAGAAGGCTTATCTTTCAAAGTAAGTTTTTTTCCTCTCATATCCTCCATTTTTTCTTTCTTTCTCTCTCTTTTTGTTTTGTTTTGTTTTAGTTTGTGAGATGTCTTATCTAAGAGTGGTTATGCGTTTGTCTTTACCCTTCCATTGAAATTGGAAATAATTTCTATCTCAATATAATGAAGTTGTGTCTACCCTACAAGGTGAAGAGTTGGCTCAAATTTTGTATTCTGTAAATCCTGGGCTTCCAAGTAAACTGTACTTGAGCTTTAGATGGTGACTGTTCCACTTAAAAAGAACTGTGTTTTGGATACCTGTTTCTGACAATGATAAACACAACCCAAACCCACACAAACCAATTCAAACAGACATCACCTGACCCACTGATTCAACTTTCACTTGCCTCACCACCTCATGGAGGATAAGGTTTCTGGCATTCTGGTTGTGCATACGAAAGATTGGAGGCATTTTGGATGCAGCCACATTACAAGGAGGGTCTGAAGTTTGTGTGACAAGGAGTGTGCCTGCCAGTGAAACTCCTTTGAGCAGTGAGTAAGCATTTCTTGCAGCTCAGTATCATGGCCTCTCTACTGCAGCAAGATACACACAGCTCACCTGCTAGATGAATGTTCTTTGCTGTGCAAGGAGAGACTGCATGGTGCTGTAGGTAAGGTACAGGCCTAAAAGATGCTGATTTGCAGGAGTTTTATATGTGTGCAAGGTGATGGCTTCGTGACACCAAAACTTCCTCAGCAATCATGGCTCAGGATTTTCCCAATTTTCATGTGTCAGGTCTGCATCTGGGTAGCTGGCTTCTCTGACAGTACACCTCATGAAAAGATGGGGATATGGTTTGCGAGAAGCTGAAGGTGGTGGTGTAGAATTCAGTGGCCTAACACTGGACCACAGCTAAAGGACCAAGTGATTAAACATAATATTCATCAAGGCCACTGAAAAGTATGATAGGGCAGATGTTCTGAAAGACAACAATTGCTTCTGTATTTCTCTGGAAACTAAAGATTCTTTGACAGCCTTTGCTAAAGGTAAGTGAAATGGGTGAAGGGAAAAAACAGGTCAAAGGGTAGGAGAGTAGCTGCCGGTACCATTTCTGGGAGTGGTTTCTCTGTTGTTGGTTTTAATCACTTTCACAGAATTTCCTGTTCTTTTCACCCTCTTCATCCCAGCACAAATGGAATAAACTGTATTTTATAGTGCCTTCTGTACAGGGATGGCAAAATGCCTGACAGCTAAAAATTTATTTGGCCTGAAAACAACCCTGTGAGAAAAAGAAACATTATTTAAAGATGAAGCTCAGAGAGGTTAAGTGGCTGGCTCAAGGTCACAAGGACATTTGTGGCAGAGCTGGGAATTGTACCCAAGGCTCCTAGCCCTTAACCCCATGTCTTAGTCACAAAACTATCTTCTGTCCCGTTAATTATATGTCTTGTACAATGTGCATTGCCACTTCTCTCTGATAGGAGTATAAACAGAAGCATAATTCAATGTCTATAGCTACTTCTATTTTACTTTTAATTCAGAGTAATCTATGAAAAATCACATTGTAGTTTGAACAGCTAAACAGAGAAAATTGACCTCAGCAAAGTGCACACCTTTAACTGTTCTTTATAATGCACCCAAAGTGTATTACTATATATACTACATGCCAAAATCACAGAAATTCCAAAGTTTCCTCACTTATGGTTTCCAAGGAATGTCCTGGCCAAAACAAAGGAATGTGAAATTTGCTCCTTTCTTTCTTTCTCTCTCTTTCTTTCTTTACTTTTCTCTCTTTCTTTCTTTCTTTCTTTCTTTCTTTCTTTCTTTCTTTCTTTCTTTCTTTCTTTCTTTCTTTC
>CM021698.1:53438648-53504604 GCA_011074415.1 Stictonetta naevosa
ACTCTTTTCATAAACCTGTCCAAAGTAGAATGCTCTGCAGATTGACTAAGCACAATGGCTGCTTTGCTCCACTCCTAGCCATTGTTCTTCTGAGGACCTTGTATAGACACTCAGTGATGTTGCTCAGTTGATCTGAGGATTCCAGGGTGTGAGTCTTTCTCATCTTATGGACCTGGTACAAATTATGTAGGCAGAAAGCTGCAAGAAGACAATTCAAGATTTTAGACTGGGTTATTTTTTGGAATATGCATTTGAGAACATTTTCTTTATTACTAAATAGTAGTTTAGTAATAGGAAAAGTAACAGATTAACTAAAACTGTGTCAACAATATGATTACTTATTTTAGTGAATTAAATGTGTCTGAAACTTGGGAAAGGCTGAATCAGCAACAGTTGCAAGACAACTGTTTTCAAATGTGTCAGTTCTCTAGTAAAATTATTTCAATGGGTTTTGCTCTTTTCTGACATCGCACTCAATTTCTTCATCTTTGTTTTCAAATCTTTGTACAGCCTTCCTATTACTTGTGTTGATTCTATTTCTTTTGTATAGGCTTAGAATGTCCTTAACTCTGCCCATTCTGGTCTCTTTATGTAGAGAGTTACCCTTGATCATATATGTATTTTCTTAAATGTACAGTCTCTTTCTCTCATGGGTTCTATCAAATACAGCTGATTAATTCTTGTACCTTTTCCTTTATCAAATTTCTTCTTTACCTAGAAGACTATTACTGAAGCTTAAATGTTGTTTTTTTTTTCTTATATGATCTGCACTCTTTTCTAACTTCACACGTTTTTAAAGTGCTACTGTAGTATTTAAGTCCACATACTATGAAACCCCAAACAAAAGAAACATCCATTGCTCTTCTTAAGTAAGCATGAATGAAAATGGAGATGAATTTACATTTATCTTAAAATAGTAACAGAGCATAGATATTTTTAAAATCTTAGCAGTCAAAACTTTTAAGATCTTAACTAGATCATAATTTCTCTGAGACAGCAACTTTTTTTGTGGTTTTGTGTCTGTAATATGGTATATATATTTATAGTAAGAAGAACTATAGTTCTAGTACTATTATAGTAAGAAGTCGGAAGAGCTGAATCTAGTGTTCCAAGTGTTGTATTCATCTTCACATTATTTTTCATATACAGCTGGGAAATGTTTGTTTGTTTGTTTGAAGGCAACCAAATTAGAGAACCATTGCTTGTGTTACTGGCTCATAATTATTAATTCACAACCTAATAAAAGAATGTTTTTTTAAAAATTACTTAATCTTTCTCTAGATATGCAACAACAAAGACACTTTTACATCCATAAAATAAACTTCAGTAAGTACATTTTAAGTAGTTCAGCACATGGGGAGGGGGTGAGGGGACAAGAAAAATAATTAAGAAAGTAACTTATCACTTAGTTTAATTGTAGATATTCCTGTCCAATTATTATGTGTTACTTAAGTCCTGATTAAAGCCAAGTGCAAAGGAGCCTTTGCATCAACCTCAATGGATTTGGAGTTGAGCTGAAAATTTAAATACGTTGGTCAACAAGCAAATTATTCACTCAGGCTGACACATCATGTAAATTCTCAATTTTAATGGTTGATACAAGTTCATTAAATGTTCAATTTCAATATTTTAACTCACATATGGATACAGTTTTTTCCCTTTATGGTTCTGTTGTGTGGCAGGATAGGTGCATTGGCTTCAGAGCTTTCACCAAAGTCCAAAATACGCAGCTGTTCCTGGCTTCTACTCAAGCTCTGACTGACAGTGTACTTGGCTACAGATTTCAAATGTGGCCTGGTGCCTGGGATACTTTAACCATGTAATGGAGTGGCATAAATTGTAACATAGACTTTACACTTTTCTCTCTAACCATACACCTCAAAATAGATGTAACAGGTAGTTACTTTGCTCCAGTTACATTCCTGCCACCCAAAACCTGTCCCTAAAACCACTGCTTCTGATGCCCACAATGTTGCCTAATGAACCTTTACTTGTAGGCCCCACTCACCTTCCCAGCTTCAACTTCACAAAGTGGGGGAAATTTGTTCCCAGTTGACCAAATTACTGGTGGTGCATGCCCTCAAATACTGAAAGCTGCTTTTAGGCACAGGAGATTTAAGGAAAAAGAGGAGTAATACTTCAGTTTATGGCAAGAAAACAGAATGGCGTAGGTATATTAATAGCTGAAAGCAGGAGTTCACTATTCTTTCCATATTAAATAATGTGGTTTATTCCTCCTACAAAGGGGGAACAAGAAGATGGGGACAAATGATGAGGAAAATCATTTACATACATACTTAAGAGACTGGTGAAATGATTCAAAGACAGCTTACCTTTGGTGAGAGATTTGTGTCATTGTGTTACCTTATTCATTGCTTCAACATGGACAGTAAATGGATGGTCACTTGATTCCTAACAAGGGTCACTTGACTCATAGCACTACTTCAAGATATTCTTTTGTCTTCCTACAATGTGGCATTCATGATCTTTTCAGTTTTTAATTGAATAAGATGTTTGGGCCAATCAACACTTTAGAGTGATATTTTTAGAATTAACACTTGAATTATTGATGAGGAAATATTTTCCAAAGTTGAAAAAACAAACAAACAAACAAACAAAAATAAATGTAGACATCTAATGTCTCTGAATAAGGTACTTAACTAGCATTTTTTGAAGTAGAAATATAGAAATATTAAGCAGTGCATGCTTACCTTTTCAAAACAAAATAGGACAAAAAAACAATGAGTACAAACTATTGATTTTCTTTAAAACAATCTGTCTTTTTTTGTGTGTTTGTGTCAACTTAGCAGACTGAAAGGAAAGTTTGTAATACCCATATTCTGATGAAAATTGAATAAGATGCCTAACAGGCCTTGTTTCACAATCATGTCTATACTATACAGGGACTCAGCAGTAAATCTAGAAATAGGCATGCAAGGAGACCTAATGGTGAAATAAGAATAAATATGATGAATTATATCAAACATGTCAGCCTTATTTTTACTGTGTGTCTTAATAAAACAAAATTTCTGATTTTATTTAAATGTGAACAGACGACAAATAACTAGAGGAAAATAATTTTACAAAGAGAGATAAAGAAGCATGGTGGAATGCCAGGAATGAAATTAAGAGTATGTAACAAGGTGGAGTCTAAGGCAGAGCAAACCCAAGGTTTGTGGAAGTTGGTGGTACATAAAACAAAAGTTAATCTATCCTGTCTGTCTTAGTTTCCAACACACAAAGATTTATTGTAGTGCTATAGAAATGATGATTAAACAGGGAGTTGTAGCTGTGGATACGATGAATTAGCTTAGTGTTTTTTCTGAACTGTCTTTAAGATAAAAGTCCAATTATCTTGTAGTAGGTAAGGAACAGTGATGACAAATAAATGTTCATGACATGCCTATACAGAAAGGTAAGTGGAAGCTGTTTATTTATATTTTTCGTTTCTAATCCCTGTTATTCTCCCTATTATGAACCTCCCTGGGCTGTTAAGATTGAGGAAAGACTAAGTGACTTTTTAGAAAGTGAAATTATTATTTACATTGCATTTAACCAATTGAAATATCTGGACCTTTTTTCATTACATGCACATTTATTGGTGTGTATGTTATTTCAGGACTGTTCAGACTACATAAAATTTCTTTATAACTATAAATGAGTAGATACAAGGAGGAACAGAAAAAATATATTCAGATCTTCATAGAGTTTTGCAAAACACAAAGCTTAGATTTTTTAATTAAATGCAACCTATCTGCACCAAGCTTTGTGTCCCACCTCTTTAGTTTAAATACCAGTGTTCAGTTATGAAATATGTCATTATGGCTTTGCAGAAATTACCTAAGACATGATGCAGCTGCAGTGTTCATTATATCTCAGGAAATTAATTGTGTGTCAGTATCTCCTAAGCATGGTGTCCTGTAAACACCATGCGTTACTAACAGATTAATCTATTTTGTTCCACCACACACACTTTTGGAAGGATGACTCAGATTATTCATGCTAGGTATTGCTTTGTTTAGTATTAATCCTTCTTTTTCTTATCAATGAGTTTTCTTACTGTTCTTCTCATTTAAGATATATTTTAGCAAAGCTTAGCTAGCCCAATCAAAACTGAAGCCTTAAGTTAACCTTATGTCAAATACAGTTCTAGAAAGAATTCTTCCCTGAAGATCTAAGGTGATAAATATTCTACAGTGGACAAGAGTTGAGCAGAAAATATACATGTAATATAGTTTTCTTCCTTTATATTCTTTATCACAAATGCTCAGAAGTTAGTTTTAACACAATGTCTGTAAAACTTGCTATTGTTTTGCAGGAGGACTCTTCCTAGCACACATGGAAGAAATGGGTATTATCTGAACTGTTTTTTCTGGGAAAAAAAAAAAAAGCAAACAAAAAGAGAACACAATTAATATATCAACTATCTGAAGAGAATGCTGCAAGTGATGTTTGAAAACCATAGAACTGTCAGGGAAAGGGAGCTATATAATGTTGTCTTTGTCTTGTTTTGCTCATTAGACTCATTGCTAGAGTTTTGTTTTTCCTTTTTTTTTTTTTTTTCTTCTTCTTATTTGGTTTCAGAAAATTCTTTCAACAAATTTTACTTGTTTCTCATCTTTGCCCATCAGTATGTATTCCAATGTATCTCTTTATCTAACCTTTTGGAATTGTTTTCTTGTGTTTTGTTTCTTGGTTTGTTTCTTCCTTTTACAATAGCAGTTTACTTGGGCTTTTTAGAATTAAAAGCCCAGCTGTGATGTCTGAATAAGAAAATGTTCTTGCCTTATTTCAGAAACATGACAACCTACTTCTGCAAAACCAAAGACAACTTGGGTAGATGCTGCAAATTATCATTAGCACTGTACTGATATTACAAAACTAGCTCTTCTTCAGTGGAATATGATGAATGTAGTTGTCCATTTGGAGTAACAAGTGGTAGTAAAGACTCACTCGGGAAACCAGTCTGAACTGTGTGAAGACGGTAAATGCCCAGCTAAACTGAAAAGTTATTACAAAGGAACTTGCAATGGAAAAGTGGAAACATGGACATGTATATTTAATCAAATTCATTTGAGTAATGAGTACAATGAGAGTGGAATACTTCATTATATCTCTGAGTTTCCGGCATTCAAAAGGTATAGAGGAGATATAATATCTTTCACGCATTCTTCCTATGACTCTCCCAATTTTTTTCTATAAATACTACCTGTCTCCTGAAATGCTTCATTAGAAACATAAAATACCAATCTTAACAGTTGCTGTTTTTCTCAGTCTGACAATCTCAAAGCAAGAACCAGTACATTAGAAATCAATAGGTCACTGAGTTATATGTAACCAGACTGGCAGAGCACTAAGTTTTATTGGAAGATAATGCAGAGAACGTAACCTGTGAAAAATACTGTGAGCAATTATCACACTGAAAGTAAAGAAATTGAGTTTATGGCTGTTCTTTGCAAGAACAGAACAAACTGATGATAAAAAAAAAAAAAAAAGTGATATGTTAATTTATGTTTTTTCATTCATGTTTTGGTTTTTGAAAGTAGAAGCCAGAAACCCTAATCAAGTGTTGTTGACAAAATGTGTGTTGATGCAGAAGGCTGAAATACTGTAGTTAAGTTACACAGAGAATCACACTCCCTGATTAAGTTGTAGATGTATGAGCAGCATTCACTGAAGAATTAACTGGTACAAATGTAAGAAAAAATGCAACTCTCAACATGTGTCCAGCTGAGAGCCAGAAAAAGTGTTATTGTCAATGTGAACCACAGTCACATAATAGCCATTCACATTTGCTTTTCATGAAGAGCAGGAAAAGTCAAAAGATAATACCTGTAAGTTTCTTCTATTGTTTGTAGTGAAAACATTTTTGTTTAAATTAAGAGTATATCTTACAATAAGCCAGACCATTTCTTTTTCTTCCTTTTGATTTAGGATAGCAGATTTAAAGGTCATATTCCTTTGCATACCATTAACATGCAGTAAAATAGTCATTTAAATATAAGACCAGATTTGGTGTCAATCTTTTCTCTTGAGTTTACTAGTCTACTCTTAAAACATTATATATGCATCATTTTGAAACATAGCTCAGCTACAGAAGTTAAATAGAAGAGCAACATAATTTCTAAATTAGGAAGATCTTTTGCTGTTTTCAGAGAGGCTAAAAAAGAGGTAAAACTGGCTCCCTCTATCACTGTAATAAAAATAAAATAATAATAATAGTTAAAAAAAAGAATCAGGGAAGCAGGATAAATCTGGGGGGTTAAATTGTGTGACTCTTGTGACTCTTACTAAAAACCTTTAGTATCACTGAGATAAAACAGAATAAAGTCTTGGTGTCTCCTTTAGAGTGTCCTCAAATTAATACAACTGATTGAGGAAAACTTCCATCTCTCATTCTCTTTTGTAAACAATTCTTTATTGAATGTTTTTTGGAAAACATACATATTTTGTATAAAATAGCTACACAATATATGCTATCTGTTTTCAAATACTGTCTTCCATGGATATGGACCTGTTTGATTAATACAGCTTAACATTCAATGTTCTCTGTATGGTATGAATGGTTTTACAGGAGGTACTTCTTAACAAATATGGCACTACTCAGTCCTATGAAGAGGATATCTACCTTTTCTTCTTATTGTCAACAAGGACAACATAGTTACCCACATTTATTTATTTCTAAAAAGGCAGTTCCTATAGATGATAATGTATATGACACAGGAAAGAAAACACTGTGAAAAGACATTGAAAAGATGACAGATCTTATTTATTATTTTATAGCTTTGATAATGTACAAACCAAATGCCATTGTAAGAAAGTTAAGGCAAACTTATGAAACTAGGGAAACCTGGAGCAAAAGTACATTAATGGTAAATAAGATGAAAGGGACTTTTCAATTTCCATTCTTCTGTTCTTTGAGTGACTGCATATGTGTGTGTTCATCCTTGTTTGCACACATATTTTTGTAAGTGTGGGTGCACATACAGCTCTGTATCTCTCTGTCAAAAGTACACTTTGGAATGAGTAACTCTTGCACAACCTTTTTTGATTTTTATATACTTAAACAAGTTGTTTACCCCACTTTATTATGAAATTGTCTGCAAGGCAAACTAATTGTTGGGAAATTAATTTGACTACTGATCCAGAGTAACTGATTCAAAATTTTGTGAAATACAGAAAAGTCCTTTGACTTTAACTTTTAGGAAAATCTAGAACTAAGCATTCATCTATGAAAACTTTAAAAAGTTTAAAATAAACACAAATGAAATTAACTTCTGTAAACACTATAAAATAGGATCCAAAACTTTGAAATATAAATCACCAAATAACAAGGATTATGTCAAGCTGAGGAAACACAGAAATATTTGAAATCCATTCTTTCCAAATTTCCTTTCATTCAAATCTACAAATGGAATTTGAATCTTAAAGATATATATTTATATAGGATTATGTTGCTGGAAAGTGATCAAGAGGATGTAGCATAGCCTTAACAGGCTATGACTGGCACTGGAGGTTAGATCTTCAAAGCAAAAAAACTATTGGCAATGATGGCAAGAAAAAAAAATGAAATGTCAAGTGCACAGGCTTTGGATTACAGTTATTTTATGTCCAAATGAAAGGAGAAAAAACATTTAAAAAGTAGTTAGTAGACACTTCCATAGGTATTTCTCTTTTCTTTCTTTTTTCTTTTCTTTTCTTTTCTTTTCTTTTCTTTTCTTTTCTTTTCTCTTATTTTCCTTTCCTTTCCTTTCCTTTCCTTTCCTTTCCTTTCCTTTCCTTTCCTTTCCTTTCCTTTCCTTTCCTTTCCTCTCATGCAGACAAATATATCATCTGTAAGATATACAAATTTCCTGGTGTAAAGAACTAGTTCCTTGAGGACTGTCAGTAAGGAAACTTGGTTTCCTTTTTAAAAAAGCCTGAGTAATGTTTCCTCCTCTTTCAATGTTTCTTTCAATTATGTATAGTGTCTAGTATAGGGGACTGACCTACTTTTGTATTAGCTATAAGTCTTCCCTTGTGCCTTTTTGCAGTCCCGCAGTTACAGAATAACCAGCCTTGCTCTCTTCCACCAGTTCATTTATAGTCCAGTAAAAATAAGAGTTTCATTCTTATCAAGATTTCCACTTTTACTATTCTAATTTGATTAAAAAATTAACTAATATGTTAGAAATTCCTTTTTAAAAAAAAATATAATAATAATAATTGGAAGGCAAAACAGGTGATCAAACATGCTTTGTTTCCACAAAATAACAGGACAAAAATAAATTTCCTTTAAATTTTAGTAAGAATTTTATGAGAACAAGGCTTGGTTGACAGTTACACAAAATAATATTCAAAAAATCACGAATACTGCTGCTCCACCTGGATCCATACACATCCGTGGGGCTGGATGGGATTCATCTCAGGGTACTTAGAGAGCTGGCTAACATCATCATGGAAACTCTCTCAATTATTTTTCAACCACATTGGGAATCTGGAGAGGTCCCAGTTAACTGGAAGCTGGAAAATGTTGTGCTAATTTTCAAGAAGGGCAAGAAAGAAGACCCTTGAAACTACAGGCCTGTCAGTCTCACCTCAGTGCCTGGTAAAATTATGGAGATTATCCTGGGAGTTATTGAAGCACACCTGGAGGACCACCCATCTAGTTGATCAAGGGAAACCAGACGATCTAATCTTTTTGGATTTCAGTAAATTTTCCCATAGGATCCCACTGGACAAAATGTCCAGCATACAGCTAGACAAAAACATCATATGATGGGTGAATAATTTGCTGATGGGTAGGGCTCAAAGGGTTATGGTAAATGGTCTGAATTTTTGGGTAGACCTGTGTGGTGCCAGGAGTTGAACTCAATGATCCTTATGGGTCCCTTCCAACTCGGGATATTCTATGATTATGTGATTCACTCTGTTTTGTTACTTTATAAAGAGTCAATGGCATATGGAAAGGTCCAATTGGGGTACTTACATTTCTAAGAGTTTTTGAAAAGGCCCTTTGCTAAAGGTAGTTACTAGGAAATGAATTGCCATAGAATAGTATCCTGTTGCGTATTAACAACAGCAGAAAATAAGGAATAACAGGGTAAGGTTAGAAAGATCTGTTTTTAAAGTGAAAGTTATATGTGATATACCTCAGAAATCACTGTTGGGACATGGATACTCAGATTATTCATGCATTATTTGAAATGGCAAGGTGACAAAGGTTTCAAGTAATACAGATTATTCAGACTTTTCAAACAAACTGATCAAGAAGTATCTTAGAGTAATAAATAACCAGACAAGGAAATGCTAGGTACAGCCTGATGGTGCTGAATGTAAAATAGGATCATAATCATAATTATTTATTCCATTAATGTAGTTCCTTAGTACTGCTCAGGATAGAGACCATCATGTAATAACAATGGTTATGCTTGATTAGTAACAAAAAGGAATGACTACGGTCTACCCATATACTGAATATTGCATGCAGTGTTGCTTGCTTTACCCCAAACTTTTTTTCAAAGAAGGATAAAAGATGCAGAGAAAAGATGATCACTTGACCATTCACTCTCAGAAGAAATATGAAGACGTTAATGTGATGAATACATCTTTGTTATTTGTCGTATCAGTGGGACTCCTTACAACATTCCTTGCACTGTTTCAACCAAAAGTGTATCTTCACTTTTAAAGCAAGATAAATGCTTCCCTTTTCTCGGTATCATGTGGGCTCCCATCTTCTTACCACACCAAAAGTCAAAGTGTGATGAGACCATATTCTTTCCCATTCCACAATCTAAATGCTTCATGACTCAAATCTAGAATAGATTTCTTATGCTGAGAAATTTCGCACTATGCTTTAATAGATTTCACGATAATTGTCTGTAGAGTGGACTACAAATGTGAATTACATGTTCTATATTTAAGTGAATTGTATTTGGAAAGAGAAATTTAGTTGCGCTTGAATGTTGTAAGTAACATATTGTCCTGGTTTCAGCTAGAATAGAGTTAATTTTCCTCCTAGTAGCTGGCAGAGTGCTATGTTTTGGATTAGGATGAGAAGAATGTTGATAATATACTGATGTTTTAATTGTTGCAGAGCAGTGCTTACACTAAGCCAAGGACTTTTCAGCTTCTCGCTCTGTCCTGCCAGCAGGCAGGCTGGAGGTGCAGCAAGAGCTGGGAGGGGACAGACCCAGGACAGCTGACCCAAACTGGCCAAAGGGGTATTCCATACCATCTGACATCATGCTGAACAAAATATAGGGGTGGCTGGCTGGGGTGGGGGGGGCGGCTGCTCAGGGATAGGCTGGGCATCAGTCAGTGGGTGGTGAGCAATTGCATTGTGCATCACTTGTTTCATACTCATTATTATTAGTGGTACTATTATCATTATTATTATTTTCTGTCTTAATAAACAGTCTCTATCTCAACCCATAGGCCTCATTTTCCTGTTTCTCTCCCCCATTCCAGAGAGGGAGGGGGTAGGGTGAGTGAATGGCTGTGTGATGCTTAGCTGCCAGCCGAGTTAAACCACAGCACCTTTTACTTTGATCTTTGGATAGGATTCTCACATTATTTTTATATCTGAGTATGGCATATTCAATAGCCATTAGGTAGACACAAAATTAGACATACTGGAAAAAAACTTTATTTGATCTATTTTAGTTGTCTACTTTCAGAAGACATATATCACTTCCTGTAAGTGTCTTTATCTCTTCTGTGACTGGACTGGACTAGACTGGAATAGTTCAGTTAGAAGGGATCTTCAAAGATCATCTACTCAAATGGCCTGAACAATTCAGGGCTAACCTAAAGTTAAAGCACATGATTAAGGTCATTGTCCAAATGCCTCTTGAACGCTGACAGGCTATTGGCATCAACCACCTCACAAGGATGTCTGTTCTAGTGTCTGACCACTCATGTTAAATAAATAAATAAGTAAATCCATATATCCAGTCTGAACCTCCCCTGGCACAGCATTGTGACATTCCCATAGATCCTATAATTGCTAACCAAGGAGAAGATGGGCACTCCCTCTCCACTTCCCCTCCTCAGGAAATAGTAGAGAGCAATGATGTCACCTCTTAAACTTTTTTTCTCCATGCTACAAACCAGGCGTCCTCAGCCTCTCTTCACATGGCATGCCTTCCAACCCTTTTATCAGCTTTTTTGCCCTCTTCTGGATGCTTTCATCTTAGCATCTTTTTTATACTGTGGATACCAGAACTGTACATAACATTCAAGGTGAGGCTGCATCAGTGCTAAATATAGTGGGGGAATAATCTCCTTTGACTGGCTGGCTATGCTGTATTTAATGCACTCCAAAATGCAGTTTGCCCTTATTTACCCCTTACTTGGCCTTACCTTGCCAGGGCACACTGCTGACTCATTTTGAGCCCGCTGTCAACCAGTACCCCCAGATCCCTTTCTGCTGAACTGCTCTCTAGCTACTCATCCACCAGTCTGTATCCATGCGTCGCCTTATTCTGTCCTAGGTATTTAACTGGTATTTAAATTCATGCTGTTGCTTATTGCTTAATGTTCCTATCTATCTATTTATCTATCTATCTATCTATCTATCTATCTATCTATCTATCTACCTATCTATATGTAGATATATATAACTGCAAGGCCTCTCATCCCTCCAGGTAGTCAACAGCACCTCCCAGTTTAGTATCACCAGCAAAGTTGCTAAGTATGCATTCAGATCATTGATAAAAATGTTCAATAGGAACTGAGTCCTGGGAAACACCAATAGTGACCATCTGCCAACCAGATGTAGCCCCACTCACGGCAATTCTTTGAGCTCCATTGTCGAGACAGTTCTTTGTCCAGTATAGCACAAACCTGTTTTATCTCACAGTTGGATAATTTGTCCAGAAGGGTGCTGTGACAGTTTGTATCAAAGACCTTACTAAAATACAGAAAGATTACATCCACCACCTTCCCTTCATCCACCAAGTGATAGCCTTGTCATAGAAGGAGATGAATAACATAGACAGGATTTTAACTTCACAAACCCATGGTGACTACGGCTGTTAATAGCATGTTCCTTTAATCTTCTCTTTCATAATTAAAATATTCCCTAATATAGCTGGGCCAAAAATTCTACCTTACCCTAACTCTAGTACTTTTTGTAAAGTACACTGTACAGGTGATTGTAGTTTTCTAAACAATTTAATTGTGCTAACAGCCTGGCCAAATATTGGTCCACTGAACCTTGAACAATTTGTTTTGGTAAAGCTAAGTATGCTAAATTTGACCATCCCTTACTGATATTTACCAGAGAATATGGATATGTAATATTGCTTTGGAATAGAGCATGTAGAAGTATTTGAAGGGCTTCACTTGGAAAAATGTAGTTACTTTTCTATATTCCTAAATGAGACTATTTGTTCATTTAAGGCTAACTCACTGTTCACTACTTCACTTGCTGTTTGTCCATATCCTTCACCCTATAATTTAAAGGGAGCATTACAACATCTAATTTTCAATGTCATTTTTGGAGCAAGAATCTTATTGCTCAACATTTCCTGTCATTAGTACGGAAACTAGCTCTTGGCTCTAAGTATAGTACAAACACAAGAGCCTTCCTGTTTTCTCTGCTGTGCCTATTGACCAGTGACAATATCCTAATTCTCAAGACTTGTGTATAATGCTCAATATCTTAAGAAGAAGTAACAAATATGTTACTGAAGCATGTGCTCAGAGTATGTAAGAATATCTGTGTACTGACAATTCCATATCCTTAGCATTAAAGCTCTTCCATTAACATCTTAGTTTATTTATATGCATATGCTGTTGGCATATTAAAGAAAGTACTGAGGGAGAATACAAAAAGATGGAAGGTTGACACATACTACAGTTTCTGAGGTAATGGGATAGCTGTATAGAAAATTAGGAAAGATGTGTATACCACCAAGCATGACTAAGTAATGAGGCTCTGAGACAGACAGCTATCTCAAAACTCCTACCATCATCTGCAGTCTTTCTTTGTAAACAGAGGTTCAGCATACTAGAGGAAGAACATTCCTAACAGATTATCAAGGCTTATTTAACTCACATAATAATAAGCAGAGTATTATGTTGCTTTCAGTTATCAGCATTCTAAGAAAAACCACCACACAATCCCATATGATTTTTTGTGAAGTTTTGGTTAGAATTTACAACCTTCTTTACTTAAAGAGGATATCATAATACAAAAAATAATTTGGGCAGAATTTAGGTTGCATAGGTAACCTAAACCTGGATTTTCTGTAGTATTCACCTACATCACTTAAATGTTTCAGTTTTTACATTTAAATATTCAGGTAATATCTGGGACCTTATGTATCAGCAATAGGAAGTGAAGCCTACATATTCATCCATGAAGGAGTGCTTAAATTATCCTACCAGATACGATATTTGGCAATTGGAGGCTTCCTGCCCCAAAAAGGCCACACAGTGTGTTGGATGGTGTTTGGTTGGATTTTCTCCAGCTTGAGCAAAATAGTGTGGGACAAGCGGACCTCTTTCTTGTGGAAAGAGTAATTTTATGGGTTATACACTACATTAAAATAAGATTTTGTCAGGAAATTTAGGCTTTCTACCCTCATGAGAAGATAACATGCTTTCAGGGCTCCCATTCAGTCTGACTGCCACATGGCCAGAAGTTAAGTTGGCTGGTTGCCAAGAGTTTTGTTCATTATGCAAATACCAGGAAGGAAATAGAGATTTTCAGAACAAGGTGAGGATTTTCAAAAGAAAATTGGAATCCTTACCTCTCAGCCAAATCTGGGCATCATCCAGTGGGGAAAAAAGGAGAAGCACCTCTGAGAATTGGCTTTCTATCTACCAGATACTAAATCATCTTTATACATGGAGTGAAAGGGTTTCTTGAACAAGGTTACACTGGGTTCTGCTAGTAAAACAAAATAATTAGAAATTTTTGTAAGTATAACATGAGAGGCTGTATTTAAGAGGATCAAATCAGTAAACACCATGCAGTTTAACTGTTTTGCCAACTGTAGTGATAAAATTCCTGTGATATATGTTGTTTTTCTTTAACCTCATTTATTGAACTCATCCTATTATGTAAGAATGTCATTTTTTATTTAAAAACAAGTACATATCTTGTCATCATGGCTAAAGAGATTAACTGAAAAATGTGTCATTCAAAAGGTCAACATGAAAAAAAGAGAAGGCAAAGTTAAATTTTTTTATTTATTTATTTATTTTTCCACAGAAACCCCATGATTATGAGGAAAGAGGCTGAGTCACTATTTTTCAGTACTTACAGTTGGCCATCCTGTTCTGACACAATGCATTACACATATTGGAATACAGTGGACAGGGTGGAAAGTTCAGAGCCTTTGTCTTTTACTTGAAGGCACCAGCACCGGTCAGGAAATTGTGCTTCATTTCTTTTAATTTCACAAAAAAATGGGGAAGCAGATTATATGACCTAGTTACTCTTCTTCTTTTGCTCATTTTCTTCCAGCTCTAGTAGTACTCAGTTGGAAACCCAGTTTTGAAACACAGTTTATATTACATGTCTAGAAAGAGTTAACATGATTTTTGAAAACTCATGGCTGAAATTCATTCCTTTAAAGATGGCAAACAAAAAGGCTTGTGAATAACTTGCATAGGACCTTGAGCAGATGCTATCCTAATGAAAATGTTCCAAAGGAAAGGAATGGTAAAAGCTTCCTGTTTTCTGCAATTCAAAACATTCAGAAATGTTTTTTGAAGTCATATTTGAAGAGACAGTTTTCAGGAATGCACCAATCCAAAATATTATACTACGTACTTATCAGGTGAAGTAAGTGAGAGCTTTGCCATGATAGAATTTAGGGCCATAGTGTATTCTCCACATACGCCAGTAGAAAAAATCTTTCCTTGTTGCAATTGGGCAGTATGGAGCAAGTGGTGCATTTTTCCTCTTTACACAATAAAAACAGTACACAGATGCTAACTGGTTCAGAATCCGAGCCTCCAGTAATCCACTTCATGTCTTAAATTAAGACTACATAAATGTTTCTGGTTTTCTTAAGGTTTAGCAGTTTCCAAATAATAATAATATTAAATAAAATAATAATAATAATAATACATTGTTAAAACACTTATCAAATATATGAGGAATAATGAAAGTGCTTTAGGGTTTTGCTTTTGCACCAATATTAAAAGTTCAAGCCTAGAGAGAGGGCTTGAGGACAAGCTGGTGTTCATTTTATACTAGCTCTTATCCATCAATTATCCAGTTAAGAAATTGCAGTAAAATATGTTCTTTATATATTGCCCTTGGGCACCTGCCAGTTAACATGGACTGTCTGAGTAATAGTTCTAAGAATTGCATGGAAGAAACTGGTAGAGGCCAAAATGTTGAAACTTTAATAATACCTTGGGATCAGAACAGCCTTTGGCCTTACACCATGTACTGTATATTTGTTTTGAAAATTCATCGCATTTTAAGTTTACTGACCAAATAAATATTAACTTTCCTCAGGGTACCAGTGAAACTTGGGGATGGTCTGCTTCCAAGTGCATGCATTTATTTCAGTTCCCCGTAGTGTCATATCACAGTTATAAGCCTAGAGTTTAAAGGGTAATTAGAGGTAGGCACTTGAGCCCCTCATATGAAAGTCCAGAAGCCTGCATTAAGTCTGTCTGCAGCACCACAGCAACAGAATCAGACATCTCAGAATGAGGTCCAAAACTGACTAGGAGACTGCTGTGAGAAATCAGTACTTTGAGCCACTGATGGTTAGCCAGTAAGAAATACTGAAGACAGAGCTGGAAAGGCAACTCAGGATCCATAGCATGTAGTGGGCAAGACACAAATTATGTGGTTATCAGTTCTCACCTGGGAAGAGGGAATCTCAAATTGCAGTCCCAAGTCCAAGGATTGCTCATGCATTTTACTGAATATCTTCTTTACCTAAAGTACATAAAGAGTTGTAGACTCCTCCAGACACCTCATTGACCCAAGACACCTTAGCTTATCTTTTACAAAGCAGAAAATATCCCAAAGGAAGGATTGAAGAGCACCCCACTTTTTCTGCCTCTCCTCTCTTTTGTCAAGCATCAGACCAAGCACATTAATGGCTAAGACAGTCCAGAGTGTGGGGTGACAGAGAAGTGACAGATTTAACTATGCTATAAGCCTGGTATCCTGCTTGTTACATTCTTCTTGTTGCATTCTGTTTATGATATTCAGGTAGACTCAGTGCTGCAAAAGGGTAAGCAGAAGTTGCTACCCCTAAAATTCTCAGGTACTTTGAGTTGCAGTGTTCTTTTCTGAAGTTATAGTCCCTGTTTCAAGCCTCCTTATTGACACTGGAAACAGAGGTCTGGTTTTTGGAGAAGAGTGATAAGGGAGCAGCTAGGAAAAAATGTTAGAAGAATGACAGTAATAACCACACACCTTCTCAGAGTACTGAACATGGCTGTCTTTCATCCTCCTTCATTTAGCATGTCTTAACACGACTCCATTTTACTCCCAGACTCCATTCTCCGTTAATTCTTTCCAGGACTAAAACAAGAGAACACCCTTACACCTCAACCATTTTCTGGCTATTCAACTTAGGAACCAGCCATAAGGTTAGTAGAGGCAACAGTGCTTTATGTCCACGACCATAAATTTTGAAAATTTATTACCAGTGGCTCCATATAAAGAACCCCACAAAAGTTTCTTCAAAGCTATTCTGCCTTCCCAAGAACCAAAATGACCCCCAGAAGTTAAATTAAAGTCTAAACAATATTCAGAAAAATAAATATGAATTTACCTCACTAGTTACTAGTCAAAATTTATCCTACAGGTTTCTGATACGAAGAAACTGAATTTGAATCAGTGTAGACACATACCTGCAGTCTTATCTGCATTTGTGAGGAAATTAAAGCTTCCTACTGAAGCAGTGACAAAATGTCTGTAAATATAAGGCTTAAGCTATCTGACAGCAGCCTTTGAAGCCAAATATTTTCTATATAAACAAAACAGCAATGGCATCAACTATAAAAATTCCCTCCGAATTTCCATGCATAACTATTTTTAATAAATGATCTCCTTTATCGCATACAATTTTTCCTGCATGCCATGTCTTCAGTATATATTTTTTAATATATCAGTGATTTGACAAGAATGCTTTTCTAAATTCTAAATTTAGAAAAAAATTTAGAATTCTAAATTCTTTTCTAAACTGAAACTGATTAATAACAGCAGATAAAAAGTCAACTGCCTTTTTTTATTCTGGCAGATAAACAAGCTCTGTCACAAACGTGCAAACTGCGGGAGCATAGATGTAGTGATAAAGTGCCCTTTCTCCTAGGGATCACTTTAGCTCACTTATCCTCAAGGAGAAAAGACAACTTTCAATCTCACTCACTGAAGACTTACAAGTGAACTGCATAGTTTATCAAAATTGGCAGATTCTTGCTGAAGCTCCTTTCTGCTACAGGCTGCACTAGCCCTCCTTCTTAGCTATAGTTTAGGGGGAGTACAAGGGAGATAACACCTGTGATGTTTCTTGAGTTGGACATTCTGACTCTGAAGATCAACAGTAAGCAGTAACTTCTCTAGGTAAGCCACACCCTAGCAAAACAGAAGACAGTAGTGAAAACATGTCTGGGTACTGCGAATTTCCTCGGGGCACTATAGAAAGGAATCAAGGATGCCTAGATAGCTCATGCAGCTCTAGTCACAAGCTGAAAACTTTCCATCTTGGGCTTCTGGGCCCCATGTCAAAATAGTTTGATAAACAAACATCCAGTGCTTCCTTTATAGCGACTCATATATCTCTGAAAACATACATAGATACATACATGCATATATATACATATATATTCATATGTACATATATGCACACTTTTTATTTTTGAATTGAAACAGAACTTGAAAGGGTACTGTACAGTACGATTATGACTGATGTTGCAAGTATATTGTAAAGGACCACATGGGTCAGATGTAGCCCCCCTGCTATGCATCTGGTCACACATTTCTTCCAAAAGCCTCTGGCAATCCCTGGTGTAGCTGTGGTCTAACGATTCGTGACCAGGTTACATGATGGTTACGTGGTTACATGATAAATAATGTAGAATAACTGAGCGATATCTGGAGTGAGATCTTTATATTTCCATTGAGCTGCAGAGATTTTGAGTTTTCACTGTTACTTTTTCACATTTCCTGCCCCATCAGCCTGATATTTTCATACTCTTCAGAAGCTCTTTAAAGCAAAAGCAGCTGGGGACTTTTCTCAGGAGGAAAAGGTGGGGTTTTTCTTTTTTTTTTTTTTTCTTTTTTTTTTCTTTTTTATTTTTTCTTCTTTTTTTCTTTTTTTTCTTTTTTTCTTTTTCTTTTTTTCTTTTACAAATAATCATCTATGGTTATCAAGCCCTTTTAATAGTCAAAGTCATACAGAAAGAGAAAAGATGACCCACTTTGTATTGAAAGATTTAATTCAAGTTTCTTCTCTGCATGTGTATTCTGAAGCATAAATTCAAATGTTCTTTGATAGCTTAAAAAGCTGAAACAATTTCTGCCATTTTGTACCACTTGAAGATTCATCCATACAGTTACAAGATTGAATAGAACTATGCCATTTTTATAATACAAACTACTAGAATCTGCTACTTGATTTTGAGTAAGAATTGTCAAATAATGGAGGGAGGAGAGAAAAGGAAAAGAAAGGCTATCTTCTTTTAAAATAAATCCCATTGCTTAAAATAGCAATATCCAACATCCCATGCTGATTTTTTATCCCTCTGAACTCATACTCCCAGGAAAAAAATGTTGTTCAGAAAAAGGTCAGGATGTCAGAACTGCAGCTGGAGTGCTGCATCTGCCTTGCAGAGGAAAACTAGTTCAGGCCATTCTGACAACTTACAGCCGTGGTTCAGACTCCAGTGCACAGTTCCAGCTCATTGCCCTTCATAGCAGCTTTCAGGCTTAGGTTTTCATTACAAAGCAACAGCAGCCTTTCTGCGCCTTTCCATACAAACACAAAGCAAATTCTTTCCCCAGAATAATAATTTCTGGTGACTCACTGTTTGCAGTTCCTGAGCCTTCTGAATTACAGCTGAAATATCTCCGTTTGCAGAAGGAAGTCTGATTGCCCTCAGATTGGTCACAGGGCCATTCAGCAACATTAAGGGTGCTCATGGCACTGCTGGCCTGGTGGGTTTTGTTTGTCTCTCCCAAGGCCCTCCACTGCATTTCATTACAGTGCTACAATCTGCTTATGTTTCCTTTCTTCCTTATGTCTAATTTAAATCTACCCTTTATTAGTTTAAAACCATTACCCCTTGTCCTGTCACTACACTCTTTATTAAAGAGTCTCTCCCTATCTTTTTGGTAGGCCCCTTTTATATAGTGAAAGGCTTTAACGAGGTCTCCCCTGATTCTTCTCTTTGCCAGGCTGAATAACCTCAGCTCTCTCAGCTTTTCTTCATAAATGAGGTGCTCCAGCCCTCTGATAACTTTTGTGACCCTCCTCTTGTGAGAAACAAAGTTGTGTTTTTGCAGTACGGAATTATTTTTCTTTATTCCAAGGTAGTTGTGTAGTCATAATAAGGAAAAATGCTAAGTAGATAAGTGGACAGTAGAAGGCCTCACTGTTCCAAAACAAGGTAGAAGCTTGAGGAAAAGAGGATGAGCAGTGTGAGAACAGTAAAACAAAGATCACAAGTTCTCAAAACATAAGAAAGGGGAAATTAAAGGGTTGAAAAAAAAAAAAGAAAAATTGTACATATATGGTATAGAGGAGCATCGAGTAGCTTGTGAACCTGTAGTACTCAGCCAATGAGGAAACAGGGGAGGTGACCAGGCATCAGGTAATAGGGAATAAAAAGTTATGATTTGTTTACTAAAATGCACTCCTGATTGACAGGACACCTGCCATTGCAATAACGAATAAAATAAGCTTCACAGAAGATCCTGTCTGAAGAAAATTATTTGAGATTTTTCTCACACTCTGGACCTACTCTATCAGGTCTATGTATTTTTTTTCTGCAGGCCACAGAGCTGAATACAGTACTTCAGGTGGAATGTCATGAGAATGGAGTCCAGGGAGAGAATCACCTCCTTTGATCTGCTGGCTACTCATCTTTTGATGTAGCCCAGAATACTGTTGGCTGTACGGGCTGCAAGCGCACACTGCAGACTCATGTCAACCTTTTCATTGATCAGCACATCCAAGTCCTTCTCCACAGGACTGCTTTCTATCCACTCTTTACCCAGCTTGGGATTACCCTGACCAGGTGCATAGCCTTGGACTTGGCCTTGTTGAACTTCATGAGGCTTGCATGGGCCCACCTCTCAAGCCTGTCAAGGTCCCTGTGTGAGTCAGCACAGACAGGCAGCAGGGACAACCACAGAGCCATGGCTAAAATGCAGAGTAGATTGGCTCTGGTGCAGACCCGTTCTGCAGTGGAGCAGGGAATCATGGTGTGCAAGGGGCTTGATGCATTGAGGCCCCTCAAGGTAGCCATTGGAGCTACAAGGATCTGGCAGTCCTCGTGAGAAGTATCTGGGAGTCCAAGAGGGAGATAAAATACTGGAGTCACTCTGTACCTTCTGTCAGACAGGCCCAGCAGGGACGCTCAGTAGAGGATTTTCTCTGTCCTCTCTCCACATGGCTGAAAGCACCAACATAGAGGATAAGGTGCAATGGCAACAAGTCCCTGTGCAGAAGGTATATCCCCTCAAGGTGCCCATGCACAATAGGTATGAAGCTCTGTATGTTGATTTGAACAATACTGGGGGACAGTTTTCTTTTATCCCTCCTGTTGATGAGGTGAGGTATAGTCAAAGCCTCCATATTAATATCTGGCTCTGAGCGTGGTGTCACCAGCAAAACTTAGGTGTTTTTTGTTTTGTTGTTGTTTTGGTGGGGTTTTTTTGATCATTGGTCATTTTACAAGACACCATGCCTGCTGACAATAGATGGGGTTCACCTGTCTCTAAGGGAGAAAAGGATCATTGTTCAGGAGTTAGCAGGGCTCATTGTTAGGTCTTTAAACTGGATTTGAAAGGGAAAGGATAAAACCAGGCTTAACAGAGACATGCCTGGAGGTGGTATGACAATGGTTAAAGGACCATTGCTAGCATGGTTCATAAGTCTGCTGCCCCTGTTGAGGTAGAGGATGGAGAGCCAGGTGGCACCAAAGGCACAAAGGACACTAGAGGGTTAGAAATCATTGAAGTGCCTGGGAATGGTCATACAGGAATGAGAGCTTCTCCCTGCAAAAAAAGTGACAAGATCACTAGCCCAGCTGAAATGCATCTACACTAGTGTATGCAGTATGGGAAAAAAAAATAAAATAAAAAATAAAATAAAATAAGGAGGAGCTGGAAGTCATTGTGTACCAGGAAAACTATGACAAAGTAGTCATCACTGAAATATGGTGGGATGGCTTGCATGAATGGAGCGCTGCAATGGAGGGCTAAAAACTCCTCAGAAGGGTTAGGCTAGGAAGGAGAGGCAGTGGGGTAGCCCTGTATGCTAGGGAGTGTTTGGACTGTCTTGAGATGAATAATGGTGATGGCAGGGTTGAATGTTTATGCCTAAGAATTAGGGGGAATGCCAGTGAGGTAGATGTCCCAGTGGGGTGGCTAAACAGGCCGAAGAGTTGGGTGAAAAGTTCTACAAACAGCTGGGAGAAGTCTCGCAATCACAGAATCACAGAATCATCTAGGTTGGAAGAGACCTCCAAGATCATCGAGTCCAACCTCTGACCTAACACTAACAAATCCTCCACTAAACCATAGCATTAAGCTCTACATCTAAACGTCTTTTAAAGACATCCAGGGATGGTGACTCAACCACTTCACTGGGCAGCCCATTCCAATACCTAACAACCCTTTCAGTAAAGAAGTTCTTCCTAATATCCAACCTAAACCTCCCCTGGCACAACTTTAGCCCATTCTCCCTCGTCCTGTCACCAGGCACGTGGGAGAATAAACCAACACCCACATCACTACAGCCT
This sequence comes from Stictonetta naevosa, assembly GCA_011074415.1. Lineage (NCBI taxonomy): Eukaryota > Metazoa > Chordata > Aves > Anseriformes > Anatidae > Stictonetta > Stictonetta naevosa. Next base: position 53,460,585 of record CM021698.1, read on the forward strand.
CCTTTAAGTTACCTGTAGAGTGCGATATGGTCACCCCTGAGCCTTCTCTTTTCCAGGCTGAACAATCCCAGCTCCCTCAGCCGCTCCTCATAAGACTTGTTCTCCAGACCCCTCACCAGCTTCGTTGCCCTTCTCTGGACTCGCTCGAGCACCTCAATGTCCTTCTTGTAGCGAGGGGCCCAGAACTGAACACAGTACTCGAGCTGTGGCCTCACCAGAGCCGAGTACAGGGGGACAATCACCTCCCTAGCCCTGCTGGTCACACTGTTTCTCATGCAAGCCAGGATGCTGTTGGCCTTCTTGGCCACCTGAGCACACTGCTGGCTCATATTCAGCCAACTATCAACCAATATTCCCAGGTCCTTCTCTGCCAGGAAGCTTTCTAACCACTCATCTCCCAGCCTGTAGCTCTGCTTGGGGTTATTGTGCCCCAGGTGCAGGACCCGGCACTTGGCCTTGTTGAACCTCATACAGTTGGCTTCAGCCCATCAATCCAGCCTATCTAGATCCTCCTGCAGAGCCTTCCTACCCTCGAGCAGATCGACCCACGCACCTAATTTGGTGTCATCTGCAAACTTACTGAGGGTGCACTTGATCCCCTCATCCACTAGCCCTTATTCTCATGGGGTACATGAACTTACTAGATGTCTGAAGGAAATACAACACAATGGAGAGGGAACAGTCTAGGAGGTTTCTAGATTGTGTGTAAGAAGATAAATTCCTGACACAGCTGGTGAGTATGCCGACTAGCAACTGTGCCTGGCTGGATCTTTTGCTTGTTAACAGAGAAGGGCTTGTGGGTGATGTTAAGGCTGGCGGTTGGCTTGGGCATAGTGATCATGAACTAATAGAGTTTTTGATTCTTGGAAAACAAGGAGGGGGGTTAGCAGAACTTCTACCCTGGACTTCCAGAGGGCAGACACCATCCTGTTACAGAGATTTATTGGTGGAGTCCCCTAGGAGGCAGTCCTGAAGGGCAAAGGCGTCCAGAAAGGCTGTACACTCTTCAAGAAATAAATTCTAAAGGCACAGGAGCAGGCCATTTCCACATGATAAAAGATGAGCCAGCATGGAAGACTGGCCTGGCTGAACAGAGAGATGTGGCTAGAGTTCAGGAAGAAAAAGAGGGTTTACGACCTTTGGAAGAAGGGGTGGGTCACTCAGGAGGACTACAAAGGTGTCATGAGGCTGTGCAGGGACAAAATTAGAAGGGCAAAAGCCCAACTGGAGCTCAATCTGGCTATTACTGTCAAAGACAATACAAAATGTTTTTATAAATAGGCAAACAAGTAAAGGAGGACTAAGGAGAATCTCTATCCTTTATTAGATGTGGGGGGAAACACAGTGACAACAGATTAGGAAAAGGTTTATTTAAGGTAGTTAATGCCTTTGCCTCAGTCTTTATCAGCAAGACCTGGTGTTCTCTGGGTATCTGGAGAACCTTCCAGCCTCCAGCCTTACACAGACCTGTCTGCTGTGTGAAGAACCACATTCTTCTGTAAGAACTGGGCTTTTCCTGGCTTTACGTGATGTTACTGGAGTCCTGAAGGAGACCATCTGTTCTTTCTGTTGCACAGAACGTAATTGCCTTGATAGCAAACCAGAAGTGCTCTGCAGGAATATCTGGAGAAGAATGGTTACTTTCTCATGGAGCTTGCAACCTAACTCTAACCAGATTACATCTTCTATCTTTATAGGTTTTTATGTGTGTATCTTCATATGAAGGATTTGTATTTATTTTATAATAAATACTGCATCAATCCTACACTTGAAAGAAACAAAAAGTAAATGTTTCAATGGCTGTAATGTTGTCATTACTGTTTTGTTTCTTGCAGAATTTCAGTATACCTTTTTCCTTCTCCCTGTCTTTATTCTATGCCCTATGGCATAGTTTACCTCTTCCCATTTAAAACTTCAGAGTACTAACTTAATGTTACAATTATTGCAAAGAAACTCAAAAGGCAGTAACAATGTACTCAGTTATTTTTCCCAAAAGAACAATTGTTCTTTTTCTTAATGTTTACAGAATAGAATAAAAATTTTATAATATGTCACTTTATGTGAGTATAGATAGCTGTGAAAAAACCTGATATGCACACTAATCCAACAAATCATAGAATCATGGAATCATGGTTCGGGTTGGAAGGGACCTTAAAGATCATCTAATTCCAACCCCACTGCCATGGGCAATGACACCTTCCACTTGACAAGGATGCTCAAAGCCCTATCCAACCTGGCCTTAAACATTTTCATGTATGATGCATCCACAGATTCTCTGGGCTACTTGTTCCAGTGCCTCATCACCCTCTGAATTTCTTTCTAACATCCAATCCCAACATACCATTTTTTTAGTATAAACCATTATTCCTTGTCCTATCACTACACTCACTGACAAAAAAAAAATCCTCTCCTGCTTTCTTGTAGGCCCCGTTTAGGTACAGGAAGGCTGCTGTAGGATCTTCCTGTAGCCTTCTCTTCTCCAGGCTGAACAGCTCCTGCTCTCTGAGCCTGTCTTCATAGGAGAGATGCTCCAGCCCTTTGAACATCCTTGTGGCCCTCCTCTGGACTCGTTCAAATATGTCAGTTTCCTTCATGTGCTGGGGACCCCAGAGCTGAACACATTGCTCCAGGTGAGATCTCACGAGAGCAGAGTAGAGGTGGAGAATCACCTCCCTCGACCTGCTGGCCATGCTTCTTTTGATGCAGACTAGTATATGTCTGGCTCTCTGGGCTGCAAGCCCACATTGCCAGCACATTGTGAGCTTCTCATCAACCAAAATCCCCAAGTACTTCTCCTCAGGGATGCTCTCAATCCATTCTCCATCCAGCTTGCATTTGTGTTTTGGACTGCCCCAGCCCAGATGCAGGACCTTGCACTTGGCTTTGTTGAACTTCATGAGGTTTGCACAGGCCAACCTCTCAAGCCTGTCAAGGTCCCTCTAGATGACATTCTTTCCCTCCAGCAGGTTGACCACACAGCTTGGTGTACTGGGTCTGGCTGGGATGTTAACTTTCCCTGCAGCAGCCCATCCAGTGCTGTGCTCTGCACTTGTAGCTAGAACAGCAGTGGTATCACACCAGTGCTGTGTCTTCTGCTGAGCAGTGCTGGCACAGCATCAGGACTCTCTCCAACCCTCCTAGGGGGTGGGCAAAAAAGTGAGAAAGAAACATCACCAGGGCAGCTGACCTAAACCAACCAAAGGGATATTCCATACCATATGATGTCACACTCAGCAATAAAAGGTGGAAAAAGGAAGAAGAGGGGAGGGGTGGGCTCTCGTTGCGAAAACGTCTGTCCTCCTCCCAAACACCAGCTACGTGCGTTGAGGCCCTGCTTCAGGGACGTGGTCAAGCATCGCTCTTTTGTGGGAAGTAGAGAGTAATTTCTTTCCTCTGCACTTCCACACAGCCTTTACTTGTTTTGTTTTGTTATTCCCTTTCCCCCTCCCTTTTCCCCTTTCCCTTTTTTCCCTTTAGTTGAATTGTTTAATTAATAATAATATTTCCTTAATAATTATTTTTTTCCTTTAATTAAATTGTCCTTATCTCAACCTGTGAGTTGTTCTTTCCTTTACTTCTTCCCCTCCTCATCTGAGGAGGGGGAGTGAGAGAGCAGTTGTGGTGTTCAGCTGCCTAGCACAGTAAAACCACCACACTTGGTTTCGTTGGCAAACTTACTGCGGGTGCTCTCAATCCTACTGTCCATGTCACCCACAAAGATATTAAACAGTGCCAGTCCCAATACTGACCCCTGAGTAACACCACTCGTCACTGATCACCTGGACATTAAGCCATTGACCGCAGCTCTTTGAGTTGACATCAAGCCAATTCCTTACCACTGAGTAGTCCATCCATCCAATCCATGTCTCTGATTTTGAGACAAGGAAGTTGTGCAGGACAGTATCAAATGCTTTCCACAAGTCCAAGGCAGCAGATGACATCAATTGTTCTTCCCTTATCCACCAATGCTGTAACCCTGTTGCAGTAGACCATCACATTGGTCAGACACGATTTGCCCTTACTGAGATTATGTCATCTGTCACAAATCAACTCGCTCATCTTCAGGTGCCTTTGCATAGTTTCAAAGAGGATCTGCTCTCTGATCTTGCCTGGTACAGAGATGAGACTGACTGGCCTGTAGTTCTCCAGGTCTACCTTTTTTCCTTTTTTAAAAGGGGGGTTATGTTTCCCCATTTCCAGTCACCAGGAACTTCACTGGACCTCAGCGACTTCTCAGATATGATACATAGTGGCTTAACAATTTTATCTTTCAGTTCCCTCAGTACTGTCAGATACATTACATCAGCTCCCATGTCCACCTTTAGGTTCCTTAGATGGTCTTGCACATGATCCACTCCTACAGTTGGCAGTTCTACATTCTCCCAGTCCCCCTTTGCCTTTGTGACTTGGTCAGTGAATCTTCTCTCATTTTTCCTTGTTCATCCTGAGTAATTTTCAACGCCTTTCTTCCCATGCTATGAAAGCTCATTGAGGGCCTGCAGTGAAGAGCCAGCCAGACATTAGATGAAAAAATATACAGAGCATTCTAAGTATTTAGAGAATTTTTCTATAGCTCTGATATGTTCAGCCTATAATGACTGGCTGATTACAAAGGCACATGTGATTAATTGCTCATCTTTACTTTGCTTCAATTTATACTTCTCCTTAGTTCCTGGTCCTTTGCTTTGTCATGCCTTGAATGTTGCTTATAACTTTGCTTTTAAATTCTGTTTAAATTTTGACATTATTTACTTGGTTTATATACTATAATCTTTTCTCTTACCTTCTACTCATATCAGCTACTTAGACCATTAATGCTTTAGAACACTTCTGCTCTGCGATTCTGCATTGCTCTGAGCAGCACAAGAACAATGAGGACAGATGGCTGGCACTAAAATAAAAACCCAATTTTTAAATGATAAATCTGTCATTTGATAAATTGGAGCTTACAACGATCTCTGCTAATTTATCTAGAAACAATACCTGTGGCAAACAAGTTATCTGGATCTGTCTGTAGTAATTATCTTTTCAACTTTCTGCAGCACTCCTGCTTGAAACACAGAGTGTTTTAGCTCATCCGGGACTTTTCTGCCACTCTTTTTCATCAAGTTCCCCAGAGAATGAGGAGAAATTGTAACCCCAAATTTCAGGCCACAGAAACTCTGATTTTAATTTCAATGAGATTCCAATTTCACATTTTTATCCTATGGATCTCTCAAACAAATGCTACATGCAGATGTTGTCACTAACCCACATACTGTTCCCAGAAGTGTTGTCCCCCAAAGAGGTAGGAAGCTATGACTATTGCACTCAAGCATTTATCTCTGTTAAAACAAATATTGATATTTAAAATAATAATAATAATAAAAAACCTTTGTGTGATTAATAAAGATCTATGCACAAGCCCATGAGTTTGCAAGCATGCAAATCTCTTTCACAGTAGGTAATAAAATCAATAATTCTACTGTGTTATCACATGAAATTTGTCCTCCTTTTAAAAGAGGAAAGACTTTCAGTTTTATGCTTTGCTTGGAAAGTTGGAATGCAGGAAAACTTTTTTTATTTTTTTTTTGCCTTACTGTCATTCTACAAGAAACATTCAAACTGGAACTCAGAAAATGCTCATATTTCCTTAAAAGAAAATCCAAGTTTGACTTGTTCTATAAAGAGGGACATATCAATTGTAATGTGTACTTTTTAGTAAGTGAGAGTAGATGTTAATTTTAAACCCTCCCTAAGGAAAGAAGCATTTCCTAAAACATGATGGCATGGTTAGCTTTGAAACTGCCTGCTGGACAAAGAAATTTTAATTCAGATGTGCTTTCAGAACTCAACATTGTTTAATAACTGTCAACGATTAGCAGAAAGTATACTTTCAGAGAGGAGTAAAAAGGGTCAAAGGCAACTACAGAAAGAGGGGATCTTTCCCAACAGACTTTGTTCTGAAGTTTACTGTTGTGTTGTTCAACCTCAGTACTTTACTGAAGCTGATCCTTACAAAAGGAGATATTGCTAGACAGTGTAACTGAATGTTATATTAAAAACTAATGTGGATCTGACTTCTGCTTTTCTGGGTCACCAAGGTGATTTCCATAATTGCAGTAAGTTTTTAATTTTTTTGCCCGATTCTTCAATTTGCATTGACTTTAAGATGCTATCGTTCCACCAATTTCAGCGCTGAAGTATCTACTTTCTAATGGTAAAGCAAAACACACAACAACAAGCACAGGCTTCCTGAGTACTAACAAATTTAATTTTTGGACAAGATTATGCAAGTAGAACAAACTCAACATTGGCTTACGTGCACAGGCAACTTCTGTGTACAAAATCCCAGATATTTTATTACAATAATCTTCCTGTGTGATGGTCTGCTATTATTTGCCATGCTTCTTTATATTTTTGAATTTCAGGGAAAATTTAATAAATTTGACATTCCTAGGCCTCGTAGGAAGCTCCACTACCATACTTTGATCCTCTGCTCAACTTCAGGTTGTTTTAGTTATCAAAAGATGGCATTCCTTCACCACCTTTTTCAGCTTATATTTACTTTCTAATGTCCAACAATTTGGACACCAAGAGACTTTCCTTTTAGTAGAAATCACATTTGTTTAATGCCTGTCACAAAAATAATTCAGATCTTCTGTGGAATCTCTATCCTAACCTACCTATACATCCATAGGTTTATGTCTAGAAACAGAAGCCTGTCTCCTCCATGCATTACACTCTGTGGGGTACTGAAAAAAATGCCTCTATTAATTCCACCTTCATTTTTCCTGTCTTTATCTCTGAACTGATCTGTTCTCATAACATTGCATTGTTTTGTGTTGTTATGTAGACTATAATTACTTTGATTTCCCTGGAGGATTAGAATACACAACAAAAAGCCTCTTACCATCTTTTTTGTCTATATCCAGTCTATAGTTTCCATCTCTTGAGTCACCATCAGAATTATTTACACTTTATTTCTGACAAGTCCCTTCCACTTCTCAGCTAATGCATGTAACTGGGCTCGTGACCTACCTACTCTGTGCAGGAACAGAAACAAAATCTTTGAAACCTTTGCCAAAAAAAATACGTTATTATGAATTTTCAGAATCAAAATTGTAATTTTTCAAATTTTGAAAATTTGAATATGTAATTCAGAAACGTTGAAAGGTGTATAGGAAGATAAGAAGAGAGTAAAATAGCCTTTTGTACAACAAATCTTTTATTTATTAGCATTGACATATTTTACCTATGACTACATTCCATTCTGGCAAAAATGATATAACAAAATTTAATATTGGGATGTGATTTACACACCTGTGTTGATCTTCCTCGAAAGACTGTTATCAATTATTATGATAAAATTATGCCTTTTTCTGAAATGCAGAATGTCAAAGACTTTATAATCCCTGATGGAAAGTGCCTGGACCACACGTTTTGAATAGTCCATAGACTCTTAGCATTACAGATTTATTTTCAGTTTGAATGCTGATTCCAGTTCATGTGTGATATTTAACAAAACATATTAAAACTGTGACATTTCTAGTTGGGTCTTATATCTACCAGAAACTTTTCAGAAGCAGCAGATCAAAGCATGGTGAAAACTAATATGTTAGATTAAAGAACATTTCCAGAGACTTCACTAAAACAATTGTCATCAGAAACATTGGTCCCAGTTTTAATATTCTTGCCTTTAATTTTCTATCTGTTACAAAACTCGGGCATAAATAAAATCTTTTTGATACTTACCTGATTTTTAGATAAAAACAAAGTTGTTAACTTGCTCAATTTTGAAAACTAAGCCCAGAACTGCATGCAGTCACAGGGAACTGTTTTTTGTTTGTTTGTTTGTTTGCATGTATGTTTGTTTTTGTTGTTGTTGTTTTTTAAATATCCATCCTCAGGGACACAAGTATTGCCCATGGAAAAAATATCAGCTTGTCCAGGTATGGAGGGAATATATAACTCTTGTTTGAGAGGTTTCTGTTTATTACATTTAAAAAATGGCAGTGATTCAAATTATTGCTTTTCCTTCGGGACTTCCTCAAACAAAGGCATAGCCTTATGTACTGCCTTAATACAAGTTGAATGTTCTGGAATGTTTGAGGACACTGAAAGTAAACCCAGTGTTTTTGCCTATTTATGGTTCTAAAATAAACATTACATCCAAAATAATGTTATTAAAGACTATAATATGCTTTCTTCCTCTTTTTACTCCTGAAATTACATCTTTTCAAATACACAAGCTTAATTCCTTAAATATCCCCTGTAAAACAGTATTTCACATATCTTTTACCTATTTTTATATTTATTTATTTATATAAATGACATTTTACTAAAGGATCCTAGCATGGGCAGTTTGAAGAGCCCATCATTGAGATAGCCAAAGACAAAAAAGTTGATCTCATGAAGGACATTAAAACTGCTTAAAGACAATTCTTAACAAATTTGTAGCTTCACTTGTATATTTTTCAAAATCAATCTGTTGCCAAGAGCTATAGACAATAATTTTGGAGAAATATGCTCCTTTTGTCATATAAATCAAAAAGACCAATACGAAAAACTTTGTCCCACTTCTAGCTGCCACACCCAATGACACTAGCTTAGTTAATAATGATCACAGCCTTGTAACTCTAAGGGTTTTTTGAGCAGTCATTTGCATTTATATTCACTCTTTAGACATTAATTGGTTTCCCAAAGGCAAAAGGGCACAGCATCTACTTGGGGAAGATACTGAAACAGTGCCAGCATGCATAATGTGAGCAAGGTACTATTGCACTAAGAACTTGAACTAGCTTTCACTTACCTGGGGCATCTAAGATGATCTACATGCTTGTTTCAGTTCCAAGGCTTTGCACAGCTGTGCCTTTTGTTTACATTTCTTCTGTGTCTTCTCCAGGGTGCCAAAACATTTCAACCTGAGTCAGGAGCCTGTTCTTTATCTGCTCTTTTTTCACACTTCACACTCTGAAAAACTTGTATCTTGCTCTGTGGTGTCCAGTTGGTTCCTGGATGGGGGAGGGGGAAAAGAGGGAGGAGGGGGCAGGGGGAAGGCAGCCACAACGAACAAGAAAATAACAAAAATCCTCCCCAAAAATATTCCATTAGCCCCTCCCTTCCACCTACTTGAAAGCTCCCAATGGCCCACCTGCTTTGAGCAGCATTCCAGCTTTCAGCATCCACACCTCAGCTGTGCATTCTCTCTGCTCCACATCACCCGCAGTGTGCTGATTTGTGGGCTTTACTCCTCATAATGGGGATATGGTTATCTGTTTGGTGAAGATCATCTGTGCTCTCTCCTGATGATTTTAAATCAGCAGACTACTAAAATAAATAAGATCAGGTTGAAAGTAATTTCCTTGATGTTCTCTGATGTTTTCCAGAAGAGAAAAAGAGTGTCACACCTTTTGAATGTTCCTTGGCTGCAGGTATAGCATGTAGCAGTTTGTGGGAGTGCTTATTAGAGCCTATTATAGCCTACAAAACTTGCCTTGGCATGAAGGTATATAGTGGAAATTGTGTATTTTTTTTGCTAGGTGGAGATTTTATTTCAGTGTATAGGCCAGAATTTGGGCATGTTACTTCATGGGCACATGAGGAATGGATATTGAAAAGGAAACAGTGAAACACGTCTAACTTGAATCGAGGTATCCACATAAACACGTAGTCTAACTTGAATTGAGGTATCCACATTGATCTAATGTTATTGTAGTATTTTGTGATGTGTTCAGTAGTGTGAAGACCACAAAGGTTTTCTAAGGATCCCTTCAAAGCATTTTTGGATGCCTGCATTGCTTTGAATTGCATAGAAAATGTCAGTTAACTACGACGCACACACTAATTTTCTGCATTTCAACTTCTGATAAACTTATTCAAAAGGAGCAGCTCACAGAATCAAAGAATGGTTGAGGTTGGAAGGGACCTCCAGAGATCATCTAGTCCAACCCCCCTGCTCAAGCAGGCTCACCTAGAGCATGTTACACAGGATTGCATCCAGGCAGATTTTGAATATCTCCAGAGAAGGAGATTCCACAACCTCTCTGGGCAGCCTGTTCCAATATTGTGTCATCCAAACAGTAAAGTTCTTCCTCATATGGTGATGAAGCCTCTTGTCATTCAATTTATACCCATTACCCCTTGTCCTGTCACTGGCCACCACTGAGAAGACTTTGGCCCCAACTGCTTTACATTGTCCCCTCAGGTATTTGTAGAGGTTGATAAGATCCCCTCTCATTCTCCTCTTCTTTAGGCTAAACAGGCCCACCTCACTTAGTCTTTCCTCATAAGGCAGATGCTCCAATCCCTTAATCACCTTTGTGGCTCTACACTGGAGCCTCTCTAGAAGTTCTACAACCCTCTTATACTGGGGAGCCCAGAACTGAACACGGTATTTCAGGTGTGGCCTCACCAGAGCTGAATAAAGGTGGAAGATCACCTCTCTGTGTGTGCTGTCCACACTCCTAATGATGCAGCTCCTTGCCCATCAGAGTATTCTACCCATCCAGATGAAGAATTCCTACATCCTGAGGAGCCCAACTATGAAAGCAGTGAGGCCATCCCTGAGCAGCTGTTCTTCATTGAAAATAGATTCACTACCTGGCACAGAGAGATCCTATTTTTATTCATGCAAGTTAATTTTATTTAAAGCATTTGGGAGTACCTAAACTGTGTTGGTAGGATCCCCAGAAAGCTCAGGAAAAAATTGTCAAAACAAGCCTCTTGTGGTCTGCTTAGGGGGCTTACGGAGACCCTTTTGACCATATCCATGTCACATCCTAGCAGTCACTTCTTGCCCAAGTCCTGTGCTGCTGTTGCCAGTCCTTAAGTAGAAGAAGAGAGAGAGCAAGATAATATAGTAACAAGTAGGAGAGACTACTGAGGAAAAGGAGGACTGCCAGGAAGCAGGGTTGGTAGTGTGTGAGTATTTTATTATATTATATTATTATATTTTATATTTATATTTATAATATATATAACATATATATTTATAATATATATAATTTATATTTATTTTTTATATTATTATATTATATTATATAGTCTATTACAAAGCAAGCCTTGAAGGCATTGTCCATTGCCACCTCAACATCTGGCAAGTTTCCAACTTCCAATGCTTTTCTTTTCATGGTTCTCCTTCTTATCTATAGATAAATATCATAATTTTGCCCCCTGAGAAGAGTGAATTTAAAATGCTAGATTAAAATCTAACCACTTAGCTACTACATAGTTTTGAATAAAATTGACCCATTTGGCTATTACATGGTTTTGAATAAAATACTCCTTCAAAACAAGTACATATAACACTTGCCTATTATGCATATAATTACCTTGCCAAAGTACTCTCTGTTTAGATTTACTGCCCTAGCACTATACTGCCCTAGCATACTTAATAATCTGGTTTATTTAATTACATATCAAGAACACTGAAAAATAGCTTTGCCATAAATGTAGAAGTTTAAAGTTCCTATTTGTCAGAAGAGAGGGAAAGCATTCAAAACAATGTCATTTGTACACCAGGTGAGCACCAGTGGCACAAGTCTGACTATCAAATATACTGTAGAGACTACATATTCTTCAGCACAGTATCATTAAGATCTCTCTGCTGTCAACAAAGAGCATGTGAAGACATGCTTATGCGTGCTGGTTTACCTGTATTTCTGCTGCCTGTATGAACTCACATTCATTCTTTTTAAAAACATAAGACATTTCAAGCTTTTTTTGTATGGCTTGCAACATGAAGACATCCTTATTATATTTAGCTTACTTTCCAAGGATTTGCATTATTTCCAAAGAACTGACAATGATACTTTGATCCATGATCAGATATTAGATATTTAATAAAGTGTTTCTGCCTCCTGTGGTAGTGCAAGTTTGACACAGATTTCTCATGAACCTCCAGTCATACCTTTGCCAAATTCCTGTGCAAACTAGCATTCATCAAGGCACTAATACCCCATACCCTAGAGTGCATTGTGTCCACTTTAGTTCATTTATTAAATATGTTATGCACAAGAATATTAAACTTGCTGCTTTCATGGAATAATTCCAAAGGAAGATGGCTTTCTGTTTTTGAAAGGTTACTGGAAGCCATCACTGTGCCACAGGAATAAGAATTTACAGTGTGTCAGGAGGAGGAGGAAGCACATGATGAGCATATACACTCCTTTGGATAGCAAGCTGGCCAACTACAGATGATTGTTCCTTGAAGACTAATATTCCACTTGTTAGTGAGAAACCAATCCAGTGTATTTCCAGTCAGTGAAATTTCCCCTTCAAACCAAGAAACTCCCAACCAAGTATGTTCTGACATTTTTATTGCACATGATATTTGCAGATGGAGTGGAATCATGGACTTGGGTAATACAATATAAATGGGGTGCTAATTCCATACCTCATGCTCAGTTCTTTCATCGTGTATACAACAGCTGAGTTTAGAAGCATGATTTATGCTTACCAATTATCTGGAAGCTGCCAGGAAGATGGATAAAGGGCATTGTTATTTTCATTTAAACTTCTTTGGAGTAGGAAATGCCTGATTTATCATCTATTCTAGCATCTGCATTCTGAAAATTGCCAACATCTGGTTCAAGTATGAGTTGAAATATACATCAGATCCCTGAGTACACAGATACCTGAAGAGAGGTCTCCTGGGGTGATGAGGTAGGCCGTGTGTATCAGCCTTTCAAGGTGAGTTTGGGATGCACAGATCCACAGACTGGGAACATTTTCTGGTGGTTCAAGAACTATCTGTTCCCAGAAAATTGCCCTACACCCACGAACTTTGCCTGCCTCACATACAGTGGTCTAACCACTGTCCTCATGCTTTCCACTTTCTCAGGAGGGGTGTAATGTCATTATACAAAACACAGCACCAGATACTATCCAGGAATCAACCTGGTTTCTGAAGTCTCCTAATTCAGGCTGCAGCCAGGCTTCCAGGGAGACAGGGGGACTGACTGCATTTCCTATAGAGATGATCTCAATCTCAGATACTATTTTCTCTGTCCTCAGTAATGAGTCTGCCGATAGATGGGATTATTCCTTGTCTTTACTTTCACAAGGACCTCTGCATGGATGCTTTCTCAAGAATCTGATCCTCTGTGCAGACCAGTTGAGACCATGACAAACAGTTCCTGAAGAAAATGACAAACAAATCACATTACTGCCATCTGTGACTTATCAGTGAGGCTATACTGTAGTTTAACATAGATGAAACAATTTGTTAGATATTGCAGATATCTGCAAACAGGGAAAGAACCAAGGTCAATAACTTACCAGAGGAAGCAGAAAGTATATTGTTCCATGTCAGTACATTACAGAGCAGTAAGAGTAAAAAGGCTAGACCATCCTAAAAATCTTGAGATATTCACCCACAGGGTAATACTGAAATACCATGCTCATCCAGAAATAAATTCTGCTCAAGTCCAGGTAGCAATTTTTAAGGAACTTCAAAACATGGGTGTCACTCTACATTGCATTTGCTGTTTGCATTACATGCAACTGAATTCAATATAAAGATGTCTCAAAATTTCCTCACCAATAATTCATCATAGCAACTTACCAGTATTAAAGTGCATGAAACTATCATGAATTGCTAACATTATTACATTTTCCTTGCAGCCACTGCTGGAAGTGCTTTGCAACTAGTATTCACCCAAAGGACTTCAAGTGGATTTGTCATTCTATACCATAGCCTCAGAATCAATGTCTAGAAAACTAATTTCTTGTCTCAAAGGGACTTGTCCTCCATCACTGAATTGTAGTGTTCACATCACGGCTTCAGTCTTTAAAATGTGAGTGTGGGGAACTGCAAGATAAACCAGACCACTTTGTTGTAGGTACACTTGATGATAACAGATTGTCATTGGTTGCTTCTAATGTATGTAGCCCATACTAGGTGTCTTCCAAATCAAGGAGGCATGAACTGACCCTAATCCAATGTTTTCTTCTGAACATCTGAAGGCTGAGCAAAGGACATGTTAAGATGTTGTAGACCCCTAGCTTTCCCTGTTAGCCAGGTCACAGAAGATACATTGTGACATGAAGAGTCAGAATGAATCCCAAATTGTGTTTAAGGATGGCTTCTCCAATTGAACCTATTTTGCCCTCTGCACAGCTGAAAAGCATCAGTGTGAAAGGTGGGTTTAAGCAGCTTAAGTCCATTTCTGTGATCATGGTCTAGCCAGGGACTGCTTAGCCCTCTGTGTAATTCAAAGAAGCCTGAGGCTGCTCTTTCTGCTCTGTGCTGACACGTTCTCTTCAGAGAAGGTGGGGAGAGCAGGTGGTAGGAAAAAGCATGGCTGTGCCTGGACTCTCCTGTCTGGAATTCCTCAGCTGCCCCTGCAGGGCATCTCTCTGCCTGCTTCTGTACTGTTGAGGCAAATGTTACACTAAGTGTCAAGTCTGCTCTATATAATCAGTGAACTTCAGAGATGTATTTATTTATTTTAGCATAAAACACTTCTGAATGCTTCTGATCAAGATAGGTAATGAGACAATTTTTTAATTTTTTTTTTTTTTTTTTAATTCCTGTATTGTACCATGTTGCTGCTCGGCTTGTTTCTGATCTTAGGCACTTCAAGTGGAGTTTCAATAGCTGGGCAGCTTTCAAACTCAGCAACTCAGATAAAAGAAGAAAACTTATGAAGGTACAGAATGTTCATTCAGCATAGCTGGCATCTGTAGCCATTAACTGCTGGAAATAAGAAGCAAATAAATCTGTTTTTATGACTATACAAAGATCACCAGTATTACAAAGCAGGTCTGTTTCTCACGGTGGCACAGGAATGGGTACAAATTGATTTTCATTTGCACTTTAAATAATTTTGCACTGCTTTACCATAGCTCTTGTAAGACAGTGAGTTGGGCTCACACCAAGATGCTTTCAGCTATTTTTTTCTCCAACAATGAAGGTTTAAAGTGCAAATAATGACAAAAAGACTTTGCTTTAATCTTTGATCAGAGACTCAACTTTGTTTTTCCAGCCACAGTAACAAACAGAGTTTATTTATAAAACAAATTTTGTTGAAGTTCAGTGATGTCTTAGTAAGTCAAGCAGAAAAGGCTTACAATGTGTTAACAGGCCCTTGTAGGAAGGCTAAAGCTAAGACAGCTGATCTCTCCCTTGTTATTTTTAAAGCATCAGCTGCACACAGAGCAAAACTGTGCTTTTTTCCTTAGGCTGAATTTCACTTACATTACAATTGTAGAGTCAGTCATGTTACTGGTGCTGAAATGGCTTAGCCATTGAAATCAATGGAAATCTGTTCATTCACATGACTAGACTTGAGGCTGAAGGAGAATTAGGCACCATATGTCTCATCTACTACTCTCCCTCTCTAAATATAACTCATGCTATTGCTCAAAAGCTATGTTACAGGATCATGCAAGCTGGGCAACTTTCCAATCTGATGTCATCACATGGGACATTCTGCTTGCCACAGTGGGAGCCTTGTCAAAACAGCTGGCCCTGCCATTCCTGGCATGTGTATCCTTCTGGAAGTTGGGGGCCAGCTTTTCGTACCATCCTCAGGATCTCTTCTCTGGGTTTGCTTTCCCTTCCCAAAACAAAAATACTTTTGGAGAATTTGGAGTGCAGTGGAAACCATTAGAATTGCTGGGAAGAGAGAAGGCCTGCCAGCTTCTCCCAGATCAGATGTCAGGGAGAGTTCATTATACAATCCTTGCTTCCCTCACAGAAATTCTTGTCAGGAAGAGAGATTGGAAAAAGCAGGTCCTCCAAAAGTATTCACAGATTGGCAGCCCCAAATGTTCATTATCTATAAATTAAGCCTATGAAGCAATGCAGTTACTACAAATAACTCATCTGGGTGTCTTTCTATTTATTTTTATTTATTATCTGGGTGTCTTTCTATTTATTTTTATTTTTTTATTTTGAGGGGCAAGGCAGGTATGTGTCACATTATCAAACTTTTTTGGACAATCTATTTTTCAAGAAAACATAATATGAGCTCCTTGCATGATAACTTGACTCCAGAGGCTGGGATGCCAGGAAAAAAAAATAAAAATAAATAATAATAATAATAATAATAAAACAATCCAGTTAGGATTATCACACAGCTGTGAAAATTGATTACCATCAACTGATTACTAGCTACAACTTGTACCGAGCACTTCATTAGCCTCACGTTGTCAGGCAATAAACTAAAGCAAAAAGCTTACTAAAAGCAGGGAGTGGCTTACCAGACAAATTGTACCAGTTTTGCTAATAACAACTGTAGTAGAAAGCCACTGGTTACCCTTTGTTAGCTAGACTTGCATATATAAGAGTAGGAGACATAAACCACTGTCCAATAGCTTATTTTTTTTACAGGAGTTACTCTTCAATTCAATGAGAAATCTATGATATAAGATTCTAAAAGCAATCTGGAGAAGTATCTTGTTATTTTGTAGGTATATTGTCTCACATGAGGCACAATCTCAGGTATACAGTGTGTGTATGTACTGTTACATTAAATAGTTTACCTAACATTATTTCATTATTTTTTCCAAATGTATACATGCTTTTTTTTTTTCTTTTTTTTTTTTGCCTTTTTATTTTTTTTTTTCAGGCAGTATTCTTAAAAAACATTTTAAAACAAGGCTGCCAACTATTCTTAGTCCCTTTTATGTTTGACAGTCAATAAATAGATCCTAACCATTAAATCCTTAATTCTGCATTAATCTTGCATTTATCATAGATGCATTTTACTCACTGGAACAGGACCTTTTCTTGTACATTTTATTAACAGTCAGGCAAGAGAATCCAGAGAATGAACTGTCTAGTGTTAGTTTAGGTATGTCTAGAGTAGGAGGAATTTTCCCACCATGACTCTTTTATTCAGTAAGATATCATGTTGTTTCAGTTGAGAAAACTCAATGAACAAACAAAGGCTTTAGCAACCTCTAGTGTTTCAAGTGTAATGCTGTTGCCTCAGTTTGCTGTGGTGTTTATGTTGTGTCTGTGGTGAATCCCTGTAGGCAAACATACAGGACATGAAAACAAACAAACACACAAAAACCAACCAAACAAACAAGCAAGAAAACAGAAAAGTGAGAATGGAGTATGAATACTGCAGGGAAGATGGCCCTTTATTGTAGAAGAAGCTGTGCAATTTGTAGAAGCGTAGAATATCCCAGGTTGGAAGGAAGCCATAGAGATCATCAAGGCCAACTCATGGCTCCACATAGGACTACTTAAAAATTAAACCATATGTCTAAAAGCATTATCCAAATGCTTCTTGAACTCCAGCAGACTTGGTCCTGTGACCACTTCCTTGGGGATATTGTTCCAGTGCCTGACCACCCTCTCAGTGAAGAAACTTTTCCTAATATCCAATCTGAACCTCCCCTGTTGCAGTTTCATGCTCTTCCCTTGGATTCTATCACTGGCCACCCAAGAGAAGAGGTCAGCATCTCTCACTCTACTCCCTGTTGTATGGAAGCTGTAGACCACAAAGTGGTGACCCCTGTCTTGTTTTCGTCAGGCTGAACAAACTAAGTAATTCAGCTGCGCCTCGTGTCTTGCCCTCTAGACCCTTCACCATCTTTGTGGCCCTCATTCAGACTGTAATAATTGTATATCCTTCTTAGACTGAGGTGCCCAAAGCTACACACAGTACTCAACGTGAGGTTGCAAGATCACAAAGTAGAGTATATTGAAATAAAGTACAAAATGGAAGAAACTAGAGATAGCATTATGTTTTCAAATATGAATTGCAAAATCAAGAAAGTTTTCTAAAAAGTGATGAAAGATCAGCATATTTTCAGAGTAAATGCATTAAAAATAGATCTTAAAAGTTCTCCTTTTATGCAGTAATTATATTTATTTTTATTTAATAATAATTTTTATATTTTTATAATTTATTATAAATTATACATTTAATAAAATAAATATAAATATAAATATAAAATATATATTAAATAAATCATATATTTAAAATTATAATAATTTATATTAATTTTTTAATTTTTATGTCTTCTTATGAAGCACGACAAAGGAAAAGAAAGAGAATACTAGGTTGAGACGTAGGCTCTTTACTGAGAAAGAGTTGATGACTTACAAAAATAAAAAATAAAAAAATAAGAATGAAAGTATGTGCTTGCCAGTCATTCCAGGATGTACTGAGGAGACATAGCTGTCAATATTACAAATACCCTTAGGGTTGATGATTTTTGTTCAGTGATCTGGCCTCTGACACTGTGCCACAAAGCAAATAAAGTTTGAGAAAGAACTCTCCGTATGGTAGACTCTATTTTGCTGCATCCTCAATATAATATGTGAAGCATTTGCACTGGCTTTTATGTGCATACACCACCAGTAGCAAGAAAACTAAGTACCCAGGAATATGAGAAAGCTCTACTCTGACTTATACTCTGATACGCTTATCTGTGCAGTGAGGAGACTTGAGCACTAAATATTCTCCATGTAGACAAGAATTGTTCTGTCTCCTCACATTTTCATAGGCACAATAAAGGGTTGGAATGTTTCTCATGCAGAGTGCATGTCAGCTTTCAGATTGTTTTTTTCTCACTTTTGAGCTGGCCAGCACATTTCTTTTTATCACTGTTCCTTTCCTGTCATACCTTTTTCCACACAGACTGTGTTTTAATCACTATTCATTGAACACAGGTCTGAAAGACGTGGATCACTTGAAGCACACACAGTCTTAACTGAACAATTTGTCTGCAAGTGTCTTGACATTCTTGTAAATCAAAAGAGGTGTTTACACTGCTACCGGCTGAAGAGCTATGTCTAACAATAACCAATATGCAGGATGTACACACCCATTCAATCAATCCTTCAGCTTGTTGACAAAAATGCTAGGTATGGTAATTTACTGTTTAAATACTGTGAAATGAGCTGGTGGCTTCAGCAGCTCCAGGCCAGCAGGTCGCAAAATTTCACAGTTACTTATAATTGCAACCTTGCTGACAATCTCAGCAAAGAGTACAGGTAACATGGAAACAGAAACTTGACCGTTTTCTTATCACAAGGATGTGATATCATGGCAGAGAAATGTGGAAAGTTGCCAATGCTGTTTCATCCATGCTAGTCTTAACCTGTGTTCAAAAAGTCTTCAACCTTACAAATTCCTAGTTTTTCTAGAATCAGTGAGAGGAGAAGGAGAAAAGAGAAAAGGGTTTCAATTAGTTATCATGAGCATAAATCTTATATGTAAAATTCATTCATATAAATGATCATTATTGGTGTTAGTAGAACAAAGCATACAGTACGAATGAAACTTTTAAGCTTCAGTCCTGGTTTTGGCTGAGATAGGGTTAATAATCTTCATAGTGGCTGGTATGACACTGTGTTTTGGATTTAGAAGAAAAACAGTGTTGATAGCACACTGATGTTTTAGTTTTTGCAGAGCAGTGCTTGAGCAGAGTCAAGGACTTTTGGTTTCTCATACTGCCCTATCAGTGAGGAGGCTGGGGGTTCACAAGAAGCTGTGAGAGAGCAGAACTAAGACAGCTGACCCAAACTGGACAAAGTTGGGTCCCATCCATATCCCATACCATATGGTGTCATGATCAGCAATTAAACTGATGGGAGTAGGCCAGGAACCCCTCTGCTCAAAGACTGGCTTGGCTTCATTTGGCAAGTGGTGAGCGATTTCATTGTGCATCACCTGTTTTTGAATATTCTATTATTATAATAATTCTGTTATTCATTTCTTCTTCTTCTTCTTCTTCTTCTTCTTCTTCTTCTTCTTCCTCTTCTTCTTCTTCTTCCTCTTCTTCTTCTTCTTCTTCTTCTTCTTCTTCTTCTTCCTCCTCCTTCCTCTTTTTCCTTACTTTTCTATCCTATTAAACTGTTTTTATCTCAACCAATGTTTTTTACTTTTTTCCAGTGCTCTCCCCCTTGCACCTGGGGGAGTAAACAAACAGTGTGTGGTACTTAGCTGCCTGCCCTGTTAAACAACAACTGCTGGAAGAGACAATATATATATTATACAGAGACACAGTAATGACTTCTTTAGGGACAATGAGTACTGAACACTTCTGGAAATCAAACTTTGCCACATCTTACCAGCCAATAATAACAGCATATGAGTTGATAGCTACTAACTACATGACTAGATTCAGGGGAGAACTCAAAATCTGCTTCAAAGGCCATTAAGTCTTCCTTTGAATTTTGGATCAGAACTTAGATAGTCCCAGGGAATCTAACCTGGTAGAGCACCTTCTTCTGCCACCCTCAACATTTAAATTAAACTAGCTTAAACTTGCTTGGGCTTGGTAAGAATCCCTAAGCCTTGCATCCACTTGCTGATACAGATCATCCACTTATACATTGCCTTTCAGTTTGGCTATTGAGTCAAAAGTAGATGCTATCTGCTTTACTCCTGCCTTCTGGGATATGGAAAAACTTCGACAGAAAAGCAAAATAAAGAGTACATAAACTAACTAGTAAGTACTACTAAGTAACTATTAAGTTACTAGCGGGTAATTCTCAGAGAACCAAAGCAGAAAAATTTGCCTTTCTGGAAAATGCAACTCTCCCTCCCCTATTCCCCTCCTTTTTTTTTTTTTTTTTTTTTTTTAAGCATAACACCTTGTAACTTCTCCTCAGATTGAAAGAAGGGAAGACAGGTGATAATTTTGAATAGTTTAGGAAATGTATGGTGATGCTGTGAGTATACGGTAAGTCAGAAGGAAGGGTGGAAGGGTGGAGGGAAGGGAGAGAAGGGAGTGTTCACTCAAGACTGTTTTCTATTGCAGTACAACACTACTTAATGAAACATGTTCCTGTGGTATAGAAGATGCTTTGTTTATTGTTCCATTTGCATGTGGTTTACCCTAGAAGCAAAGTATGAATAAATTACAACACATAATCATAGGTAGGAAACTCTAAATGAGATTTAATTTCTTTTCAAAATGCAAAGCAACATGTTATTTATCGTACACGTTGTCTATGATTCCTTTACTGCATTTCTATGTGGTCTAAAATGAGAATATAATTTGTGGGAGACAGAACAGTACACTCATCAGAACTCAACATCTAAACAGTCTGTGGATCAAGTGTGATATTTAGACTTGTCTTGACCTTAATACATTCTCTGATAATTGTGTGAAGTCATCTAGACTCATCTCTCTTTAAGATCTATATTCCAGAGGCTGGAATTTTGGTGAAATTAGTAGCTTTGTGGCATCTTCTACACTTTTAAGCAAAAATATCATTGGGTTTGCTTATTTCAACATTTAGGTTTATTGTTAAAATTAGAGACCTTTGATTTAAAACAAATGGCTGTCATCTGTGATGGATTATACTTTCTTTTCATTGTTCCTGTGTAAGCCAAACAGTGCTGGCATGAAGTTCAAAGACAAACTTTAAGTGGCAAGTTACATTTACAAGACTGGAGTCCATTTCTTAAAAATTAAAAGAAGAAAACAAACAAACAAACAAACAAAAAAAAAACTAAAATGACTCAAAAGATTCACAGCACTACCATGAAGGTAACTTAGAGTTACCTAGCAACTGCTTTTCTTAATTTTAAAAGGATTAATAGAGATGGAAAAATAACTGGTCACAGTAGTAGAGTCATGTAGAATATCTCCTTCTCTTACATACGGAACAGAATTTCATATAATATATTTCATGGAGATTTTTAATTAAACACCAAGGGCAGGAGGACAGAATCTGCCATCTCTGTGACAGCAGATAACAATATCAGTGTCTTTGTATCTAGACTCAGATTCTGATTCTGACTGGTTGCCAAGACATTGCCAAAGTGAGTAAATGAATTATTACAGGTAAGCAGGGTCAGTGCTATATATCAAGAATTTATAACTTACTCAAATGATCTTTATTTTTCCACTACTTCCACAGCACAAATGGTATTGCTAATGGACATTATCCAATATTACCTGGCTGGATATTATGACCGAAATGAAATGAATATTATCACTTTGGATTTAGAAGAGGAGATATATTTAATAAACTATCATTAAAAATGTATACATTTCATTAAATTGTTGCTAAATTAGGGCCAGATTTTAGTACTCCACTTTATACTGAACAGCAATGAATCCATAAGTAGTCTTGTTGAAATCAGTGGGGTCATTTAAAGTGGGAGAAATCTGATTAACAACATAAGCATTATTAAGACTCAGTGCAATTAAGGACAACAGAACATAGAACTCCCACTATCAGATGTCTTAAGACTGGTATTTTTTGGTTTCCCACAAATGTATGACAGCACCGTACCATTTGCCTTTACACCATCTGCATTTCCTGTTTTGATATCTATCTATGCAGTATTATTTCTTCCACAGGAACAGCTAAACAAAACAGTGTATGCGTCACTGCTATTCTGTTTCATTGCTGCTAAGGATATTTGAAACTTGACTAAGTCTGTACAAATGTGTGAGGGCATGTGACACAGAAAGAGGAATGCCATGAAGATAAGGAAAATTTCCACATTATTTTCAGTGATATCTTAAAAAAAATGCTTAAGGATTTTAAATTTAAAAACAATGAAATAATTTAATCACTATGTTCTTAAAGGCTCCTGATTAATTAACATAGTGTCACAAAGGCATCTCCTTAACTATAGAAATAATGATTCAGATTGAAAAGCTGTAGCACATTTTCCTGGTCCTGCACAATTCAGGAGCATGAGCAGAGCTTTGAACAGGAGGGAAAAAATTTAAATTTACTGATAATTCTGAGCACCTAGAGCAACACAGATAACCTTGACCTTTGAGATGTGAGTAATGTCCTTAATAAAAGAATTGCAGCATAATACATAACAAAAGGGAATAAGATAAAATATTACAGAATCACAGAATCACAGAATTTTCTAGGTTGGAAGAGACCTCAAGATCACTGAGTCCATCCTCTGACCTAACACTAACAGTCCCCACTAAACCATATCCCTAAGCTCTACATCTAAACATCTTTTAAAGACCTCCAGGGATGGTGACTCCACCACTTCCCTGGGCAGCCCGTTCCAATGCCTAACAACCCTTTCAGTAAAGAAGTTCTTCCTAATATCCAACCTAAAACTCCCCTGGCGCAACTTAAGCCCATTCCCCCTCGTCCTGTCACCAGGCACGTGGGAGAACAGACCAACCCCCACCTCGCTACAGCCTCCTTTGAGGTACCTGTAGAGAGCGATACGGTCGCCCCTGAGCCTCCTTTTCTCCAGGCTGAACAATCCCAGCTCCCTCAGCTGCTCCTAGTAGGACTTGTTCTCCAGGCCCCTCACCAGCTTTGTTGCCCTTCTCTGGACTTGCTCAAGCACCTCGATGTCCTTCTTGTAACGAGGGGCCCAGAACTGAACACAGTATTCGAGGTGCAGCCTCACCAGAGCCGAGTACAGGGGGACGATCACCTCCCTAGCCCTGCTGGTCACACTGTTTCTTATGCAAGCCAGGATGCTGTTGGCCTTCTTGGCCACCTGAGCACACTGCTGGCTCATATTCAGCCGACAATCAACCATCACTCCCAGGTCCTTCTCTGCCAGGCAGCTCTCCAACCACTCATCTCCCAGCCTGTAGCTCTGCTTGGGGTTATTGCGCCCCAGGTGCAGGACCTGGCACTTGGCCTTGTTGAACTTCATGCAGTTGACCTCAGCCCATTGATCCAGCCTATCCAGATCCTCCTGCAGAGCCTTCCTACCCTCGAGCAGATCGACACACGCACCTAACTTGGTGTCATCTGCAAACTTACTGAGGGTGCACTCAATGCCCTCATCCAGATCATCGATGAAGATATTAAAGAGGACCGGCCCCAGCACCGAGCCCTGGGGAACGCCACTAGTGACCGGCCTCCAACTGGATTTGACTCCATTTACCACGACTCTTTGGGCCCGGCTATCCAGCCAGTTTCTAACCCAACGAAGCGTGCGCCAGTCCAAGCCAAGAGCAGCCAGTTTCTTGAGGAGAATGCTGTGGGAAACGGTGTCAAAAGCCTTGCTGAAGTCAAGGTAGATAGATTAATCTAGCATAGATTAAACTTCTATGGATCAGCATAAACAATGTTGCTTTATAGAAATATAAATCAAAAGAACAATTAAGTTTTAAATTATGGTGCAAAAGATGTGGCATGTTCTGTCCTTCTGAGCTATGAAGAAGAGTTGTTTCTTACCACAGCTGTCACCAGCAAGTTTGCCATTATAAATATCTTTATTCTTTTTACTACTGAAGTAATACTGCCAAAACTTATTGGTCTGAAACCTAAAATACTTAGATGAGGGAATGGAAGATTTTAAAGATCCTTCCCACTCTTTGCTCAGTGTTGCAAAGTACATTCTCCATAGCACATACTAGTGGAAAAGCAGTAGACATAGATCATAGTTACATATGTCCAGTGCTACCATACCTACACTACATGAAGAAGCAAAGATGGAAGTTGTTGTGCAACAAAATATTCTTGTACAGGTTGCAGTGTGCTCCCAGAAATTTCCACAAAAGAAAATAAAATAATGTGGAGTGAAATTAACCCTTATGCAAAGGTCAATATAGCAATGCCACATGTATAAAATTCAAAAAGTACACACGACACAATGAGAGGGCTTTGAAAACTCTCAGGATATTCATTCTTCATATTTGCATTGGTATCTGGGGCATTTATGGTTTCACTTACCTATATTTTTCTTCTTCATCCCTAAAGAATACATAATTCATAAAAACAGAAGCCACTGGTATCATGCAACAGATAGATTTCTTATACAGAAACTCAAAAAAAAAAAAATCTGGATCACAAATGTTGAATGTGACAGACAGTTGATTTCTCTGTAAATGAATGTGATGGTTCTGGATGGATGGATTTAATTTTTTTTTTCATAGCAGCCTGCATAGTGTTGTGTTTTAGGTTTGTGTCTAAAATAGTTTTGATAACAAACAAGTGTTTTGGCTGTTTCGAAGAAGTACTTGAAGAGCATTGACGTTTTCTTGTTTCCACTCTGCACCTCCCAGCAAATAGACTGGTGTGGGGAAGATGCTTGGAGAGGGCACAGCCAGGATAGCTGACTGAAATAGACATAAGAGGTATTACATATTATGTAATGTTATGTTCAGCAATAAAAGCTAAGGGAGAAGAGCAGGAAGAGTAGACACTGATGGCTATGGCATCTGTCTTCCCAAATAACCATTACATGTGTTGAGAGCCCGCATCCCAGGAATTCACTGGACATCTGCCTGCTGATGGGAATAGTGCATTAATTTCTTACTTTGCTTTTGTTGCAGACACAGTTTTACTTCACTTATTGAACTGTCTTTTTACGACTCATAAGTTTTCTGTTGTTTTCTTTGTTTGTTTGTTGTGTTTTTTTTTGTTGTTTTTTTTGTTTGTTTGTTTTTTGTTTTTTTAATTCTCTCTCTTGTCCTGCTACTGGGGAATAAAGTGAGCCACTGGGTGAGTGCTTAGCTGCTGGCTAGGATCAACTCACCACAATGATTTAACACAACTTCATACTGAATTTAATTTTTGAAAGTACCAAGTATCTTATAGAAGACATGGTTATAGGAGACAATACTGGACTGAACGGGTTGAATCAGGTCACTTTGAATTATATAACATACAAAAATAAATTTTAGTTTTTTTATAGGAAGAAATTTTGAGAAACTAGGTATGAATTGCTGAGATTGACTAGTAAACGCGTCTTATAGATTTGAGTATAGCAGAATCTCATCAAGTCTAAGTGCCAATGCCACCCAAATCCAGAGTTCCAAACGAGGAGAAAAAGACTGCTAATAATGGGCTGCAGACCTACCAAAGTAAATGAGTACATCAGATACAGTGTTAAAAGGATGGACATAATTAGAGCAGAAAAAGAGCATGATAAACTAACAGAGCTATGTCTCAAAGATTAGAAAATAAATAAATAAATTTAGTCAAAAGGCTAATTGAGCTTTACCTTGGAAAGAAAATTAAAACAAATGTAATGATATCTTCACCAACTATACAAGAGAAGAATAAGGACAAAAAACAGGAGCAGAATACACTGAAACAATACACTGAAAAGTTGCACTGAAAAGATGCACAGGATACACTGAAAAGAGGAGGAGGATTAAAGATGAATAAGAGAATGTCCTACATTCTAAATTAATACTTCAATTTTCAGTAGAAATTATGATTATGAGGGTAATGACAGGGTACCTAACAGGGAATGAGAATAAGAATGGTAATTTCATTTCCACATTCAAAATAGCAGAGTTTGGGCTGCTGAATGCAGTGAAATCAAGGAAGAAGGAGAAGGTAGGAAAAAGGGACCAGATGAGATTTTTCTCGCAGAATGCTGAAAGAAGGACATATGAAATTGCAAGTTCAGTAGCAGAAGTTTTTAATTACTAACAGTTTGAGAATGAGTGATATTATGATGAGAGAACTTGTCTTTGACTAGAGATAGCATGTCTAATTACAAAAATTTGGGAAAAATGAACAGGCTAAGTGATCTAGGTAGCTGCATTCTCATCAGTTTAGCCTAATTCTACAAAAGCTCTTAGAACAGATTTTCTAAGTTAAGAATGATGATCTATGGAAGCAAATGGAAAGTGATCTAAACTGTAACGTGGTTTTCTCCATCAAAGGCGCACAGTAGGTTAGTCTTCCATAATTTACAATTGACAAGATAAATTTCTTGTAAGATATGAGTAAATGTGTTTCTATGAGTGTAGATTTTGGTGTAACATTTTATACCTTACCACATAAGAAACTATTGTTTAACAAGTTCAGGAAGGGTGTTAGTATATGAACTGGAACATAGATAAGGTGAAAACTGAGCAGAAGGTTAAAGCGGGCATATATTGAAAACCAAGTTACCAAGATGAAGTTGTCATCAGTGTTATTGTATATACACAACAGTCTGAAAAGGATCATACTCACTGTTGTCATTAATGAGAGAACAAGGTGTGTCCTCATGAGATTCTGGCTGACTGACAAATTAAGATACTGCTGAGGACTAATTTATCACACAGAAATTATGACAGTCTCTAAAACTGGAGCAACGTCCATGGGGTTGAAGAGTACAAAGCACAGAGGCAACCACTTAGTAACTGCTGACAAAACAATTTGCTAAAAAATTGATATTTATCAGGTGAAAGTGAAAGAGGAGCATAGGAAGCAGGATAAAATAGTCAAATGAAGGATGACAGGAAGTTTGCCAGTGTGACATGTCTGTAGAAAGATAAAAAAAATAAGACATCATTTTCACTGAATACAGTGAAGTTCTGCCACCACCTACAGTATGCAAGGCATTAGTAAGAGCTAGGGTAGAATATTTTACAAAGTTCTAGTCATTCATATTCACAGAAATATATTTAAACCATAATGGAGACAGGCAAATGCTCTCAATCTGAGGCAATTCAATTCTCCACTAGATTTCATTGCTCCTTAAGCATATCAACTTCATATGCTTTGTTAATTTGTCTTGCTTTCCTGAGTATCTTTGCATCCTGGGTATGACAATTCTTCCTTGGGCCCCCAGGGACATTTCTGTGAACATCTGAAAGATGTGCAGCTTTCTTCTCCCTTTGTCTCAGTTGTGTTCTCTCTGCCTGCTTTTTGACAGGGCAGAGCAAGAGGTCTTAGATCTCCTCCAGCCCCATCTTTCAGCAGAGGGAAAAATGGGCCTGTCTTTTCTGCCCTTGATCCTGCCTTTGTCTTTCAGTCACATTGCAGGGAACCTTTCTGCAGCTGCTGCAGAAAAAGTCCCCGAAGGCATTTCTGTCACAGTCTCTTGGTAAGTATTTGTTGTGGTTTAACCCGGCTGGCAGCTAAACACCACACAGCGGTTCGCTCACCCTCCCCCCTCCCTCTCTGGAATGGGGGAGAGAAACGGGAAAGCAAAGCCTGTGGGTTGAGATAAAGACAGTTTATTAAGATAGAAAATAATAATAATAATAATAATGTGTACAAACAAGTGATGCACAATGCAATTGCTCACCACCCGCTGACCGATGCCTAGCCCAACCCCGAGCAGCCGCCCCTTCGCCCCCCCCCCCCCGGCTAGCCACCCCTATATATTGTTGAGCATGACGTCAGATGGTATGGAATACCCCTTTGGCCAGTTTGGGTCAGCTGTCCTGGGTCTGTCCCCTTCCAGCTCTTACTGCACCCCCAGCCTGCCCGCTGGCAGGACAGAGCGAGGAGCTGAAAAGTCCTTGGCTTAGTGTAAGCATTGCTCTGCAGCAATTAAAACATCAGCATGTTATCAGCACTCTTCTCATCCTAATCCAAAACATAGCACCCTACCAGCTACTAGGAGAAAAAATAACTCTGTCCTAACTGAAACCAGGACAGCATTACATCTTGTCTGTCTTTTGATTTATCTTTTTGCTCTCCGTTCTCCACGTTTGGTGTGAATGCTTAACCAAATTGCCTATTATAAAGCAATTTATCCAAATTGCTTATTTTAAATGTTGAAAACTTGTGAATCAAGCCCTTCAAATACATCATGGGCTTAAGAAAAGGTAAGAAAATAAGAGGAGCTTTGGGTTGTTTGACTTTAGTTTCAGATCCTCTAGAATTCCTACAGTACATAACACCAAACCATGAAAGATAGAGATTTCTGCCTCCCCCCACCTTTTTAATAAAAAAGAGACTTTTTCTCTTTTTATTGTTTAATCAGTTCCCTAGAGAAGTAGACACTTTCAAATACTGCATCAAGTACTTGTGAGATTTTGGATCAAAATGCAAAAGTTGGTGCCGTCAATTTGATCATTCTGGCATTTTCAGACTGAACATTGAATGTAGAAAGCAAAAGCAGCTCAGTTGCCCTTATTCCCCTGTAGTGTAACAAGCAAAGGAGTAAATACAACTCACCTTGGCATCCATTCCCATTCTACATTGTCAGGAAAGCTACACATTTAAAAGGGGATGTGGCCGAGGGGAGGGAGGAGGAGCTGGTTTTGAGTTTACAAACCCTGAAGGTATTCTGCCCATCTGTGATTTCACTTACTATTTCTGTGGGTTGGCACTGATGTGCATGTTTCCGTTTAAAGACAACACCTCACAAAGAAAAGGTAAAGAGCGTCAATTTAAATGTATCCACCTCTTCTAGGCAAAGCTTTTTATTTTTTTCACTAACGGAAATTCATCTCTCTTTCACAAAGTGTTTATTCTCATATAAATACATTGAATATCATTTCAAAATAAATGACACTTGTCTCAGGTTAACCTTTAAAATGGCGAAAACCTGGTTCCTGAACTAGGTTCCACATTTTGTTAGACAATTGTAACATTAGTAACATTATCCAAATAAAGTTTCTAGAACTCTTGACATTTGGCATAATGTGTACCTTTCCACAGAGAACTGAATTTTCTTTTAATTGAGTAAAATCAATAAATTGGATATTCCATTTGTTTGTGAACAGTAGAACGGATACAGACTGAGCAACCTGGTATCAGCTGAATATTGGTTTATGAATAACAGACCTTTCTTCTGTTAAAACACTTACATTTTCCATTCAAATATTTATACTGCATGCTAAGTATCTGTTTGGAGAAAATCTTATACAAAATGTACCACAAACAACTTAATGTAAATTTATATTAACATGAATTATCTTTACTCACACAAAGAGAG
The DNA here is from genome assembly GCA_011074415.1 of Stictonetta naevosa. Taxonomy (NCBI): domain Eukaryota; kingdom Metazoa; phylum Chordata; class Aves; order Anseriformes; family Anatidae; genus Stictonetta; species Stictonetta naevosa. The sequence goes on from CM021698.1 coordinate 53,490,107, forward strand.
CATCTCAACCCACTTTTGGCTATACTGTCACTGAGGACCAAGAGAGTAGTCTATCACCAGATCCATTCTTTATTTTTTGTGAATTGGCTTACTTATTTGTAAAGCTTTTTTACTATGCAAAAAAAAAGACTCTTGTGTTTGCAGTTAAATCAGGGAAAACAGATTACTATTTTGTTTACTTCTTTTATTAGCTATTGAGAAGAAGGTATTGCTATTTTAGACAGAGATTCAAGGCTCACATTCATCTGTCTGACAAATCCCCTCAAATTATTTTTGCATCCAATGGAACTTTTCAACCCCTCTTGAAAGTAGGGCAGCTCTCAAAAACAAACAAACAAACAAACAAAAACACTAAGTTACACACTTTGGTGTCTGCACTGATAAAAGGTGAAATTCAGTATGACACAGTATTTGACAGCAGCTGTTAATAAGCATATGTGAACAATGTGACCTGTCTAGCCAACATGAATAATCAACACAAATAATTTAGGACTATCTAAAAAATGACAGCCATCTTTAAACAGATATGACAATCATGCTGTTTTTCCTACATCTGGAGGAAGAAGAAAGTTTTAGAGAACACAAAGCCCAAGCTGACAGAAATCTCATTGCTTTTGCTTACCAAGTTCTTCAGTTTTGCTAATAAAAATGGTCAAAACTTTAAGGATATTGTGCGGGATTTTATGCCCCCCAAAAATCATAGGAAAAAAAGGCCAATCCTCCCTGTTTTCCTGTTTGGTGTTCCAAAGAAAAGAGTTAGGAATAAAAATGCTGAATGTTAATGTAAATTTCTAGGCCAGCTCATCCAAATTATCTCAGCTGGTAGACCCATATCTAAAAATGACTTGTACTTGCCAACTGAAAATGCAATTGTGCTAAAATGTTCTAACTTGTGTAGATAAATGCTAGGTGTCAAGGGAAGATATATAAATCTAAATGTATTAATTAATTTAAATTCCATTAAAATACCAGTGCCCAATTTGTCTTATTTGCTAGCTTATTTGTGACTCGCAGTTTAGGGCTTTTACTATGTATTGATCATTGAAAGCCCTCAAAAAGGGTAAGCATCCTAAGCATCTTTTTTTTTTTTTTTTTTTTTTTTTTTTTTTTTTTTTGAGGAGCAAAGGCAATGTATCCCTTGCGTTGGCTCTTATAATCTGGCACACGTGATCAGAGAGTTACAGCTTTGAAAAGGAACAGAAAATCCTGTATCTTGGATTAAAATGTAAAATGATATTGCATCCTGAAAACTCTCATTAGAAAACTGTTACTAAACTGGTATGCAGGACTTCCTAGTCTACCTGTGATGTGTCTTCATTCTGCTCCAGAGGAACCTTGTTCCATCCACTGATTAAGTGCAGAATTGAAATGTAAGTCTGACACGTGAATATGATCCATAGTTAATTTTTTACAAATCTTTTGTGTTCAGACAATACTGTTTTGTACTGAAAGCAGGAAATAACTTAAATCCAAATTGTTTAGGTGCACTGGAAAAATTCACAAGCCACTTATTTGCATGTTTACATCCCCAAATACATTAAAAACTCTGACCCTGAACTCCAAAATCAGCTCATTACATTATCTCAAAGCCTGATTTTTGTAATTGTCAAGTAATTGGAGCTGGGCACCTTTGAAAATGTGTCTTCTTCCTCAGATACCTAAAGCTTACGTTTTCAAATACTGCTCCAGTATACATGCACATTCACACACACATGCTTATGAGGTAGTGTGCTTTTGTTTAGAGTGTAGTTATTGTGCAGTGTCATATTATGTAACAGCTGCCTTATCGGCTTGTCTGCAGACAATGCTTGTAATGGTTACATGGATTTTTCCTGCTTTAAACAATCATGGCAAAATGAATGGAGTATTAAAACTACCACACGTAAAAGTGAAAACAAATGTCATACCTCTGACTTGCTGCTATAATTAAACTTTCTTTAGAACATGCCTGTTGTTAAACATTTATGTTTTGTTCACGCCTCATCAGTGTGATTTCATGAAGAGATGTTACTCACATTAGCTTGAAGGGGATGATTTGTCAGCCACACTGTGAAGCTGAGCATGGTGAGTGTTTATTGCTGCAGAAGAGCCAAGGGACTGTATGGGGTAGTGGATAGACAGCTCATTTAGACACTTTTGAGAGGTCTCGGTTAAGACTGTGGGCAGCTATACAAGATGGTATGACAGTACTGGTAGATGAGGTTACTTCCAGTAATTTCCATGCAGCTGCTTGTAAGTGGTACTTTTGTGTAGATTCCCTAGCCACTACAGGAGCTCCCATGTAAGTGCTCCTTAGTTTGTGTGTGCCAAAATAAACGTGGTTAACTCAAATAATCAGTGTGTTATACATCTTTGCTTTGGCTCATGTTGACTAAGGTGAACTACTGCTATCATGTGCAATTTCCCAAGCAAATGGAATAGGAAGCATTTTCAGTGATACGCAACTCCTGCAGTAAGAAGCTATATCCAGAACAGGACACATATTGACAGTCTAAGTGCTCATTTACAATCATAGTTTATTGTTTAAAAAATGCCATTAGTTCAGAACTTGGAAAAAGGCAAATGTGCACCATATTTAGTGTCATAAATTAAGTATTCCTGAAGCTAAGAGGGATCATATGTAGTACCTCTTTCTCTACAATATACAATTCTGATCTACTCTCTCTTAATATGTCAGTTGAGTTAATGGAGCTATTGCCATTAAAAATGGTGCAAAACCAGAACATAGCTAATATGTCTATTGTCACTACAGTAATGTTTCAGCTAATGATCGAAGACCTATTAGAAAACCAAGAACTAGCAGTTTATTTAGATTGCTTATTGTAAGTGCCTCGGTATTATTTACCAGCTGGACTGGAAATGTCACTAAAGGAGTTGATTAAATAAAAACACTTTTCTGTTGTACTTATAATCAGTAAGTTTAGATTCTTCTACCAGCTATTAATTTTCTTCCCACCCTATAACACCATTCAAAGAGATGGAAGTATTCCTCCTCTTTCAGGAAATGTCAAGTTAATTCAAAATTCAATTCAATCCAGTTCAATACCTTCACACAGAGAAGGCAAAACGAAGATTAAATATAGAAAAATACAACTTTTGCATACAACTTTCAGTTGGATTATCTTGGTGTATCTTCAGTTATTTTCAGTTTTGCATTGCTCCTGGGCTGTCACAGATAAGATGTATCAATTATATTTTACCTGTTTACACTTTCTCCTCTGAGTTATTGTTATGAAATGAGTAAAGAAGCTTCTGAAGCCTTCTGAAGCTTTTTCTTTTATTTAATATTTGAAAACCAGAAATCTCAGCTCTGAGTCACAGATGCATGAAACATCCTGTCTTCAGAATTGTGAAGAATAGTCAGACTTGTTAGCATCACTGCTAAGCACCAGTCTTGGGCAAAGGGGGGTTGAGCAGCTTGCTTATGCTTATCTCTTATACAAGGTCTGCAAGCTTGATATGATGATGGTGGGAGTCTTGAAGTGGCAGGACAGCCCTGTTTTGGCAGCAGAACAGAATCCTGAAGGCCACAGTGCCTGGAGTGAAACCTTTTGCTTCATTATTTGTAAAAAGAATATTAAAGTTAACACATATAACGAAGAGCTTAATGGAGTACATGCTAAACATACTATACATAACTATAGTACTCATCTCTTTATCCAAGTCATGCTAAATGTCACGGCATGAAGGGAACACACAAGGTTAGAATATAAAAGAAGAGTTAGAGTTAGGGGAAAAAAAAAAGATAGAGTGAGGCAAAAAGAAGGTCTAAATCTCCTCTCTCTTAGTTCAAAACCATTACTACTTGTCCTATCACTACATGCCCACATATTGAGTCCCTCTCCTGCTTTCTCATAGGCCCCTTGTAGGTACTGGAAGGCTGCAATGAGGTCTCCATGGCGCCTTCTCTTCTCTAGGCTGAACAACCCCAACTCCCTTGGCCTGTCCCCAGGAGAGGTGCTCCAGCCCTTTGGTCATCTTCGTGGTCCTCCTATGCACCCACTCTAACTCCACACCCTTTTTGTGCTGCAGGCCCCAGACTTGAATGCACTACTCCAAGTGGGGTCTCACAATAAAAGAGTAGAGGGGGAGAATCACCTCCCTTGATCTGCTTGACACACTTCTTTTGATGCAGCCCAGGATGCAGTTCGCCTTCTAGGCTGCAAGCACACAATGTTGGCTCATGTTAAGCTTTTCATCCACCAGAACCTCCAAGTCCTTCTCTGCAGGGCTGCTCTCAATCAGTTCTCCTGTTCTGTCCTCCTGTCCGGGATTGCCCTGACCCAGGTGCAGCACCTTTCACTTAGACTTGTTGAACCTTGTCCAGGTCCCTTTGGATAGCAAGCCCTGTTTCTATTGTATCAACTGCACCACTACTGATCTTCAGTACTACTGATCCTGATACTCACTGAGGTGACCGGTACCGGGGCAGACGCGTTCTGCTGCGGAGAGGGGAATCGAGGTGGCCAGGGCCTTTTTTGCAGCATCGAGGCCACTCAAAGCAGCCGAGGGAGCCGCCAGGACCCGGCAGCCCTCGTGAGGGAGGCTGACGAGGTGTAGGCGGAGCCAGCAGCGCCCCCTGCACGGCCGTTCAAAGGCAGCCCCTAGGGAGCGCTGCGACCAGGCCAGGCAAACAGGGCGAGGCGCAGCAGCGGGGCGAGGCGCGGCAGCTCGGGCAGGCAGAGCGCACTCAGGGAGGGCAGTGTTCCGCCCCGCTCACAAGAACTCCTCATCTACCGGCTGCCTACCTATAGGTAAACTGCCATGGTGATCACTAAGTGGAGAGCTCTTTTTAGGCAGTCTGTGGCCACCCAGACTGAGTGCCCACTCAAAAAAATGTCAGTTCGGGTCTCTGGATGCACGGAGTGCCTGAGCCTGTTGTTGCCCTCTGAGGGCGGCAGAGACACCGTGTGTGTGAGGTGTGAGCAGGTGGATGACCTGCTCAGCCTGGTGGCAGAGCTCAAGGAGGAGGTGGAGGGGTTGAGGGCCATCGGGGAGTGCGAGCGGGAGATAGACCTCTCGGGCAACTCCCTGCAAGGCTTGAAGGAAAGGCACAGGGGTGAGACACCCCAAACAGTGGTGGATCCTCTGCCTTGTCGAACAGAGGGAGGGGACCTAGGAGGTGAGGAGGAATGGAAACAGGTCCCTGCTCCATGTCACAGGCAACCCCCACCCCTACCGGCCCTGCCTCCCAGGTGCCCATACACAACAGGTTTTAGGCCCTGGAGCTTGAGGGACTGGTGGGTGAGGATGAGGTGAACAGTCTACCCAGGAGGATGCCTAGGGCGAGGAAGTCAACTCCATGCCTTAGGGCTGCTTCCACTAAGAAAGAAAGAAGGGTGATTGTTGTAGGCGACTCCCTTTTCAGGGGAACAGAGGGCCCTGTTTGTTGACCTGACCCTACCCATAGGGAAGTCTGCTGCCTCCCTGGGGCCAGGGTCAGGGACATTGCCAGGAAGCTTCCTAACCTGGTTCGCCCCTCTGACTACTATCTTCTTTTGATTGTCCAGGCTGGCAGAGATGATATCAAAGAGAGAAGCCTGAAGGCTATCAAACGGGACTTTAGGGGACTGGGGCGATTAGTAGGTGGAGCAGTAGTACAGGTTGTGCTTTCTTCCATCCCTACGGTGGCAGGGAGGGGTACAGAGAGGACTCTGAAAGCCCACCTGATAAACAGGTGGCTCAGAGGCTGGTGCCAACACAGAATTATTATTTTTTTTTGACCATGGGGTGCTTTACTCAGCACCCGGCCTGCTAACTGCAGATGGGTCCCACCTGTCTCAAAGGGGAAAACAGACACTAGTACAGGGGCTGGCAGGGCTCATTGAGAGGGCTTTAAACTAGGTAGGAAGGGGAAGGGGGACAGGGACGGGGAGGGAATAAGGCTCGTTAGAGGTGTGCCAGGGAGAACAATGTCAGGGCTGGGAGAGCAGGCAATGGCCCAGCTGAAGTGCATCTACACTAATGCACGCAGCATGGGCAACAGACAGGAGGGGCTGGAAGCCGTTGTGCAGCAGGCAGGCTATGACTTGGTTGCCATCACTGAAACGTGGTGGGACCAATCCCATGACTAGAGTGCTGCAGTGACTGGCTATAGGCTCTTCAGAAGGGACACGCAGCACAGAAGGGGTGGTAGTGTGGCTCTCTATATTAGAGAGTGTTTCGATGTTGTGGAACTCAAGGCTGAGACTGGGAATGATAAGGTTGAGTCCCTATGGGTTAGGATCGGCAGGAAGGCCGACAAGGCAGGCATCCTGGTGGGGGTCTGTTACAGACCGCCAAACCAGGATGAGGAAACGGATGAGGAATTCTACAGGCAGCTGGCAAAAGTTGTGAAATCATCAGCTCTTGTCCTTGTGGGGGACTTCAACTTCCCAGACATATCCTGGACATGCAATACAGCTCAGAGGAAGCAGTCTAGGAGGTTTCTGGAGAGCGTGGAAGATAGTTTCCTGACACAGCTGGTTAGTGAGCCTACCAGGGAAGGTGCCCCACTGGAAACAGAGAAGGACTGGTGGGAGATGTGGTGGTCGGGAGCTGTCTTGGGCAGAGTGACCACGAAATGATAGTTTTCTGTTCTTGGCAAAATCAGAAGGGGGACCAGTAAAACTGCTGTCTTGGACTTCTGGAAGGCAGACTTTGAGCTGTTCAGGACACTGGTTGGCAGAGTCTCTTGGGAGGCAGTTCTGAAGGGCAGAGGACTCCAGGAAGGCTGGACACTCCTCAAGAAGGAAATCTTAAAGGCTCAGGAGTGGTCTGTCCCCACGTGCCCAAAGACAAGCTGGCATGGAAGAAGACCGGCCTGGCTGAACAGAGAGTTGTGGCTAGAGCTTAGGGGGGAAAAAAAAAAAAAAAAAAAAAAAAGAGGGTTTATGATCTTTGGAAAAGAGGGCAGGCCACTCAGAAGGATTATAAGGATGTTGTAAGGATATGTAGGGACAAAATTAGAAAGGCCATAGCTCATCTGGAGCTCTATCTGGCTACTGCTGTTAAAGATAACAAAATGTTTTTATAAATACAATAACACGAAAAGGAGGACTAAAGAGAATCTCCATCCTTTACTGGATGGGGGAGGGAAACTTAGTGCCAAGAGACGAGGAAAACGCTGAGGTACTTAATGCCTTCTTTGCCTCAGTCTTTAGTGGCAAGACCAGTTGTTCTCTAGATACCCAGTACCCTGTGCTGGTGGAAGGGGATGGGGAGCAGGATGTGGCCCTCACAATCCACAAGGAAATGGTTGGTGACCTGCTACAGCACTTAGATGTATGCAAGTCGATGGGGACAGATGGGATCCACCCGAGGGTACTGTGAGAACTGGCGGAAGAGCTGGCCAAGCCACTTTCCACCATTTATCAGCAGTCCTGGCTATTTGGGGAGGTCCCAGTTGACTGGCGGCTAGCAAATGTGATGCCCATCTACAAAAAGAGCCAGAAGATAGAGCCGAGAAACTATAGGCCTGTTAAGTTTGACCTCAGTGCTAGGGAAGCTCATGGAGCAGATTATCTTGAGTGTCATCACGTGGCACTTGCAGGGCCACCAGGTGATCAGGCCCATTCAGCATGGATTTATGAAGGGCAGGTCCTGCTTGACTAACCTGATCTCCTTCTATGACAAAGTGACACGCTGGGTGGATGAGGGAAAGTCTGTGGATGTGGTCTACCTTGACTTCAGTAAGTCTTTTGACGTTTCCCACAGCATTCTCCTCAAGAAACTGGCTGCTCTTGGCTTGGACTGGCGCACGCTTCGTTGGGTTAGAAACTGGCTGGGTAGCCGGGCCCAAAGAGTCGTGGTGAATGGAGTCAAATCCAGTTGGAGGCTGGTCACTATTGGAGTCCCCCAGGGCTCAGTACAGGGGCCGGTCCTCTTTAATATCTTTATTGATGATCTGGATGAGGGGATCGAGTGCACCCTCAGTAAGTTTGCAGACGACACCAAGTTAGGTGCGTGTGTCGATCTGTTCAAGGGTAGGAAAGTACTACAGGAGGATCTGGATAGGCTGGATCAATGGGCTGAGGCCAAGTGTATGAAGTTCAACAAGGCCAAGTGCCAGGTCCTGCACCTGGGGCGCAACAACCCCAAGCAGTGCTACAGGCTGGGAGATGAGTGTTTGGAAAGCTGCCTGGCAGAGAAGGACCTGGGAATAGTGGTTGATAGTTGGTAGATTATTAGCCAGCAGTGTTTTCAGGTGGCCAAGAAGGCCAACAGCATCCTGGCTTGCATGAGAAACAGTGTGGCCAGCAGGGCTAGGGAAGTGATTGTCCCCCTGTACTCGGCTCTGGTGAGGCCACACCTCGAGTACTGTGTTCAGTTCTGGGCCTGTCGCTACAAGAAGGACATCGAGGTGCTTGAGCAAGTCCAGAGAAGGGCAACGAAGCTGGTGAGGGGTCTGGAGAACAAGTCTTATGAGGAGCAGCTGAGGGAGCTGGGATTGTTTAGCCTGGAAAAGAGAAGGCTCAGGGGCGACCTTATCGCACTCTACAGGTAACTTAAAGGAGGCTGCAGAGAGGTGGGTGTTGGTCTATTCTCCCACATGCCTGGTGACAGGACGAGGGGGAATGGACTGAAGTTGCACCAGGGGAGGTTTAGGTTGGATATTAGGAAGAACTTCTTTACTGAAAAGTTTGTTAGGCACTGGAATGGGCTGCCCAGGGAAGTGGTTGAGTCACCATCCCTGGATGTCTTTAAAAGTTGTTTAGATGTAGAGCTTAGTGCTATGGTTCAGTGGAGGATTTGTTAGTGTTAGGTCAGAGGTTGGACTCGGTGATCTTGGAGGTCTCTTCCAACCTAGATGATTCTGTGATTCTGTGATATTGCCACTGAACCCTAAGGAACACCACTTGTTATTATCATTTATTATTATATTATCATATATTAGAGCTATTGCAGTAAGTGTATTTATCAATAGCAATTCTGAATCTGTTATATCTGTCACACTACTAAATGCAATCAACTTTGTGAAACTGTCTCAGCGAAAGTCCTTGTCAAGGCTCTGAAACAGGCAAACAATGGACTACAAATATGTTCAACTTTGTGAAACTATCTCAGAGAAAGCCCTTATCTGAGCTCTGAAACAGGCAAACATTTTACACTGGTAAGTCCCCTTTAAACACAAGGAAAAATAATAAAGGTATTTTTCTATTTACTGTTTCCTGTGGTCACTAAGTAGTTTTCTGGAGTATTAAAGTGCTATGCTTTGATTCTCTGACAGGTGAGAATGGTTTATTGCAACTGGGAGTCTTGATTTTTTATGAAAGTTTCATATAGGGGGTGAAGATATGTAGGAATAAATTTAGTTACGTTATATGAAGCAAAAGAAACAGGTATGGAATACAGTAAAGCCTTGAGTGCACAGGCCAGAAACGTTCTAAGCAGGATAAGGCATGGACCGGGTGAATGCTTTGGTCCAGATGACACTGGGATTTAAGGAAGCGTGAAGGGACAATAAAAAGAACTGTTGATCATTTGTTTTAGAATAAAAGTTCGGAAGAAAAAAAAAAAAAAGGTGCTGCTGACTATTATTAACTATGAAAAACAAAACTGTCAGGATTTTGTTTTCAAAGAGAGACTACAAAGGCCAACAGATCATATGGAAAACATCTCATTTTCAGAAGTAAATTTTCTCTAGACTGACCAGGAACTCTACAGGGGTCACACAGAATAACACAATGGTTAAGGAGGTTAGAAGGGACCTCTGGAAGTCAGCTGGTACAACACCTGTGCTCAAGCAGGGCCACCAAGAGCTGCTTGCCCAGGACCATGTCCAGATTGCTTCTGAGTATCTCCAAGAAGGGAAACTCAACAACCTCTCTGGGCAACTTGTGCTAGTACTCAGTTACCCTCAACATAAAAATGTGTCTCCTGATGTTCAGAGGGAACCTTCTATGTTTCAGTTTGTGTTCTTTTCCTATCACTGGGCACTACTGCAAAGAGCCTGGCTCTCTCATCTTTGCATGCTCCCTTAAGGTATTTATACACACGGACAAGATACCCTCCTGAGCTTTCTCTTCCCCAGGCCTAACAGTCCTAGATCTCTCAGCTTTTCCTCATAGGAGAGGAAAGGTTCAGCAGCCAGGGTTCCTGCTGCCCTCTGTGCCCCTCCATCTTGACTGAACTGAACTGGACCACACCAGACCCATGGTGGCCATGGCAGCACCCACAAAGCAGGCTCAGGGCATCCATGACCTGGGCTGTTAGTGGCTGAGCAGTGGCATTTAGCCAGTACATGGGGCATGGTATGCAGATGTTGGCAATAGCAGCAGCCTTGGAGACAAGGCCAGCCTTACCTAGGGCTGATCTAAGTGGATGGCACCTCTCCCAGCCACCTCACAAAATAGAGTAGAAAGGGAAGGCTGAGATTCAGGAGAAAGACTCTATAAAACCTCATACCAGTACCAAAGTAGGAAAGGTGCTCAAATCATGTGCTAATATATAGCCAGTTTATCTAACTGATTGGATTTTTCTGTGGGGAATGTCTGGAAGAATAACCTTTTGACATGAGTAAATGAAATAAAACTGCTAAAATGTGCTAAAATAAAATAAAACTTGCTAATTTTTTCAAGTGGATACTCATTCTCATTCATACTTTGTACATAATTAATGTGTAGGAAACTCAGTTATGCTCAAATCTGGGACACCTGGCTGTGGGTGAGTACAAAGTTTCCTGTTCTCTGCTCTGGGAACTGAGGGCATTTCCCTCTGAGACCTCTGCTGCAGTGACAGCATCCCTTTCCAGCCACATTGTGGTATCCTCAGTGAGGAGGAAGAGTTTTTATAAAAGAAGTCAGACAAGCCATGATCATGCATCTCGACATAGGTATAAAGTTTTGGGCAACTGAGCTAATCCTGCTGTGCTTCTGTGACTCCTGAGGGCATGAGAATATATTTAGCAGTGTGGACCACAGGTCCATCAAATCCAGTTTCTAAGAGTGTCCACAGAGTGGATTACCAGAAAAGCATAACAGGACAGCCATATTTGACACACCTCCTAACCGGTCTATTCTCTGGCCGTTTTTAGTTTAGAGGATTTTCTATAGCTGATGTGGTTTGGCTATTTAACAGCTCTCAGTAGACCAATCTTGCAAGTACTAGTCCAATCTGCCCTTGACCTCACATAACCCTTTTGCATGCAGAAGACTCTAAGTCTGTGTTTATTCTATTAAACTAAACAGAGACAGTTCACAAGCCTTGTCCTGAGGAGCTCAGTATTGCTAATTGTTAGTAAAAGCTGTGACACAAGCTAATTGTCATTCTCTCAGACAAAGCCTGGGCAGTCTGAAGCATCAGCACACAAAACACTCACTGCTCTCCCTCCTTTCTGGGGCAGTAAGGCAGTTGTCCACTGGGACTCCTCTTGAAACTGTAATCCCAGCAAGGCTTTGTGGTTGCTTGGAGGCCTGAAGGAGATGTATTCAGCTGCTTGGATGTGGCTATGCAGTTTTAGGGTATAATCTTTTGTGACACAAAGTTTCTGGGAAGGTGTGGGGAGCTGGGGGTCAGCCTCTTTTCACAGATAACTAGTGATACGACTAGAGCCAATGGCCTCAAGTTGTGCCAGGGGAGGTTTAGGTTAGAAACTAGGAGACATTTCTTCTCTGAAAGAGCAGTCAGGCATTGGAACAGGTTGCCCAGGGAAGTGGTGGGATCACCATCCCTGGGGGAAGGAAAGGTTGGACCTGGCACTTAGGGACATGGTTTAGTGGGTTACATTGGTAGTAGGGTGATGGGTGGACCAGATGATCTAGAAGGTCTCTTCCAACCTTAATGATTATATGATTCTATGATTCATGGCCTTCGGGGCGGGAACAGGATATTTAGTTTTGAAAGAACACAGGTGTTGCATGCGTTCCAGGAGTTTTCACTTTATAGAAGAGGTAAATCCTCTGTATTCTTCAAAGTAACTAAGAATCACTGCTTCACTTCCATAACAAACCTTCCCTGTTAAGTAGTGAAGTGCAGGAAAGGAGTGTAATGTCCTTACTCTGCCCTTTTGGTGCTCTTCCTTGTTGTTTTGCTTCTTGCCTAGCACCTCAGCTTCTCAGATGTCACAACCCCCATAACCCTACAATTGACGTGCTCTGTGTGGTTCCCTGGCTAATACTGTTACAGATGCAATCACTCAGTTCTTCTGCTGAGGAAGTGCACAAGTGTTAATAAAATATGTAGGCCTACTTCAAAGCTTGTGGTGGTTGAGAGTGCTGGTGGAGACTGTTGTCATTCCAAAGGAGAGGGACCATCACAGCACCTGTGCCTGGGTGATACAGGAAGAACTCTGTAGGAAATTGGAAACCTGGTGTCAAAGGGCAAATGCAACATAAGGCGGCAGCTCTGCTCTACTAACAAGCCTTCTCTTTAATATGAGATTCAAGAGTGAGAAAAAAACTTACTTTATGCATTCAATGTTTCTTCAGTGTTATGATATGCCAACAATGATGCCAGTCAGCTTCTCACTACATAGATGTTTCTTAAGTAAAATCTGAACCTTGTTGACCAGCAACCCATTTCCCATATGGCTCCATGCTGCCATCAAATAATATAGCTTTATACCTGTCAAAGCAAGACTCTGCAAACAGAAGTTTGCCTATGACACTGTTAGTATAAGAAGACAGTATTTTTGTTTAATAGAAAAAATTCACACATTGTGGCTGACAGTTTAGTTAAAGAGAACCCCTATCCTGGTCACAGCCATGCTGACAAAAGGCAGATTTTGTCAATTCAGGTTAAGTCACGGAAAGAGCTGGTGTAATTACACTAGTAGAAAAATTCTGTTCTTTCTGTTTATATGTATATGCATATGTGTATATATATACATTTAACATTGCAGTTCCTGTGGCAGCAAAGCCTATTTATTAAGCTCCTACCCCAGAGCCCAAGCACCACAGTTTGCTGCCCTTGCATCTGTGCTGCCAGAAGCAATTGCAGACCACCCAGTCTGTATAGCTACTTCACTGGATGACTGAACAGTCTAATGTTCCCTATCTATTTAAGCAAGATCATTTAACTGATTCATTTTGCAGTGTGAACAGTTGCTTCTGAGCAGATGACAAAGAGTTCTGCAAGTGTAGAAACAAGTAACTAGATATTGCTATAGAAGAAGCGTGTGTTTTATATTGGCTTTCTCTGGGAAGAAAACCTTTGTGAAACTGCACTTGGAATCTACATCAGGGGACTCTGATTTATCAGAATATACTGTATCATGTACAACCTCTTTGGTTGTCTTTTTTTATGTTATCTGTATGATCCCCATGGCAAGAATTATCTTTTGTCTTATGTTTGTACATCTACCCACACAACCAGGCTGTTCATCTATTTCAGAACTTTCTTAGTTATTGTTATGGAAATAATAATGATATTACTATTACAGTATGGAAGTCATGAGAGACCCTTGTGAAAATAATTCCACACTTAGATTATGTAATTTTAAAATAGAAGACATGATGGTCCAAGTTTTAGTGCAAATACTACAACAAAGTGGTGTATAAACTCTTCCTATGTAGTGAGTTGTCTTTCTCTGATGACGTTTGTGGGCAGAAGCTCTGGAGCTCATGACGGCAGAAATAATAAAGCACATATAAGATAATTTTGCTAATGCCATTTTATATATCCTATTGAAAATAATCCACAGACAAAGGAACTGTGACGCTTTTATCCTTACTGCATTGATTACAAATATTCAGGTACAAAAAGTAAGTGCTGGGTTTTCACCATTTTTTAGTTGTGGAGTAGTAGTTTCAAACATAATGTAGGTGATGAGGGATACCAGTTGATTTCATCTGCATTTACAGTTAGAAGCCCAAGTTTTTTCTCTTAAAAATATTATCATTCTCTCCAGAAATTCCACTTGCAATCACATCTGAAGTCTAGTAGTCACCATCAGATCTAAAATGCATGAAAAAGTGCTGTTATCATTTAAGAGTTCCTAAATAATTTGCTATTTTGCCAGCTATTTATGTGTTTAGGCAATGGAAAATTTGTTTAAGATTGGATCTTACTTGGGCAACTCAAGGCAGAATTATGCATCTTGGTTATAAATTTTCTAGTTTCCTGAATTTGTGACATATTCTTCTGTCAACAGCTAATCTAAACCCATTAATTTGCATGAATTTCAAAGCTGTACAGATCTGAAATCTTATCAATAACATTCTGTATTCAGAAACCAAACTAGAAATCTTGATATGCACTGGTAGTCTTGACATTATCCACTTCCATTGGCTAAGCAGAAAAAGGAAAGACACAGCTTAGCCCTAGTCTAGCCAAATATGATCCTCTGACATATAAATATTTAAGCACTGATGCTTTCTGATGGCTGATTCCATAAAAGTTTAACAGAAGAGTAATGGATAAATTATTAAAAAATTATACTTAATTATCAAAGATGGATGAAAGGCAGTTGTATTCCTGTGGGGAGCTCTTATAAATGACCTGGATCTGGGGAAAGAAAGAACAAAGAAAGAAAGAAAAAGAAAGAAAGAAAGAAAGAAAGAAAGAAAGAAAGAAAGAAA
>CM021698.1:53511536-53565566 GCA_011074415.1 Stictonetta naevosa
AAGGAAGGAAGGAAGGAAGGAAGGAAGGAAGGAAGGAAGGAAAATATGCAGTGTAAAAGTGCTTTTTTAATTCCCCCCATGTCGCTGGGTTCGCTCAGATTTAGTGTGTCTCAAATTCAACACTAGACAACCGGCGACCTCTTTCGGTCAATTAACAAAATGAGCAAGAAGACAGAAGGCTGAAAATCGTTTGTGCAGTCACCTATCGCGGTATTAAGCGAATCTGATCTCTCTTCCAAGACCTCATTCATTTTATTTCCCTAGGAAAAGTCTCTATTAACTCTTACATCATATTCTTTACACATAAAATCTGATTTTTTGGGTCTTTTTATGTACAGTGTCTCTTTCAAGACAGTTTTTGGAAGGTACTGTCTGAACAAAGAACAGAGAAAACAAGCCAGAGTTGATTTTAATGTTCTAACAAGATTTGATTTATAAAAAAGAGCAGATTTTGAGATTCACAGGGCAGTACCTTGAATGATAACATCTCTACCTGAAAACTACACTTTTCCACTTGAATTTAGACACGTGAACAGCTGATGAATTACCGGAAGGTGAATTTCAATGTTAATAACACGGGTTAAAAACAGAGCAATGGTTTGGCTCATCATTTCCATGGCAGACAGTACTTGTATATGCCAGTATCTGTAAGCATTATTCATTTTACTTTGTATGAGGAGCAGGCTCCTGTGACAGAAAGGCCATGTATGTTCCTACATATGTACTTCACCATATCCTTCTGTGTTAGGTCTCAGGAGCACTGCAGAAAGGATGGTCACAAATTCTGGCTTTGGCAATTCAGATTTTCTCCACTGAAGTTAACCTAAGTAACAGAGCAAAACAAGCCAAGCAGAGTGGAGGAAGAGTTTTTGCACTGGCTACAGAGCACAAACACATGCAGTGTGCAAAATCGACTGTAGGGTTTGTTGTTGTTGTTTTTTTTTGTTTGTTTTTTTTTTTCCCCACAGACTTATGAGGATGTTGCAATGGAAAGCATTTTCTCGTGGACAGAGGGAAAAGTTTTAAAGAGCTCAGAGAACGCTTTAGAAAGATGCAAGAGCTGCATCCACGGGCCTGGATCACCACGTGTACCGAGTCCTGGGCCAGAGAGCACAGGGTGTCCGAGGGTAACGTCTGTGCAAGCCTGTGAGTGAGTAAAGGCTTTCAGCGCCGAAGCAGGCAGGATTGTAGAGAGGAGCCCAAAAAGGGCACTGCCCGGGGGCTTTGCACCCTCCCGGTGCCACGGGGACACAAGCACATACACAGCACTTATCCCTTAAACAACAAAAACCACGAAACGCCCCTCTCCACAGCGCCGTACCCCTCACTAAGAAGTGCCCATAAACCCCAGGGACCGCCGCGGGCCCCTCCCCAGCCCCCAGCCCCCAGTGACTGCCGGGGGGCCTTGCGGAGCCCCCGCACTGCCGCCGGGGGGCGCTGCGCAGCCCCGGCGGGGCGGCGCGGAGGGGAGCGGGGCGGGGCGGGGCGGGGGGCGGCGGTGCCGATATATGGCAGGGCCGGGCAGCGCCGCCGGACAGATGGGCGCAGAGTCGCGGAGAGCGGAGGCGGGAAGCAGCCAACAAAGAGAATAAAAAAGAAGGGAGCCGTGTTCGCTTTATTTTTATTCCCCCCCCTTTTTTTTTTTTCCCTTTTTCTTCCCCCCCCCCGCCCCCCTGAGGTTTTTCTCTAAGCATTTTTGAAACAAGTTTTCTTCAGACCATCTGGGCTTTTTTATTATTACTATTTTGATTTTTTAATTATTATTTTTTTATTTTTACTTTTGGAAGCATTTTTTTTTTTCAGTGTTGTGTGTGGAAAAAAAAAAAGCCATCAACGTTAGTTTCAAGCCAAGTGGTTGAGGCGCTCTGCAGGGAGGAGGGGGGGAGGAAGGAAAAGTTGCCTTTGTTGTCAGCGAGTTCTTTTATTACCTTTATGTTACCAAAGGCCGGCGGCTGAAGAGAGGGGTCGGTGCGAGCGTGCTGCTGGCACGTCTTTCTTCCCTCGCGCCGCCCGGGCTGCGAGAGGCCGCTGACTTTACCTGCCCGCAGCGTTCGGCGGCGGGGCCCTCCTGCGGCGCCCGCCCTGCTCCGGGCGAGGAGAGGCGGCCGGCGCTGCCGCCCCGAGTCCCGTGAGCGGCGCAGCCCGGGGCGCTCCCCCCGGGGCGAGCTGCGCGGGGGCGCCTCCCGGCGGCACCGGCTGCCGGTTGCCATGGTGCCGCGGCCCGGCGTGCTGTGGGCAGTGGCGGCGGCGGCGCTGGCGCTGCTAGGCCGTCGGGCGGCGGCCGCGCTGGCGCTGGCGGGGCCGGTGGTCCGCTGCGAGCCCTGCGACGCGCGGGCGCTGCAGCAGTGCAAGCCTCTGCAGCCCGACTGCGCCGAGAGGGTGCGGGAGCCGGGCTGCGGCTGCTGCCTCACCTGCGCCCTGCGCCTGGGGCAGCCCTGCGGGATCTACACGGAGCGCTGCGGCGCCGGCCTCAGCTGCCAGCCGCAGAGGGAGGAGGCGAGGCCGCTGCAGGCGCTGCTGGAGGGCCGCGGGCTGTGCACCAACGCCACGGCGGACGGCAGGCTGCGGGCCTTCGTGCTGCCCGGGCCGCTGGCTGAAGGTAAGCGGCTGCTTATTTCTTTCTTCTGGAAGTTAAAAAGTAACCACCCGCTCCAGGGAGGTCAGGCGGGGGGGCACTGGTGGTCCGCCGGGTGCCCGCGGCCGGCTCCTGCCCGTGCCTCTCCGGTAGCCGCGCAGCCAAGGCTGGGGTCGCTTTTGAAGGAGGGATGCTCTTTATTTTTTTCCCTAAGTAAAGGGAGGTTAAGCTCTTGTGTCTCTTGTCATCGTTATTTATTTTCTTCACCCCTGGTGCTGTGAAGTAATCCTTCGCGAAACAGGCAAAGTTGCTCTTTCTGAAAGCAGTCTTGGGGAGGGAAGGAGTTGTGTGTTCCTCGCATGGGTTCCTGAGGCAGTCGGCTTGGAGAGGAGACGCATGAAATCCTCGCGATTTGTGCCTAGTGTTCCTGGAAAGAGCGTGTGAGAAAGCTAGAGAGTGTGGACTAACTCTTGTGCTGCAGCGTGGTTACATCAGGGCAGTGATAAGCCCAGGGATTTAAAAAATAATAATAAAAAGTTATGTTTTCCTGGCCCTTGAAGGTGGTTGTTGAGAACAAAGCATTTGCACAGCAGTGTTTAAGAGGATGTTGTTTTTCCCTGCGTTGCAAATAAACCTTCGGACAAACGAAAGCTTTCCTGTACCTTACACATCTTGTAAATGAGACATTCACCGGGCAGGTTCTGTTTGGTTTGAAGAGGAAGGGACAGATGGAAAAAGTTCTGTTAGCATGCACATTTGGAAACTTTAGAGGCAGGAAAAATTGGGATTCGGATCAAGAAAACTCAGCCCTGTGCAAACATTTCATTAAACTGTTTGTTAGCCAACAGCAAGTATGTTAACATTTATTTAATAGAAAAGTGTGTCAAAAGGCTTTCCACTGTTTGCATTTTTAAAAAGCCAGGAGTTTTTTTGCTAGGTTACAGGGACTCTTTGGCTGGCCTTTCCTTAGCTGAGGAAGTGGCACCAGTGTTCCAGTTAACTGGCTGCTATGAGACTAAGAGATGCCTTATTATAATTATTTATGTGCTGTTCATACTTTAAATGAGCGAGAGTTCAGAGGTACTCACTGAAGTTTTAAATCTCACTGGAACATGGAACAACTTCCTTCATCACATGAACTTGGCTTTGACTATTCATCCTTCAAATGAATTGAAAACGGAGGGAGTCTCCTCGATACGTGAGACTTGGCAGTGTTGTGTGGAGGGGCAGTGCTTTTAACAATGACTGTTAGAGGAGGGGAAAGACAGAGCTGGACGTTGGTTCCCTGGTGAAAATATTTCCATTTTCAGGATAAATAGTCAGAATGCTGAGTTCCTGTTTTTGCATTCTTGGCACAGGGAGAATTCCTGTTTTGAAGTCAGTAGGAGCTTTGATTGCTTAAAAAGTGCAAAGTAGGTCTCTACAGTTCACATTCAAGGCATGAAGATTGACAATTCAGGGTGCAAAAAATAAGTATTATGCTGAACCTTTGTGTACATACTACCTGCCTCCTTGTGGGTGCTGCTCCAGTTTCAGCTCTAAATCCAACGCTCAGGAACTAAGACTATGGCATGGTGCCCTCCCTCCCTGAGCAGGATCACACCTCCTCCCATTAATGTAGCTTCATCCTGCAATATGTGCTACGCTTTTGGTCTTTACTAGAAATTGCTAGAAATCAGTATGGATGGTGTGTATTGCAGGAACTTCTTAATGCCAGCTAAAGTAGGCCACTGACTTTACAGTTGAGGTTTTGGGGCACAAAAGTCATAAGTATTACTGTTTATATACAAAACTCCTCATCTGTTTTTGAAAGAGACCAAGTAACTTTTGTAGCAGTTTTGTTTCCATTACAACAGGATGTAGAGGTACCATGACACTAACTTTTGTAGAACTGAGTTAATGGAATATGCTTTACCATTTAAAGTGTGGCATTATGACCATTCTGAATTCAAGTGTAAAAAAATCCTGTCAATATGTGATGGTCTGTACAAACTGTGAAATGATCAGAGTGCTGATTAGTTAATGCACATTAAGAATACTTTCTCATTTTTTTTTGTAATAGGTAAACTAAAAAAAAAAATGAACAAACTAGAGAAAATACAGTGGGCACAGTATTTATATCTAGAAGATTTAGGTTTATAACTTTTTATTTTGTCATTTATTGCAAAATTCACTGAGAATGTGGAAAAAAAAAATACCACTGTTTAAAAACAGGACATTAAACCACCAAAAATATGTTCAAATACTGCTGAGAGTCTGAGTTAAACCCGCAAAAGCCAGGAAATTTAGACTTAAGACTTGAACTTCCTTAATCCATTTGCACTAGGAGTTGGATTTTCCCGGTCAATTATGTTCATTGCCAGCAGTGGCTACACTAAAACCACCAGTACCAAGATGTTAACTCTGATCCCGCCGCCTCCTCCTTGTTTTCCTCCTTGGTTCCTGTGTATGGCCAGTGCCAGGATACTGTATGTGTTGAAATAACGAGACTCAAATGAGCTATGTGAACATGGGCTTTCAGTTTTAGCACTAAATTTCTTGGCTTTTGTGGTTTTTCAGTGAGCCATCAAGTATAATTTTAATACAGATTTTCAGGATGCTTCTTGCACATGTTATCATTGTGTGCTCACAATGTGATTTCCTTAAAGAAAAAAAAAAAGGAGAGAGAAAAAGTGGCCAGCAGCCAAGGCACTGAAATGCAGCAGCCAGTGGGACTTAGCTGACAGTAGCGGGAGTATCCATACTTGAAAAATTCCATGGAGGAAATGCAGCCAGTTACAGTTACATTGCAAGAGTCTTCTAAGAGAGAGAAATGCTGTGTAGACAAATACCTCAGAAGGTACAGGAACGCTGGGCTTATGCAGTATTTTGGAAAAATAATCCTGTAGTTTCCTGTAGTTTTGTAGATGATAGTTTAAAGAAAAAATATTTTTGAAGCTCATAGTGAAAGTAGATATTTGTCCTGTGACACCACTACAGAATGAATGGCAATTTTTTTACCCATTACCCTTAAAATATATTTTATACACCTATAAATGTTTTTGTTTTTAATAGTAGAGGAATGAAAATATGCTATTTTTTTTCTTTCCTGTTCGGTATGTGGAATAAAACTAAGAGAAAAACAGTGTTAAAAATAGTTAATTAGAACCATCAAACTCAGCATGGTACAATTTTTTATTAACACATTTTTTAAAATTTACTCTCTTGGGGAAGATGAAGAGTTGCTCTCCATCCAATAACTTACTCATGTTAGCTGTATTAAATTAAAGTTGTTTAAATCTGTTCTGGGTCAGAAGTACATGATTTGAATGCTCTGCGTGACCCATGTTGGTCAGGCTGCTAACAGAGCTCTGACTCAGGGCCAGGTGCTGGCAGGGCTCCATACCTGGCAGACCTGCCTCCTCCTGCCGGGAAGGGAAACCAGCAAAAAAACGAGGAGTGAGAAACTTGGGCGGTAGTGGTTTGCAAATAGTTTGAAATGAAGTGAACATAAATACTTTTCCAGTGATTAGCAAGGCAGGGTGTACATTCATAGGCACCTAGCACAGGTGGTAGAATGGGATACCTGAAAGGCTCACTAGGACTGAAGAGATTTTTCAGTTAGAAAATTCACTGCAGTTCTTTACACTTAGCCTATGGAGATCCTGATGCATGCGGAATACTGAATTGCTCGTGTTTTTATGTATGATTTTTGTACAGAAAAACTAAAGATGTAGACTATTCTAGTGGTCTGTTGCCCTTCCAGACTCAGCTGGCGGTTGATTAACTTTGTTTCTTCACTGAATTTGTTCTTTTCATAGGAAATTCCAGTGATTCAGAAGAAGACAGGAGTACCAGTAGCATAGAAAATCAGGCCATCCCAAACTCCCACAGGGTGCCAGATTTGAAATTGCATCCACCGCACATCAAAATAGATATCATCAGGAAAGAGCAAGCCAAAAATACACAGCGCTATAAAGTGGAATATGATTCACAGAGTACAGATACACTGAATTTCTCTTCCGAATCCAAACAAGAAACCGAATATGTAAGTGCTTTTGTAAAAGCAAGATATTTCCCTGCATGTGAGTATGTGCCTGTGTGTATGTGCATGTTGCACATTTGACAAGATAAACAAAAATGGTTATTGTTCCACCTATTTAGGGTGTTCTGGTTGTTTGGCCAATACAACTGTTGGATCTGCAAATGCAGATAAGCAGCTGACCAAACGGATCATGTTCAGAAGACACAGAGGCCTAATGCACTCGTGTTTATATTGATTTTAATATAATTTTCACTATGTCAGCTCTTGGCAAAAGTTCTTGTTTCCACATGTTTCTATGAGTGTTTTCTGTGACATGTTTAGTAGTGTCATTATTTGGTAAACTTGGTTGCAAACAGCATTATTGGGTTGCAAAACAATGGAAGAAAGGAAGACATTTGACGTTCAGTGTGGTAGCCTTGTGTTCATACTTGATGAAGCAAATCAAGAGAGATGACTTAGCTTCAATTGAAGCTAAGTCTCGAGTCATTATTTCTATGACGTGCTGAACACCACCTCCACTTGCAGTAGTTGTTTAATGCCACTGCATAAATGTAATGGCTCACAGCACACAAGCTGCTATTGCTTCTAGCTTATTGTGCCCAGTAGAAAGAGTATTTGCAGGGCAGCTAGAATGTGGTGAATCTGATGGGACAATAATTCCTGTTTGTGCATTTCTTGGCTGCTGTCATGGTGGTTATCCTTGTGCTTATGCCAGCTGACTTAAAAATATGGATGGATATATTTTGGAATCTCATCAAAACAGTTGTGGTGAAACCAGACAAGGCTTCCCACCTGCAAGAGAAGGTTTTGAAACTTGTGTGAGGTGGAAAGCTGTGTCTGAAGAGTGTGTGGCCTCCAAGTTAACACAGTTTGTTCAGTTTGTCATTGATGTCCAGCTGTCTAGTAAAAACACTTAAGTATCCAAGTTTTAGCATGCCCTCTTCCCAAACACTCGAAATAAACCTCTTCCAGTAAAAGAATGAGCTTTGGTAGCTCTGAGGAAATACGGTTCTGGCCTTAACTAGGATAAATGTTTCACTTACATGGTAATCAGGCCCTGAGTGTGAAGGCACACTGATTTACTAAAACTGCTCATATCTGTAGGAATCGGAACCAGGTCCATTTGAGGCAGGTACCTTTGCAAGCAAATGCCCTTCTGCCTATGTCTGTCTTAGCTTCTGATACTCATCCCTTTTACCTTTGAATCCTGCTTCAAGATAATAGTTAAAGAAGGCTGTTGCTCTTTTTGTAGGCCTAACTCAAAACCAAATCTTTGAGTGTGTTATTTGTAGTTGGTGTCTGAACAGTTTCATTTATTTAAGGAGTTGCCAATAAGAGCACCAATTTAAATAGCTTGTTTAGAGCTTGTGAGATTGATACTGAACAAAAATGTATGAAAGCAGCAAGGAAGATTTTTGCTTACCAAAAAATCAATTTTAAACTTCAGCAGAGCTGTGGAGTTTATATGCTTTCAGACACTCACATGAAAGGCACCTTACATCAGCAAACTTAACATTTATTCTTGCAAGAATAAATGTTCTTGCAAGATTCAAGAATATTCTTAACCCCTGCAACTGTGAAAAATAATTTTTGGGGGTCTCTATTGAAGAATCAGGCTGGTGGTTTAAATCAGTAATGTGCTCAGAGCAGCAAGTAGCTAAACACAGAGTATATAGGCTGTGATTCTTGAATTCTGATCCTTCTGCTGATATTGGCTGCCTTCTTGGCCTCTGGCAAAACTTGAACTCTTCTCCTGGATTTCTGGCTGTAAAATTGGTCTGGTAACGTTTTAAACCGTACCCTAAAGGCCTGCAGTGAGAAACAATTAGTTTGGTGTTTGAGACATGCTTTTAGAAGTGGTTCTGGAAGTTTTTATGTCATTGTCTTAGAGCTAATCCACACTACACCATTGTCTTCCTTTTGCATATGGAGAAACTGGAGCAAAAAGTTGTGTACTTATCTACTGAAAATGTTGTGTGCAACCATTAATTTGCATGAGTGCATACATTTGGTTCAGCTGAAATTTGGAATTGTTGTCCAAAGTTGCAGTGTATTTATAAAGGCATATACAGTATGCCAAACTACATGTTTTCAATTTAATCCATTGCATTCAAGCCTTTAAATCCAGCAGAATCACATAAATAAAATGACATTAGTGAAGATTTACAAAGCAGTTTATTCTCAATTGTCTGCTTTCTTTTTCCACTTGGTGAAGATCAGCTTTTCACGATATATGTTATATATGACTGATTTACATAATGGTCAAGTCTTCCTTACAGCTGTGATTTCAGCTGGAAATGCTAGTCTGATTGCGAGCACGGCATAGGACCTTCAGTGCTTAGAAATCAGCTTTGTCCTGAATAATGTCAGAATTTCATCTGTGATTGTTTTGCTTTTTGACATTTCTTGTTTTGCTTTTTGACATTTCTTTTAACAGATTTGTTTTTGTGATTCTTACCCTTTGAAGATTTATTAACTCTTCTGTGAAAAACAGGATTTGTAAATGAAGTTTCATATATGTTCTTTCAAATGTGCTCACTAACAGGGTCCTTGTCGTAGAGAAATGGAAGACACTTTAAATCACCTAAAGATCCTGAATGTCTTGAGTCCCAGGGGTTTCCATATTCCAAATTGTGACAAGAAAGGGTTCTACAAGAAAAAGCAAGTAAGTACAGTGTCTTGAGCATTTCAGTGAATACACTTCACTTATTCTGTGTTGCTGTTGAAGGATCTTGCCAGCAAAGTGCATTATATATCATTTTATATATCACTTTAAAAAGAAGCTAGTTTAATCCCAATTTTAGGTCCTGATCTGATACTGTTGAACTTTGTCAAATGGGGATAGTGGTTTTATTTTCTGTTGGTTATGACAGGAGATTAATTTGAGAAACTTCATACCTAATCACACACAGGTTGGCCAGTGTCCTAAATACTAATGCCCTTCAATTTAAAAAAAGCATGCCTCTGTAATAACCCACAGAGTTAAATGTTGCAGTTGCCATATGACTGCAATAGATCAATGCTTTGAATTGTAAATAGCTGCTTGAAAGTTCCTAGAAGAACTGTGTTGGTTTATATTACAAAAAGCAATTTGAGAAAGGCATGTGTCTGTCCTTTATGCACTACACAGATCATTTCCAAAATCCAGGTCATGTTATCATGGAAGTTATACATCTAGTAGTTATTCTGTAGCAAGGTTGGCTCCTCAGCCCACTCTAGTTTTCCTCCTTTTTTAATGTTTTTTTTTTTTTCTCTTTGCAAATGCAGACATAAGTGGAAGGTATATACGCAATACATTCATGCTCTAAAGCAGCATTCTCCATTTGGTGCTACCCTTGAAGCTTATTCAAGAACTTGCAGAATTGCAAGACATAACATTATTTGCTTTGTATGCACATTTCGTCTAATACATTGTTTAGATAGTGACCTGTCTCCAAATATATTTCTTGGTATAATTCCAAAATTTCCAAAACTCAAAAGAGTCTTTCAGATTTTCTTCAAGGCAAACCTCTGTAAGGACAGATTTTGTTTGTGGACTATCTTTTCACATTTGGGTTTATAGAAGTCAGCCTCTTTACGTCTGGTAACCAAGAGTGGCTGACTTGGTGTGTTACTGTTTGTTAGAAGTGAGAGACCAACCTCAGAGGAGGCAACCTTATTTTAAGAGTGGTAGCTCCCCATTGTTTGGCTTCCAGCTTTCTTAGAAACAGTCTTAACCTTTCAGGTATTCTCTGGAGCTCTGCAATGAGCTGGCAGTGTCAGGTGGGCCGTTTGAAATAGGGATGAGGTTTCCAGTGTTCCCTTCTGCCATCAGTCCAGCAATTGACTCTGACCGTGGCTGCACATTGCTGAATTTGTTTTACTCCCAAGCTTTTCCCGGGCAGGTAGTGGTGACTCCCAAGCAGGATGAGTTTCTTAGTTTTGAGAACCCACTGTCAATTCATGTCTCACTGCATGTAAATTAGCAGACAGCAGGGCTCAAATCCCAGTTACATTCATTCAGGAAATGCCACAGACTACTGTGTGAACTACTCTGTGGAGCATGGCTAGGACTGTTTTGTGGCTGTGCTATAGAAGTATTTGCTTAGCTACTTCAGAACAGCATGTCATGTAACTTCACTGTAGATATGCAAGCATCTTGTAGTACTTACCCTCCTCTAGGTATTATAGAAGACCACAGATTAGTATTTACTTTGTTCAGTAGATGTTCCTCTCACCTGTCTTCAGACTTCAAAGTTTTAGCTTTGTCAGCAAAAATGTGGTGGTTTGCACACTGTCCCTAGTGTGTATATATGGTAAATCAGATCCACAGTGAGCACATATTAAAGTGCCTCACTGTGCAGTCATGGTTCTCTAACTGAGGCAGAAAAAAAATATGGAGGGGCGGAAAAAAATATGGATACTCTTTTCTAGTCGTCATTCCTAGAAGTTCATTTACTAAAGTAGGGTATTGATACAGAGCAAAGACAAGCTTCTGCACAGCACATAGTCTCGATGTTATCTAGAAACTTTCAAGCTGCTTTAGAAAAGGTTGATATGCTATGCAACAGCCCCTCTGGTCAGCAAACATACATACTGAAGGAGCACTTTCATACTTGGCCAGTCTTGGCAAGCACTGTGCCAATTTGCACAGCTCCCAGTAGTTTCATGATAGTTTGGTACAGCTCAGGATCTTGTAAGAGATGCCTGCAAATTGAGTCCATATCAGTAAATATTATATGTGTAATGTAGTTTAAGTGCTCTTCCTCTAAATGAATCTTAATCAACCTCTGGCCCAAGCCTTCACAGATAGTGCTTACAGAGAGAGGCTGCTTCTCACACTTAAAAAATGTAAAACAAAAATAATGTATTTGAGTTACCTTTGTATAGTTAACTCCTAGAAAAAAAGCATCCGTTTTATAAGTGAATAAGTCCTGGTCAGATTGAATCCACTCTCTGCAAGACAGTACAGCAATATCATTTGTTTTTCTTTTTGGAGGATCAAAATGTAGGCCTGATTTTGGGAACTTTGAGCAGGTGTCTCTAATCTGATTAACAGAATGCTAGGCTAGTTTATTAATTTCCTTCATTGGTATTATTAGAAGCATTCAATCTGTAATTCAATTTAGTCATGACAACAAAATTCAGAAGAAAAATGTTAGGAAACAGTAAATCTATTGATAAGAAGGAGCTTTTTGAGCACTTTTAATTCTGGAAATGAATGCTAAAAGCACTGCCTAGAATGTTCATGTATATAGAGGTATGATGGTAGGAATCTGATAAATTATGATTGCTTTGGAAACCATGAAAACTCATTCAGGAGGTACTTTATGTTTTAGTATATTCTGCCTTCCTAGTCACCTGCTCTTGCAGTCGAGTTGAAAGCAATTATTTTTCTTGATATTTGTGGACATCTAGAGAGAGACTTTTCAGAAGTGACCATAGGGAGTAATTTGCATATGTGCAACAATTTCAAGAACTTAAATTCATCTGTCAAAGTATAACATGAAAATAACTTCAGACCTTGTGTTTATATATAAACTTTGTTAAAATCAAACATACTAAAATTTAGATTTCTTTATCTTAATAAATCACACACATTAGCTTACACTATTCAAATATGGTGTGTATATAGGTGTATTTACATGAACTAGGTTAATACAGGCATGGTTTTGCCTCAGGCATGCAAAGAAAGTTTTGATGAAATTATAATTATTGTCTCATATTTGTATACCAGAACCAGATATTCCTAAATGTGAGCTGGCATTGTTCCACTGAAAACAACTGGGCTTGGCAGGAGTCAGCATGGCCTGAGGTGTATGTCAAGGCTGTCTGCACTCTGCTTCAGGAGACCATGGTTGTAGCTCCATGGAGATCTCTGGGCTGATCAGGAATTCAATGAGATACCATATGCTTTGCTGTGCCCCACAAATGCCTCTGTGGCACTTCTTTATGGAGGGGAAATGGACAGGTGGCATGAGGCTGGCAGCTGGTACTTCTATCAGAAGTAATTATTGACTGCACCACTTGGGCAGTTTTCCAGCTTTTTGGACTTCTGAAGTCATACATAAAAGCCTTGAAATTTGTGTGCAGTGCAAAATTCAGAAGAGCGAATACTTTCATCTAAACTTTTTCCATATGAATTGTCCACTATTTCAGTATGGAATGCAAGCTAGCTGTTTCAGGGTAAAAAACATCACTTTTGAATCAGAAGCGCTTTACTATTGACAGTATGGATGATCAGGTAGTACAAAATAAGACTGCAAAAGGTAATTTTTCTCGTTTCTTCAGAGTAACATTTTAGCTGTAAAGCTCTAGCCCAAATAATCTAAGGATTTCATTTTTTATTTCTTCTAGACAACCCGTTTGGGAAAAAATAACCATTAGTTTCTGCAGACTAACTTTGTGCTATAGTTAGTTCCAAAAATTGATTATGCAACTGTAAAATGCAATCAAAACCTCCAACAACATGCGATAACTTTAATTGATCATTTGTTTTGACAGTGATGCAAGCCTATGAATCAGTCAGAGTTGTGTAACATACTTCATATAGTACTTCTAAAAGGGGAGGCTGTGTTACTATTATTAGTAGAAGTGTAGTTTCATGACCGGAAAACCAGGCCAACAGCCAGAAACCCCATGCTCTAATTCAGGCCCCATCTGTGCCTCTACTCTTGGGAAAAACAACTCCATAACTGCTGCCTCATTTTCCTTATCTGTAAAATGTAAATCATGCAAAAGCAATTGTTTTTGAATTACTCAAAACTAAGCATGAAGGATTTAGTGTGCTAAACATGAATACCACTTAAGGTAGAGTCCAGTCCACTTACCACCAAAAATTAAGAAAAACGTCCTCTTGGTGTTGGTGAACTTAAAACAGCCATTTGCTGAAATCGTAAAGAGCGCACACAAGTACTAGTCTGGCTTTTGAAACAATAAATGATTCTAAAATTTACATTGTTTTTATATTTAAAGATTTGATGCAGGGGAAACAACTGAGCAAGTGACTAGAATTCAAACAAGTTAATCATGTAGTTTAGCAAATTATTAATGTAGCTGTCCTCTCAGTAGGCTTGAAATTCTTCACCCTCTCCTATAAAAGCTGATATTCTTTAATTTTGTCATCCCACTGGCAGGATTGCCATACATTTGCATACAGCTAATGCAGAAGGACTGCACATTAAGAGAAGGCATTGTATTATTTCTGCGTTAGACTTCCTACTCAAAAATATATCACAAGGCTAGATTAATTTGGAGTTATGGTGATTAATGTTATTTCATTTATTTATATATTTACAAATAAGCAAGCTGGAAACTTGGGTTTCTGCCAAGACAGTATGTTCAGTGATTGGTGTCCAATGTGTGATCTGCTCTCATCTCTCTTTCACAGCTTCCTAGTGAGAACTGTCTACACTAATCTCTGCTGCCACAAATTAATTGGCTTAGGGACCAACCTGCTGCTGTAGGCAGTCCCAGGAGTGGCCCATATTCACACTTATTTTTGACATACTGCCCTTTCACCTGAGGTCCTAAACTAGGCATCGAAGGGTCAGATGCTTTGTGCAACGTGTAAAGCCTAACATTTACTTGATGTTTCCTCATGTACCTGTGCTTGGGAAGGAAAATTAGCTTTGTGGGCCATTGACATGGGACAGTGAGACGTATAAAACTCTGGAGAACAATGCAATGGAGTGATAGTAGCAAAGTTTAACTAACTGGTGGCAAAGCCACAGCTGGTACCCAGCATAAACTTCTGAAATACCTGAATTGCTCTGATGTCAACTCAGAGAGCTCATTTACTTTGTATTATAGCTTTTACAGTATTGAGGAACATACGTGGTTTCAGTGTGTCTAGTCTGTTCTTCCTCCACATGATGGAACAACGGATGAAACACCAATCTTTGAAAAACTCTCTTGGAGTCAGAATTCTTTCTGTCCTGACTAAATGACCTTCTTTGTTAGCATTTGCAGTGAATCCTCTAGCATCAAATCTCAGAAACTTGTGTTGTGCCATAGTGGAGGCTATGTCTTAGTAAGGAGGTTGACCATTGCAAAACTGTGCTGTGGAGACATGTGCCTTTTGAGGGAGTGAAAACCTTGCAGTGTTCCAGCAATACCATTAGGCTGAACTGCGACCGGTATTACACACCAAATGTAACCTGCAGCATCTCATCTCCTTTAGTTTAGCTTATACCACTTTTCATTTCTTGGAGAGACCATTGCTTAGTACATGACAGACTTTTTTAATCTACTTTTACTTCATTAGTATTTCGAAAGAAGTTCAGCATCTTTGCTTGTTTAATGATAGTTTCAGGTTCGTCGGTTTTCTTAACAAATTCTAAGAAGCAGCTGATTTCTAATATTGACATAGGTTGTAGACTAATATACAAGCAAAGTCATTTATAGCAAAATAGACATGTGAAGTTCTAGCACACCTAGCAGTTGTTGAAGTGATAACTCCATTAGAGAGGGATTATGTATATGTTAATAAATGTCAATGACGGTATTGAAATTCTTCCAGCAAACAGATGCAAAACAAGGGTGCTTATTGCTGCAAGAGCTGTCTTTGACCTGTGCTTTAGTGTAAAACAAATCTGTTGACTTTCTTTTCCAAAGATGGGTCTCTGTCATCAGTTGGTGCTGTTTTAAGTAGTCCTGGTATTCAACAGACAAAAATTGTGCTGCATAATGTAATAGGGAGTAGTTCATTATGCTGTTTTCTGCTAATTCACAGAGCAGTTTTATTATGGAATAATTAGATCCAAAGTGCTTGATGGGCAAGCTGTTTGACTACATCTTTTATTGTAATACTTTGTAGTGGTGTTAAATCTTCAATTTAATTCAAGCAATGTCTTCTATCAAATCTGTGTGATTCTATATATGGCCAGGATATAGCAGTGCAGATATCAAACAAGCAGGAATCCCTACTGTATAATGCTAAGAGCGGAATAAAACAAATATGCTAACTGGGTCTTCCATTCTGTTTCAGTGTCGTCCATCCAAAGGCCGAAAAAGAGGTTATTGTTGGTGTGTGGATAAATATGGACAACCGCTTCCGGGATATGATGGCAAGGGAAAAGGAGACGTCCACTGCTATAACTTGGAAAGCAAATGAGGGCTGGATGCCAGCTCTTCTGGCATCTGTGTGTGGCAGCTGGACCGAGCAGAGGCCTTGGTGGAGCTGGGCAAACACCATGCACTGCATTGCGCAAGGAGTTATGAGCACTGCCACCTGTGATGGTTAGGGGAGTAGAGGTCTCTATGGACTCTGCAGCTGCACCCTGCCACTAAAATATGTTGGGCTTTCTACAGAATGTGTAGGGAGCTCTGAATTCCCCTGTCAACCTGCACTATTGATACCCAGAGAGAAAGAAAAACACAAAGCACTTCAGAATGGATTCAGGGAGTCTCCACTGACTTTTTAAAAAACGGCCTGTGACCAATTTGATCCCAAAAGATTCTGTTTTTTATTTTTAAATAATTTATAGATTGTAAACTTGTAGAGTTGTTAAAACAAAACAAAAACAAAAGCGCGTGCGCACAAAAAAAACCACAAGGATTTAAAGGCTAAAGTTAAGCTTTTTTTTTACAGGTCTGATGGGAATCTTCACGGGTAAAAAGTTTTATAAAAATCTCAAAGAACTTTTTAAGAAACATATTTCTAAAATAAATACATGACTATTTTTTTCTGTAAAATATATTATGAATATTCTGTTAGTCTGTAATATAATTGTTTTTAAATAAACTTTATTTAAATGTAACATGTGAATACCAAATATTACACAATTCTAGTGTATACTTCTGTATGCAAAGAGAAAGTAAAAGTATGGGATGCTTTACAAATATGTATAGATCCATATGCATAAACACTGACCTGTTCTAGGTAACAGAAATGAATTTGTGGAGTGAAGGAGTTGTTTCCAGAAGAGAGTTTCATTATTTGATGTAGGTACAAATACTCTGATAATCTTTTAAATTCTTTTTAATTATTTTACTTTTAATGTATCCATCACTGAATTATACCACTGGAAAGAATAACAGTTGCACTGAAGCTCTCTGTAAAACATTGTTCTATCTGTCCTTTGCTTCATTTAGTGCAACAGAGCTTAAATTTCCTCTGTTTCCTTCATGCTAACATAGAATATTCATGGACAAAAAATTTCCATTACACTACCAGTCTTTCTGTTTGCTTATTTATTTTTAAAAGCTGTATCTATTCTATGTGGTCTTCATATACTCTGCCAAAGTATGCATTCTGTATGAGGATCTTTTGTTTAAAACAATGCGAACAAGATAGGAGGATTGTGGGCCTCCACAATTGTTGAGACCTGTGTGCTTCATTTATGCTACACACAATTGTTGCTTCCTTTGACTTTGGTAGAAATTACTTGCCTGCATCGAAGCATTGAATAAGATCCATAGGGTTTAAATATTTACGTTGTCTGCTATGATACGTCCTTTTAATATGAAGATAAGTGTGATGCTGTTACATAAGGAAGTCTTTGGCAGCATTTTTTTTTTAAGGCTGATTGTTTGTTGAACTTCATGACAAACTCTGTATGACAGTGAAATTTGGATAAGGAAAGATGGCCTGTGAAATATAACATCTCTCTGGAAAGTAATGCCATATTTTGTATATGTATTTATTTATATATTTTATATAAATATTTTATATATTTATATAAATATATAATATATTCTTATATGTGTCACTATAAGTGTTTGATGTCACTGTAGAAAAAAGAACCAGCAACACTGTAATTTCCTGTTGGGTTGGGAATTCGATGGAGAGTGATAGCAGTACTCTCATGCAGCTTTCTAGCCATTGGAAACAGTGGTTGTGCTGATAGAGGGGAGACCATGGAGTCAAGGAGCCTGTTCCTCTCCCATCCTGTGAGTTACAGCCACCTGTGTTTCCTGCAATGGCATATGTCTTGAAACTTTATTGTGGAAAGATTTGGATATGCAGCTTGCAGGATTGAGGTGGCTGATCACTATAAATCAAATGTTTAATGCCTTACCCTGAAACGTAGCCCCGTGTGTATTCTGTGCATATTCCTAATTTATATCTAATGAAATAGGTTCACAGCATTGTTAAAAACTGAATTTTTAAAGCTATAAAAGTAATAAGAAAAAGTGTATGTGAGGTGGTGCTTAGTTCAGGTTGATACAGGCTTCCTGACAGATAGTTACAGAAAGCTTTGTGAGTTGAAGATTTATTGCAATATTTTTACTGCTAATGCAAATGTAATGCCTGCAACTATTTGTTGGCAAATTAAAATCAATAAATGCTGACTTTTTTTAAATTGTAAACCTGTTTATTTCAAATAGTTCCACATGGGGAATAGAACTATATACAGCAATATTTGAGCACATCATATACAAAAATTAACACTGGGGTCACAAAAGTAGTATTTCGCATTTTTTTTCCTTCACTATCTCATGAGCCTTTTTCTAAAGAAAACGACCTATCACCAAGAAGGTGGACAGCTGCCTTCCAAACCATATTTGGGAGATGAAGAAATGTTTTAACAGGCTATGGCAGCATTTCTGATTTGTGTTTTTCATTAAAATTATAGCTCTTTGTTTTGCTTCATCATTAAAAATAAAGAAAGACGTGTTGTCTGGTATGGATCCTTAAGTTAGTTTGTCTATCTTGTTCTCAATAGATGTCTTTAAAACAAACGTTTAAAAATAGCAAATGTTTCTTACCTGTGATTTAAAGCTCCCCCTTATTCAGAAGCTCCCTGTTATGGACACTTCCTATGTGTATCTAATGTTCCTGGTAGCTGGCATTCTTGGTATGAAATACAAAATAATTATATGTCCCCATGTAAAAAACAAACAAAAAACCAAAAACATTAGAATTAAGAGGATCAGCAGTGATTTTTTTTTAACATACCTATTTCTATGAAGACAAGGGCTCAATTCATCAGACAAGCTGCATGTCATTCTTTTTTTTTTTTTTGTGGATATGGCATTCAAGCTGCAATTCAAACAAATATTTCTGGGCTAAATTCAAGCAGCAGAATGTGTGCAGCATGAAGCAAATGTATGGGTCAGTATCAGTTCAGAAAAAGATCTCTCCCTGCACACACAGGTTAGAAACGTTCCCTGTTAAGCACTGCAGTGAGTGGAGGACTTTGGCTTTAGTGACAAATGGAACCTAAGTATTAGAAAAATACCTGCTGTTTTGGTGCCTTTGCTGCCTTCAGCTCAGGTGGTGTTTGCTTTTTTTTTTTTTTTTTTCCAAGTAAACATTTGATAGCATTTTTGTTAACAAGATCTTTCAAGAATCTTAGGAAATCCAGGTGAACATAGTGAAGTCTCATAAAAATTCTTGTAACTTAGTTATCATTATTGACATGTTAAATATTTGCACAGGAGGGCACTACAAAAGTTTAATGTATATACTGCAAGACTCACTAATTTCTTTTTGAGAATACTTCACCCCTAGATGCTACATGGATGCCTTATGTAGCCCATATTCATGTGGTATTTGTTTTAACCAGAGCAGTAGTTGCATAAATCCCTCTAATTGACAAGAATGCAAGTTAAAGCTGCCTGCAGGCAGAAATACTATCTTTCAAACTGATTGAGAAAGTTTCCTTTAGTAGATTGACTGTGTTATAGTCTTTTGACCTCAGAATATCCTTTTCCACCTTTTTGGCATGCACACTCTTCAGGGAATAATGTTAGCTATTTGTGCACAGGGGAAAGCAGCATAATGCTTTATTGAACTGAGTCCTAAATTAAAGTAACGGTTTTAAAAATCTTTTAGGAAATCATTTTTTGGTATCTGTAGTTACTCTCTAAAACTGGGTAATCAAGGATGACTCCACAGAGATTTTACATATTAGCGATACAAATTAAATTATGAAAAGTGCTTAGCAATTTTTGTGGGTGTCAATGCATATTAGTATTCAAAATCAAATGTTTATATGGGTAGCTATATCGTATGTCCTTTAGAAAGGACCTCTTTTTTTTCTTTTTTTTTTCTTTTTTTTTTTTTTTTTTTCTCCTGCACAGTCCAAAAATAAGATCCAATAATGGGTATTGGTGTGTTCTAAGGGAAAGCTTTTTGTGGTCAGTATCAGTAACATCTTCATCTGTGAGTATGCAGAATTCATTCTGTTTAAGGATTTTAGAAGAGCAATGTTTTGGTAGGTTAGTGTCTGCAGTTCTAGCACATGAAATTGTCTGAATTACACAATGTATCAGTTGAGAAAATAATACATCAGTTGAGAAAATACTACATCTTTCTCTGCTAAAAAGAAAATTTCCCTGTAAAATGGTAAGTAGTACAAGTTTCTTGTTCAATAGAAGCTCTTGTTTTAAAAGTTTTTCTGTATTTTATGTTGTATTATTTCTTCCAGTTCAGCTTTTGCAGCTGTAGAAACATAAACCTTTGGTTTTGCCCTATACATATATTCAAAAACGCAAATGACTTCAAGGTTGAAAGTTACCGCTGGGGGAAAAAAAAATCAGAGACCAGGTATTAGGAGAGGCTAAGGATAATGTTGCAAATCTCAGTTTATCCTTGCAGAATGCTTGTCCTTCTGTAGTATGTATCCTGGCTTTCCACTTCTGCTGACATACCCAAATTCCTTGAGAGCCTTTCTCTGTCATAGCTAATTTCACCCCACTGCTTTCTCCATGAGTGGTGATGGAAAAAATAAAGGCAGCAAAGTTATTGCTACAAAGAGCAGCTGAGATTTCCACTAGAAAAAACTGTCAAGCTGAAGAAAATGTCATTTAGAAGGACTGCTTCCCACAGCCATGTGCAGTAAGACCTTCCAAAAGTGGGGCAATGAACAAGTTTGGTTATGAGTACCAGGCTGAGGGTACATTTCCCTCACTTCCTGCTATTGGAGAACAGAGGTTATTTTTGCCTGCTTATGCCACACAGAGAATATTCAAGGTGAAGGCATGTTTCCTATGTCTGCTACATATCACATAACTTGCACCCAGTAAAAAAGACCTAACTGACTGAACTTGAAAAGTTGATTATTGCTTTATCACACGGGTGCCACATGCAACCTTCAGCCCTCAGATCTTGCCATATATTTCCACAGCTGCTACCAGTGACATGCTACTGCTCTTCCTTCTCTGGTCCCTTGCTGGATCCAAATGGTGACAACTCAGCTGCTGAAGCAGCAATAAACAGAAGATGCAGACCACGAGAAAATATGGAAGAAGATTATGATATAGCTTGCATTTGCTCCAGAACTCCAAAGACTTCCCTCACCAAGATGCTTTCCCAAGCAACCTCAACAGCTATATATCATCAAACTACAAAGCACCATTGGTGACAGAAAAAAAAATAATCACACGTCATCACCAGCATAATTATGCAATTAAAATCTCAGTGTAGGCACAAATGGACTGTTCTTTGTCAGCTTAACAGCAGTTGGAGGAGATAGAAAGCAGGAGGTTCTGTGTTGGGCATCTGCAGCAGGGGGCTCTGCCAGAATATCTGTGCCTGCCAGCCAGGCACCCTTCCTACAGGGAAGCATGGTTCATAAAAAAGCAGCAAGGAGCCAGGCATGTGCACAGCCTTGCTTTCTGCTGAGTGCCCACACTTCTGCTGAGATGCCCCTACTGCCACTCAGAGATGATAATCTACCACTGAGTCTCAAATGGAGAGCAGAAAGTTTTGCAAAATGAAACACACAGGATCTGGAACAGGCTAAATTTAGATTTGCTCATTTGACCTTAATTCTACATCCATGAACAAGCTTGTTCCTGCATCAGTCCTCCAGGAGGTTGCTCCTTTCCCTGGGCCCTCGCAGTAACATACTTGCAGGTAGATTTTGCACCCCAGTGCAAAAGGAGGCAGGTCAAGGGAGGAGGAAAGGAGGGAAAACAAAGACTTTGTTGACAGACCTACCATCAGAGCTGTTTTCATTAATCTGAAAGCAAGTGCTGGTGTGTCTGGTGTGTCTGGACTCCTGCTGTACTTTCTGGTAATATAAAATTAACTAGCTGCACTCCTGTAGGACCCTCCCCTTCTTTGTCCCACCACCTCTTTACTTAAATGTGACTAGATAATATGTGGTGACACATCAGTAAGAGAATCCCTCTATTGACCTCCACCCTGCTACTGTGCTATTCACTCTATACCATCCACACAAATATTCGGGAAGGCAAATGTGCCAAACACAATTAAGTGTTAGATAAGGTTCATAAACCACACTCTCCTGTGCATTCTGAGTCCCTGTCTGATTCTCAGTGCAACATCCAAGAAGGGTATAAGTATAAAATGTTGGTAAATAAAAAGTCTGGGACCTGTCTTTGTCCCCACCACCCCCTCCCAGTACTAACCAACACAGATGTGTCTCCACTGCACCCCAAAATAAAGAGCAGAACAGAGAGTATGAGCAGAGCCCAAAAACAGATAGGTTGTCTTCAAAAAAGAGGGTAGAAAATAAAGTGCAGAGAGCACTGACCTCATTTCTTTGCTATGAGCATTTTCCAGTTGGCAGTAGGCCAGGGGCAGGAGGAGGCATGGTTGGAACAAACCCTGCTGCAACAAACCTGGCAGGGTTTTGGCAGCAGGAAGCACAAACTATGTAGTGTTCTCAGATAACATGAACCAAACATACAGATGCTTACCTTATACTTTCCCACCACTCAATTTATTTCAAGTTGGGTGGGAGTAGTGCAAGAAGGTGTGAAGGCAGGGAGCTGAAATTACAAAGAGTGGTATATTCCCTTTGCAAATCCAGCTGTACTCCAGGTGACCTGAACTGCTCAGAACATCCTGCAGCACCTTCCTTGTTTCCCCACATAGTTCCACCAGGATGAGCTTGCTAGCACAAGTGTGACTGGTGCAGTGGGCTCATGCTGGAGGCAGGATTGCCAGCTGACACATGCCAAAACACAAACAGAAAAAAATAAAAGGTAAAAAATAAATAAGCAAATAATAACAACATTAAAAAAAAAGAGAGAAATTAAATAGGGAGAGAGAAATTACAAGCCTTTGATTTTATTTATTTATTTATTTATTTATTTATTCATCCTATTACCAAAGCTGATCATAAAAATCGGGACAAATCACAATGCATGCACCTACGGTCTAAATGTAGGCCAAGCTCCTGGCAGCACTTTGACAGGAGAGATATAATATACCTTCTTTGCCTCCTTGCATTAGTCCTAATCCCAGCATACAGAAGAGTCTGGGCCAAGTCAGACAGCCTAGCCTAGAGAAGCTCAAATGAAATCTGTCCTGGTGAGTCCTGGCAAGATGTCACATAAGGCCAGATTGCAAATAAGGAGACACCCATTCCCTGTTGTTTTCAGTGTGATAAAAGGAACTAAACTCCCCTAAGAAACTGGTCTGTCATGTCTGAATGCTGTACAAGGTAGCTTTCACTCCTGGTGCTTACCTTTAAAGGAAACAGTTTCCTTAAACATTTCCCTGTTAAAAACTCTAATTTCTTGCAGCTAGGATGTGAACCTGCCACCCTGCAAACATTAGAAGTAGCTGTCCACTGGATTGCTATACTGCAAATATAAAAATATATGCAAATATATCAATGTACTATTAATTTTATTAATACAATAAACATTTTCCCTATATATAAAAATCCCAACATAAAGAACCAATTTCTGCTGTTTAGAGATCAACACTACACAAAGCTGATGGGGTGAGAACTTAACAGAGCCAGAGTGCACTTGTGTGCTACAGCTGTGAGTATACAATTTTCCCTCCTTTCCTCACCATTTTCCCTTAGCAAAGCCATATGACCATTGTTCATTGCTGTGGGTGTGCTCGGTGTGCTCTGTGGAAGGATTCTCAGGTTCTGCTCAAACTCGTTGATTCTTCATTATTTTCATACAGTGATTGCCAAATATTTTGACATAGTGAATATAGTTTTACAATGAAGTTTAGCCAGGTCTCACTATAGTTCATTACAGGAAGGTTACATTTGTAATTATTTATAATGTCAATGCCATCAACAGCTTTTGCAATGTTTTCCTGGGAAGATCTCAACACACTCAACAAAGCAATGCAGCAGTATATCCATACTTTCTAATCTGGGGCAGTTTAAAAAGTATTTGCTAGACCCCAATAGGATCAACACTGATATATAAATACTGCCAACACATTCAATAACTACAGTGTGATGCCACTGAAATGTAATACTCAGAGCAGAGATTTCCATGCTTTAGCTTCACTGCTTCTGCAAGCAACTTCCCTCTCTCATTTTAAAACCAAAGCTCATGCCAAGAAACTGCTGGAGGTTTCTTTTGCTGAGTTTCCTCGCAGTCAAGCTTTTAAAAATGCCCCTCTGGCCCTTTTCTCGGGGAGGCTTGGTCCAGCCATTTTCCACCTTTGGGGCATGCTAACTCCCACACCAGTTTCTTAATGGAAAAAAAAAAAAAAAAAAAAAAAAGTTTGAAGCAGGCAAGGCAGTCACTTGCTTCACTCTCTTTCCCTGAAGCCACTAAATAAACAGAAGAAAAATCTGGGAGAGGGAGAGGGACCACATCCTAAGCACAAGGGACCCTCTTCTCTGCTTTCAGCAAAAAGAGTAAGGCTGGGCTTTTCCCCAGCCATCCTTCTGTTCTTTCCAATCTCTCTGTTATATTTTAAACACACTAATATTGCAGTGTTGGGTTTTCGAGATGAAAAAGTCATACAGCTTTCCTATCCAGCAAACCTTTTAATAAATTTGCTTAGGGGCTGCTGCTTTGTCCAAAACAAAGGCTTGCAAAGCACAGCCAGGATTGGAAAGGACAGGAGAAAGGGAATGGCGAGAGGAAGAGCAAAAGAAGAAAACGTATTGAGGAAAGATGGAGCTGGGAGCTAAGAAGGCAGATTTAGAAGGGCCATGTTTCCCTCTACTCTCCCACCCCCTGCTACACTGTCCTGCCTGCTGTCTACTGTTCCCTGTCTGCTCTCTCCAGAGAGCTGGTACTTAAGTGTGCTGTGCTGCAGAAACACGCAGAACACAAGAGACTGGGGCTGTGTAGAAGAAATTATTTAATAGCTTATTTTAAATAACATGACAATGTCAACATGTGAACAATTTACACCTATGGCACAGAATATCCTGTTGTTCTGTTTTATGTCCTGTGCATACGTGTGGATAAAGAAACAAATACTGTCCCATCCTGAGCTTTAGTATATAATCAAGGTTTAGACTTTCTTTTTTAAGAAACAGTTTGACATTGAAACAGAGCAATGATATATAAACAAAACAAGTTTTAAATAAGTTCCTAACCATGTTCTCTACTGAAAGTTATTTTTTAAAAATCACTTTTACATCTATAAATACATAGTACAAAAATGCAAGTTTACAAGCCATTTTTCCCAAAAAGATTTATGCCACTTGAAGTTTTAAGTAGCATCATTTCTCCAACATACAACATGCATTTAAGAGCAATAATATTAAGTATTTACACATAAAGTTATGAAGTGTTTGGGAATATAAATTAGTAACAAGACACTGACAAAAATACACTCACTATAAAATAAATAATTCAACAGCTTTACATATGAGGGTATCTATAATATTATACAAACATAATATACAAGACTGTAGGAATTGATCTTGCAGTTGCTCATATCTGTCACTTGAGCATCAGAGTAATGCCAGCACAGTAAAAAATCTACTTTATGCCGCTACCTGTATGCTGAAAATCAGGTGCCCATAACTAGCTTACTGGAATGGATCCTGACTGAAATCGTTCCTGATGTGAACAAGCTCCACAGAAAACCTGGTGTGAATGAACGTGTGTAGTTTTATTCTTGTGAGTTGAGATACTGTTGGCATTCAGGGTCTCCTTTCACTTCTGGAGATCCAGGAATTTTTCTTCCAGTTTTTGGATAGACACACCAGCACCCAGCAGACTCTCCATCTAGTGAAGTCTCACACTAGGATTATTAGGAAGAAAAAAAAATAAATAAAATAAATAAATAAATAATTGAGAAAACTCACTACGGGATGCTACAAGTAGAGCTGTAGAACTAGGACTGGAAACTCAGGAAATACCACACATGGACTCATTTTGAACGTTGTGATCCTTGCTCTGACAAAGTCCCTAACCAGCACACTTGATTAGGGAGCCTTGATCCAAGCTCAGCTACCATATGAGCAACAACAAATGTAAAACAGTTTGCCCACTCCTTGATAAACAATAGTATAAAACAGCCATATCTTCTAGTGTAAGAAACTGAAGGAAAGCAGAATACACAAGCTAGAGAGATGAAAACAATGGCTTGATGGCCTGACGCTTCATGCACAGAAGAAAATAGGATTCTTTCTTGGGATGGGGGGAGTTAGATTTCTGTTCATGCCTGGTTAGATCCTAGGTCACAGTGAGTCACATGGTGGTGCCATGCTCTAAAACAAGGAGTCTCAGTGACATAGATTTATGCAGACCTACTAAATTTGTGTGCATGACCTGTGGTTTCTTTTTGTACTTTTAGAAGGTTAATGTTGCTCCAGAGAGTTTTGTCACTGCAAATGTATTTCACTGTGGGAGCTGAGAACCTCCTATCTCCATAGTTATTTTTACATATACAATAAACAGCGCAGGCAATGTGGTGGATATTATGTATTAACATCGCCTGTGAATATGCTAACAAATTAGTTACATGGAGCTTGACTTGGCCTGGGAACAGACAGAGTTAAAAGATTTTAGAGAAGGCTTTGCATACACCTGTTCTGTGAATGGAGAAGACTCCTGCCTCCATTTTTATCAGTCCAGAGCATGCGGCTCACTTTTAAGAGAAAGACAAACCATCTGTTCCTACTACAAAGTATCCCTGTTTTCACGACATTTTCCAGCAGCTGCAAATTTGTGAGCTCAAAAGCAGGGGGCTATGAAAGGGCTATGTCAGACTACTCGCAGTACTGCTGTGAGCAGACAGGAAGAAAGCACGTACCTGTTTACTGTGGTAAAATCCATTCTTGTTGCAGTTAGGCAAATAGAATTTGTAAATGTCCCCTTCTCTTCTCTGCTGAGCCTTTGCCAATTTATACAGGGCTCTGTAGAGCTCCTTCTGACAAGGTCCCTGCAGGAATATCATTCAAAAATTGTCAGTACTGAAATCACAAAGAAGCCAAAAAAAAAAAAAAAAAAAAGTGATCAGTATAGAAGTAGAAAAAAGCTGAAAATAATTATTAGTCATACAGTCTGCACCAGGCTGTTTTGCATGTAGTTTCTACATGTTTCAATAGGAGCATAGCCAGAAAACTCTGATGTTCCATTTAGGCCTTTGTTTTTATTCTTTGAAGTATTTTCTGTCCTCAGAAACATGAGGATTTAAGTCCTTAAATTGCCACACAAGGAAATTTAACCTGTACTGAGTAAACACATTACTGCTCAGAGGGTACAATATCTCCTATTATGGGGAGGTGCGTGTTAGGAGGCTGGTGTACGTGAGGCTGGCCACGTTTTCTGGGTTGCCATGGTCTGGGTTGTTCTGTTGATGTATGGAGAATAGGTGCAAGACATATATAGACAGTACAAGAGCAAACATCTGAACGTTTGTTATCTTTTGTACAGGACATGGCTGTCACCAAAGCAGAGTGGAGAGCACTGCTGTGGCTCCAAGACCCAGACTCAAAGTACCTGGAACTGGGAATGAAAAACTGTTTGCGTGTCTCTCTTTTCCAGCTTTTTGAAGTCACAACTACTACTTCATTAATAGTGCCTAACATGTTAAAATGAATGAAAGGGGAGGAGAAGTGACTGAACAAATATTTTTATTTGGGAGCAAAAATAATCTCATCCTCTGCTTTTGCAAAACCTCCCTTCACATAAACAGTCCTATTCAAGTCAATGGGTTTATCTGTAGTTCTAGGTCAAAAAAGCAGAAGCCTAAAAATCAGAATTGGAGCTAACAACACTTAATAAGCATAGTCCAAACTAAATCGGTGCTTAAATTCTGCTTTGGGTATGGAGTGAGGCTTCCTACGTTTTGGGGATGGGAAGTGGGGGTTGTGTATTTGTTGTCTGGTTGTTGGTTTTTTGGGGGGGAGGGGCAGGTGTGTGGGGGTGGGGAGCTGAGGGATGCGTGCCTGCAAGAGAGAGAGAGAGCATTATGAAAGTGGGCTTTCCGTCGTGCACAATCCTAATTCAATTTAATGCCGCCGGGGCGCGGGTTTATGCCGGCTGCCCCGGACTACTCTAACGGTGGTTCTTTGGTGCCCTCAAGTGGCACCAGAAACTACTTGCTCACATCCCACATGCCCACTAACCACTGCAATTTTGCGGTTCTGAAGGTAAAAGTGAAGTTTAATTACTCAGCTTTCTGTCTATGTGCATTTCTTGTGAAAGAAATAAATATTTTGGTTTGCATTTGTGTCTCATCAATGTTTGTATGTAAGTATTCCTTTTTACTTCACTGAACACTGGACCATGGGTTTCTGGAAATTAAGGAACCATGTAGTAATCTGATATTAATTGCAGAGCAAGATTCAGACCCTACAAGGACTCTGTATTGGACAGATCTGATGCACACCTCTTTTTATAGTTCCCGCCATTTTGCCTGTTCCTCAGGCATCTGATGAAGGCATTCCAAAAGAAGTCTGTTTAATAGCTATCCAAAATTCCATCATTTTGGTGTTGCTGTTGGACTTTTATGCACATTTTCATTTTGTATTCAGAATCAGTAACTTCTACTGAAGTGGTCTATAAAAAGCTTGCAAACAAAACCCAAAACAACAACAAAAAAACCCTACCTGCTCTTTCCATTTCTTGAGTTCAGATATTCTCTTTGCTTTCATGTTTTCATATGCAGTGATGGCATTCCAGGGGATGGATTTGTCCTGGCCTATGGGAAACATCATCTGATAGTTCAGCATCTGATCCTGTGTCATTTCAGTGCTTTCTAAAGGTATATCCTCAGGTTCAATAGAGTCTGGAAAAGAATGATATTTAAGTGAGATAAGGAAAAAGAAGAAAAATCAAAACCACCAACCAAAACATATAATGTCTAAGACAGATCCACTTCACTAGCTCTTGAAGGAGTAATAATTTACATTAAACATTTTGTTGTAAATTCATATAAGGACACGTGAGCTCTAACAAGTTCATTATTTTATGAACATTTGGAATCACACTAATACCAAAGACTAAGCTCCAGCTAGTCTGTTAAAAATTAAAAATTTTTATTGACCACAGTGGGTTATAGTCACTTTGCTAAATGAGCAAAGACTGGAATAAAACTTGTAATGGATTTAGATTCTTAACAGCATGATGTGTTTCAGTTCTTATTCAGGAGATGAATTAGTCCAGACCTGGTCCATGACATCCTGTACTTTGTTCTGTGACTTGTCTCACAGAGGGCTAGAAATTCACAAGATATGGCAGAAGCTTGTGGCGGCCTGCAGTGGAACAAATAGCTAGGGAGTGGAAGAAGCTGT
This sequence comes from Stictonetta naevosa, assembly GCA_011074415.1. Taxonomy (NCBI): domain Eukaryota; kingdom Metazoa; phylum Chordata; class Aves; order Anseriformes; family Anatidae; genus Stictonetta; species Stictonetta naevosa. Next base: position 53,540,497 of record CM021698.1, read on the forward strand.
TTGGATCTCCCTGAGCATGGCCCACATGCCCATGCCTAACTTAGCGTGTGAACTCTTCCACTGGAAGCAAAAGTTCCTTCTCTTAGCAGGAACTCATCATGGGATAAAAGTTTGACATGTGTAAATAACCTGCTGGGTCAGGGCTGTAAATAATTATCCAATGGAAAAAAAATGGAAGAGAAAGATTGAGGAGGGAATGGAAAAAATAATAAAAACAAAGAATGAATAAAAACAAATATTATAGCTTTTCAACTGATGGAGGTTTAAACACTCAGTTTAGTTGCTGTTCTCTCCACTCCCCACTTCCTCAAGTACAAGAGAAACTCAATTTACTACCACCAGTGGCCATTGGTATTTTGAGTCAACCATGATTATTTCTGTAATGCCTACTGAGTTACCTTCATCACCACTGTATGAACATAGCAGCAATGATGGTGCGAATGTTAATCAACAGTGAAAATAATAATAAACACTGAAAAACAATAATTAACACTGAAAAAGTTTCTGGTCATTATCATTTGGCATAAGATGCTTGATACAGCTTTTTGCTCAAATAAATTTGGTTAGCAATGCACTATTTAATATACTTTTCATTCTGAAAATGAACCCAAATGCAATGCCTGCTTAGGTCTTTTATTCTCTCTCAAGACTTTTGGAGTTGGCCATCAACGATGTCTAGAAAACATTTGTAGCACTCTAGTTGCTCTTTACTCTTAAAGCAGAACAGTCTCTAGAGTCCCAGAAACCTCACTCTGATTAGCTTGCATCGTCCCATTGCAACACTTCATCTTCTTGTCTGCGGCAAAAAAGCCTGCTTTGCCGGCCTCGCACTGATCTGAGCGTGTTCGCCTTGAAAACGCTGCCTGCCTTCCATGTTTTTCTAGCAATTGCCTAACTTTGTCCACTTTTTTTTCCCAGGCTTGTGACTTTCAGCGCCTTTCCCCTAGCACAAAGCACATCCCTCCTGGAAAGACCTCGTTCCCGCGGCCGGCCGGGAAGGAGCGGGGCGCAGCAGCTCCCGGGCACGGAGCGGGGCCCCGACCGCGCCGTACCTGTCAGCTCCGCCGCGCGCATCCCTCCGGCCTCGCTGGCGGGCAGGCACGTCCCGTGCCCCCGGATGAGGGCGGAGAGCGGCCGGGGCTCTCCCGCAGGGACGTGGCAGCGGAGCCCTTGGCGGCAGCGGGCCGTGTACACCCCGCACGGCTGGCCCTGCCCGAGGGCGCAGGTCTGGCAGCAGCCGCAGCCGGGCTGCCGAGCAGCCTCCGGGCAGCCGGGGGCGACGGGCGGACAGAGGGCGAGCTTCTCCTGGGTGCACGGGGCGCAGTGCACGGGCTGCAGGGCCACTCCGGCGGCGAGGCTAGGGCCCAGGAGCGCCGGCAGCAACAGGCACGGCAGCCAGCCGCGGCGCAGCAGAGCCCGCAGGCTGCTCATGTCGCTGATGAGGAGGGACGGCAGAGAGGGCAGCTCGACAGGCTGGGGAGCAGCAGGCAGTTTACATACATTCAGCTCGGCCGAGCCATTTATACAATGCTTTGCCTGGCTATTAATCTTTAACCCCGAGTTAACTATTATCTGAACAAGAGAGCTAGAGAAACATAATTTCACTGGCGGTTCAAATCCCTGACCATTCTTCCCCTCCCCTTTCACTTTCCCCCTTTATCTTTTTTTCTTTCCTCCAGACATTCAGGAATGCTTTTATTCCCTCACCCCACCTCTGCCCTGGCATAGTTAACAGGAAAAAATGCAGTGGGGGTGGAGGGGAAACGGGCAGAGGGGAATGGATGAGTGGGGGGTATCCCCTCCCCTTTTGCCTGTCACAAATGTCTCATGTTCTTGACATTTGATAACAATGTAAATGTTTAAAAAAGAGGAGGGGGAGAGAGGGGAGGAGGGAAATCCCATTGAAACTGAAGCAGCTGACTTCATATTTCCACAGCAACAAATGCAACAAACCCTTGTTGAATTTTCATCATGTGCCTGCAGGTTAGGAGGACACTGACATACCAAAGAGGGGGCCCCAAGGGTAATAAAGGCATCGGGATCCTGTAACCACTGTACACATGGACACGGGAGTCCTTGCATTAACCTGTCAGAGGGGCTGCACAGCTGAAACTAAAGGGGTCTTCTGCCTCTGCTGCTACTGCTGGGATGAGGAGTATCAGTCCTCAAAACATGCACTTGGGGTAAAATAATGTTGGTCAAACAAACCAGAGAGAAATGAAATAATTCCGCTTTTCTCTCTGTCCTGTTACCCTCTCCATCTACTCATATTTCACTTTTTTTTTTTTCTTTTCTCCTTTGCATATGCAGTGGTTGTCACTATAATAAAAGCAAAAGCATTCAAACTTCACTGTGCTGAGCAGATAATTTTATCCTGGTATTTGCAGTATGTACTGAGCTTGAAATAGCAAATTCCACTGTCAAGTAATCTAAAGTAACATGATTTTTGTTTATTTGTTTTTGTTTTGTTTTTGCATTTAGTTCTTAGTTCTCTGTTGCAAATGTGTCATTCGTGTGAAAGAAAGTGAAGCAGAACTGCAGAGCATTCTTTAATATTTTATTTTTCACTTCTGTTTCCCTGGTACTGATGCCAAAGTTTTTTATTTATAATGTAGTTTTTGTTGCCTTTTTAACTCCTGGTATTCTTAAGTCAGTTCTTAAAGTATTCTTATTAGTTACAGAGCTCAGGATATTTTAGAGATCTCCAGCTGAATGTGCAAAAGATAGCAGCCCTTCAAACTCACTTTCATTTTTAAGGATTTTGAACAAAACTTTTTAAAAAATAATTCTGGAGAATTCATATGTTTATGACTGGGAGAAGATTCTGGCTGAAAAATTGTGGTATGACAATTTCTGCACAAAAACACAGCAATTAGACTTTTCAAGCTCTAATGCTTATTTTACCCTTTCATCTATATTTTCTTCATGTACATCTGCCATGGGAAATTATGATCCACCTATCACTCAATGTGAAGTGAAGAATATATAAAAGTATACCTTCTTCCCACCCTCCCTCTTTTCTGTAAAACAAAACAATGCACAACAAAATCTGTTTTGTGAAGAAACATGAAGGGAAAAAAATATATAAATGACCCAGTAGACCCAGTTGTAAAATGACAAAGACCCAAATTCTCATATACATTTGTATATGTGCATGGATGTATTCATTCACTTACCTATCTCTAGATAGCTAGAGTCTCTGCTAGATAGCCTTGTAGCAACAGAATCGAGTATCACAATTCTATTGACTGCCTATCATAAGCTTCTTGCCTATGAAATGACTGTACTCCAGAGTGACTGCTATGGTCCTGACTGCGGTTTTTCTTCCTTTGCTTTAAAAAAGGGAACATGAACTGAGAAGAAATTGCTTTTAATGATATATTTAAAACACATCTGTAAAAAGTTTTTTAACTCATCACCATCATTTTTAATTGACTGGATAAAGAGAAGCTTAGTGCAAGACTCGAATCTTTGTCTGATGTGCAGGCCTATGTCACAAAACTTCCATTAGTTTGAATGGAAGTTCTTCCAAACCATAATCCTGTTTCCAGGTCTTTGGCATACTTGTCATTGCTGGTGGGCAGCTGGCAATATCTGAACTGCCCAGGCAATTCCTAACAACTGGCAGCCTTCTAGAAGACAGATTTTCTTCAATTTACCCTGTAATGATAAACAACCCTCCAAGCACCCACTCCAATTACAAAATATTTGAAAGTGTGTTTATTTTGCGTCCTTTATGATTGCAGTTCAACTCTAAGTGATGGGTTAACCTTTTTGTGTGTGTGTGTGTTTTTTTGTTTGTTTGTTTGTTTGTTTTAATTTGCTGTACTTTGTACAATCAAAGTGAGGAAACCTCATTTTCCTAAAGCAAAATTTGTAAGCAATTACCTACCCACACAGAAGATAGACACTTAGAATCTATCCCTTCATCTTTCATTTGTAGAAATGTAATGAACATACTTTAGGACAGGTTATAATAACGTAGGACAGTATCAATCAACAAAGCAGTGTATTCATATAAGTTGTAAGACATCAGTGAAGGCAAAGTAATGTATATGTTTGTGTAGACTCTGATGTAATATTACAACTCACCTACCAATCTTCATCTCTGACCCTAACATTGCCTTAAAGAACACAAACAGATAAGAGTCAGGAGGTTAAAAACATCCATAATGTAAAGCTATGTTTACTGAAGACTTTTGGTGGTAATGTTTAGATGTTCCAACTGGCGTCCTCTAATTTGAACCACTAATCAAGAGACACTACATGAATCCTAAGTAAGGGTTACTTTTCTACAAGACTTTTCCCATTGATTTCTCAACAATTCTTAACCAATGACCTCATATTTCATGTTATTTTTTTTCTTTAAAGCTGCATGAAATGACTCATAAAACTTAAAGTTTTATATGTTTATGCACAAGTGATCTTTATCCTCAAATCACCAAAAATTCAACTGGCTTGCCAAATAATTTCCTAATGGGACTGCTTCACTGGCATGTTTAAAATACCCCAAACAAACAATGGAATATCCATATAATTTTACCTTTGGTAAGAAACTGATCCTGAATTGTAAGTTTAATATCTAAATTTACTATGTGATGTACATACATACAAGTACACATGTATATATATGGCATCTACCATGTGAAGAGAAACAGCTACAGAGACATGAAAAACCCACTCTCTTCTTTCTCATTTGTCCCATCAAAGATACTTTGTGACAGCTCTATGGATTATTAGGATTTTATTTTTTTAATCCAACTAATTCACAGTACTGAAGTTACTGTTGAATAATTCGAGTGTTTATTGATTGATTTTTTTTCATAATTTTCACTTTTCAACAATGACATGTATGTCTTTTGGTATTATTTTTCTATTATGGTTGGATAAGCACAACTTAGATTCTGGATGCAGATAAGAACATGTTCCACATTTGTTTTGCACTGATATTCTCTAACTTTTGCAGACTGACTTTTGGCATTTTCTCCCAGCAATTATTATTATTTTTTAATAAAAATATTTTAGAAATAACTAGGTGATTTTGGTGCAGAAGCTCCAGTGAGAAAAGTGAGGTATGTCTCATGGTAATTCTAGCTAAGGAAGCCTCTCTGTGTTAAACCATGGGTAATCTAGTTAAAAGGGGAGAGAAGAGAAGGAGTCATTCATTTCAGTGGTGGTACCTGAAGCATTTGTGCATAGAATAAAATGTCTTGTTTCCAAAGTTGTGTGTCCACAGAACAATCAGATAATTATTTTCAAAAATAGTGATCTCTGCTGGCAAGAAAGGATAAAAAGCAGTCTAATCATGCCATAGGCCAGCTGCTCCACGCAATGATGGTACAAATGAGAGTTTGCCCTGCCAGAGAAATAATCCAGACATGAGGTAAAGCTAAAGGAACTCCGGAGAGCATGAATTCCTGTGTGGAGAGTTAATATAAAAAAGCTTTGGATTCACCTCATTTACTATTGTCAGCATTACTAAACCCAGGTAGGGATATTCCCTGGGGCAACCTATGGAAATGAAGGTTCTCCAGTGCCTACCAGAGTAGGCTGTAGCTTAGCAGGGACTTTGAAAAATTTTACTGATCCCTTTAGTGTTTCCTTCAGGAACATAAGCTAGCATCAGCTGTTTAAATCTCTGTATGTTTCTGGCCACTGTGTCTCAGCCATGGACCCAGGAAGACAAAAAAGCACTATCAAAGAAGTAACGTGTCCTTTACCATGGTCTCTGAGTGCAATAGGCACTTAAGACATGAGTCTCCAGACTTCACCACCATTGGGTTAACTTCTGAAGTGTTTGCTATCTTCTGCTGATAAAACAAAAGGTAAAATCTCCAAAGATTTTCTTTAAAAGCAATGTAAATAGATCTTTCAGATGCATATTTAAGCATCTCATTTAAAGGACAATTTGAGACAGTAATAGAGAGCTACAGCTTCCTTTAATGCCTGGGTCCATCACACGGGCTAAATGCCATAATCTATATGAATCCCCCTTTTCTCCCCAAATTAATAATTGGCTTTCCAGGAACAAAGCTTTCCATATGAAGTAGAGAGGAAAGTAGGTAGCATTGACAGAAACAAAGTGAGATCCAGACCCAGACAGGGGCAACATTTACTATAGCCAGTTACACAGCTATGGAGAAAAGCAGCTGTTGAAAAACAGCCAATAATAATTAATTTATACTGGTTTATACATCATCAGATGCAGTGTTGGATGTTCCTTTTCACACTAAAGAGTCTGTGTTTTTAAAGAAGTCTACTGGTAACCCAAAAATTCAGTGCCATGGGTGCCACTGAGGTTTAGGATAGGTTCAAATTCCTGATCTTTTCTTCTGATGTGCAGGAGGCTTGTCTCCTCCATGACAATCTTTGTCTGTTAGTGCTAGAAACTAAAGGTACTGTTCTTTCCTCTTTTTATCTTTTCTATAATGTTAATAAAAGTAGGACTAAGTCATAAGGCCCAGATCACAGTAAGCCAAGAGGTCCATTTTCTTGGGTATCCTGTGAAGTGGGAAACCAAAACTTGGGTACAAACATGCCTGAACTATGTCTACTACAGGAAGAGGGGCTAAGCTGCAGACTGCAGCCTGAAAGTCTCAGCAAGAGGGTAAGAGAGCTGCTCCATACACCAAAATGATAAGCTGTTAAAACAGTAGATCATATTTCCCTGAATTATTTACAATTGTCTTCTACATTTAGGCTATTCACCCCTGCACTGGTTCTTGCAGAAATAAAACAGTTCACTCAGCTGCTTTTGTGAAAAAATCTGTCCTTGTTTTATGTCCTGGGGTATTTCTGATTTTAGCAATATCACTTAGTTATTATTATCAATAGAGTCGCTAGGAGTACCAAGAGTACTTTTCAAGTTTCAGAGTTTCTAATTGTTTCCCCAGAGCATGAGGAACAGGACTTCAAGGTTTCAGTCAATTCTAGAGATGTCAAGGCTTGCACAGAGAGATGAAACCAGGAAGCCTGCTACTAGAATTCAGGGTTGCCTTAGCTATTCAAACATAACTACCATGGAATTAGTATCTGATAGTTAGCAAGAGCAAAATTTTGATGCTCAGTGCAACCTAAATCTATGTGTATTTACAGTTTCTAGCTGTTTCTAGAGGACCCACAGTGAAATTTAGGCAAGTTCATACTGTCCATAGGAAAAAAAGATGCCAAAGGTTGTGGTCTTTACTTGGGACCCCCAAACCTTTCACTGAGGGGACAAGATTTGTTTTTTGGGGGAAGAGATAGAACAGGATAAAGACAAACTAACTGTGGGACACGACATTCTTGTTCAGGAAGTTCACCCTATGTGGCACATACTTTTGGGCAAATACACTTCAGCAAGCACTTCAGAGAAAACTGAAGATGCTAAACTGAATTGTCAGCAGAACACTTAAAACTACATAGGCTCCTCGAAGAGGTGCACATTTTGCAAATAGAGACCTGAATTAGTTAATCCTACCTGTGATTATATCAAAATCACACTGGAGATAAGACTGAATATTACACGAATATTTGTCTGACCTAGTGTACAAATAATCTCTGCCATCAAACACAGAGATCACACAGAGTTACTGGATTAAAAAAAAAATCAATAAAATTAATGTATAATGAAACAAAGTAAAAAGCCAAGATTAGGTTTCCGAGGCACTTTGTTACAGATGAAAACAGTGCCTCACTTTACAAACAGAAACTTGACCATATTTAATATTCAATAAATTTTGCCCTCTGTAGCAAAACCATGTAGAAAAGCATAAAATTTCTAGTGACCCACAGCTCATTAATGATGTTTCAGTCATAAAAATTAAGATAGTCACAGAGAAGAATTATTTGATGTCTCAAAAGATTTGTTTCATGAAATCTAATTGAGCTGTTGTAGAATTGTCTAACTATGTAATAATAAATTTAAGGTTTTAATTTGAATTTTGGTTTTGCTGTTGTTGTTATGATTAGTGACGGAGAGACTATGACATGTTTGTTCCCAAAACCAAACAATCCCTCCAACACAACTTCCTTTTTAATGTATTTTTTTTAACATTGCTTTTTATTCCCTCTGATTTAATAGCTTTCTCAGTGTCAAAGGTACCTAGTGAAAACACATTCCACAAACTCCTTAAGGATATGCAAAAAAGCACACCTTTTAAAATAATACAGAACAACCTATTCAACTTTTCTCCAAACATAGTAATGACAACCTTATCATTTTGCCATTCTCACGTAAGGATTTTCCTCTGTGCTTTAATACATTTTTGTTTTCATCACCCAGTTGTGGACAAAAAAAAAAAAAAGGAAAGAAAAAAAAAAACAACACCCCACCTGCTACTGGATGTACAAGTCAAGGTCAGGATACACTATTGATTTGTATGCTTGCATCATAACCTTTGTAGTATTATTTCCAGTCCTACTCGCTTAGTGAACTTTTTTTCAGCTACTCACGGCTATTCAGGTTGACAAACAGCACTTCTTTCTCCTTTCTCCACCATCCCAGTTTCACCCTTTCTTTCTTTCCTCTGGCATAATTACAATTATAATGTGATTAAAAATCTTATATAGTGTGTGCAGTGGATATTTTTGTGTGCGAGTTGTTTATTTCTGTTTGTTTTTCTTAGAGAAGACCAACAACTGCAAAAACACCAGTATATTTTGTATGAATACCATCACCCAGCACCAGCTTGATTTAGTTTTATACTGTATGGTGCTCTCTTGTCAGGGAAGTATACTTTGAAAGCTATTTTACCTAGGCATTTTTTTGATCCAGTTCCTCTCCCAGTAAATATATCAGCAGTGCTGCCCATACTTTTTTATTTTCCCTCTATCTGAATCCACATCTTCTTTCCATAGTAGAAAGCTGGAATATTCTGTTTCTAGGAAAAAAAACTCTTTGTTTTTCTACCTGAAAGGTAAGAGACATTTATTTTTCCCTTTCATTGCTGGCATGTCCTGTTTAGGAGAGGTTGTACGATGTAAGCTTTAGCAACTTACAATATCTGCCAGTAGAAGATAGTCACTTCAGTAGACAAACTTGCAATGAGATGAGGAGCTGAAAGCAAAAGGCAGCCAGAAGAGGTCATGTAGAACTAGGAAAGAAAAAAAAAAAAAAAAAAGAAAAAAAAGCATGAAATGGAGGACAACAGAAGTGATAAAAATGGCAGCAATGGTAAGAAGAAGAAAATCCTTTCTTCCTTACTTCCATTTTTCCTTCCTTCCTCCCTTGCTCCCTCCCTCCCTCTGTTCCTTCCTTCCTGCAATGAAGGTTGTTTTTCTCCATTCCTCTTGCCATTTTTCAAGAAAAATGAATTAAAACAAAGCAAAAACAAAAGCAAAGACAATGAGTCATTAAGCTATGATGCAAGTTCAACATTCTTTTCTAATAAATACTTAAGCAAAGTAGAATAGCTTTGACAGGTGACACTTAAAAGCCCTGACTACAAATTAAGTCTAAGATGGTGATTACTGCCTTGCAACCTAGGAGACTTGGTTTCAAAGTCCGGTGAAAAAGGAGAAAGGGATTTGAAATGCATTCTCTCATTTCCTAGAGTTTTACCCTGCAGTTTGCTGAAACTAAAGGCAAATAGATATACCTACTTGTATAGCTAAAGTGCTGTGAGATCACATATATAAGCAGTGCCAGGAGACTGACAACCAGGAGCTGTTGTCAAGTACTGCGGGGTTTGCAAGTCTGTTGGGACTGGCTGCATTATCAAAACAAAACAAAACAAGCAAACAAAAAAACCCAACACATTATGCACATAGCAATACAACACCTCAGCACCAAATCTGGGGGGAAGCTTACATCTTAGGTGGGGTCCTAGGATCTGTGCCTACCTATTTAGTTGTTGATTACATTTGAAAATGTTACCAAGTAGCTTCAACTGTTCCAGCTCTTCTAAGGTTCTGCTAAACTCAGCTGAAACTTCAGTATGTTTGTTTATGTGTTTTGTAGTCAGAAATGTTGAGCTTGCATTGACAGAGGAAGACTGGGAAAATTTTGTGCTTGTATGTCACACACTGGAATACAAGTCAGTGACGCTGCTATGTTATTTATTACTCAGTTATTTTTTACTGTAGCAGGAATGATAGCACGTTGTGCATTGACAAAAATAATAATAAAAGAAAATTGTTTCCCACTTCTCCTAGTTATCCTAAAATTGTTCTGTTATGATGAGTGAAGAATTAACTTGGTTACCAGTTCTCTAGTATTTACATTTTTCTTCAAACTGCCCTGCTACAACATCACTCCAGCTGGGCAGAGCACTCCCAGCTCTGTCAACAGGAATGTTACCATTGCTTCGGTGGGAACAAGGTTGAGCTCATAAATCTAGGGTGAAAACATTTCTGTCTCTTCCCTCTGTTCTCAGTAGTGTTTTTGTTCTTCTCCATCCAGCATCACACTTAGTCACCATCAGCAGGTAGATTGTGTAATATCCGTTCAGAAATAAGCGTAGTAAAAACAATTCCCTAGGTCAAGGTCACAGCTTAGCTCCTAAAGGAAAAATACTGGCCTAAAGGAGTACCCTTGGGGGAGGCTGTTCTGAACATGCAAACATGTTCAGTGTTATATTGAAAGCCAGGACAAGCACAAAGCTTAAGAAACCATTTCACCCTGATTCACTTTCATCCATGCAGAAGTTGTGTGGTGGTTTTTGTTGTTGGTGGTTGGTTGGTTGTTTTTTTTTGTTACAACATGTTTTTGAAACATGATGTCTTGAGGGTTATCTTCTCATCGTTCTCATGTCTATAGTCCCAAGTCTTTTCCAGTCTCACCACCCACAATCCATACTTGGTGTTGCTAATAAAATGGCCTATTTTGTGGAGGTGTTGGATTCTACAGCCCAAGCTAAACCTTTTTGTACACTGAGCTGATATTGCAACATAAATATGCATAAAGGAATTTTGCACATGACGAGAGTCACCGACCAAACAGTAATTGTTTGGTTGGTAATTGTTGCTGCTAGAGGATGAACATAAAACAACATTGAAATGGCACAGTAGTAGTGCCTCTCCCAATTCTTATTCTTTCCAAAGTATATGTGTATACTGCAACAGAAAACTAACTGTATGATTAAACTAATTAGCAGTCTGCTGGAGAAACAAATGAAAGTGTAAATCCTATAAACAAAATAAAAGTTTTTTTTTTTTTCTTTTAATTAATTTTCCCCCAGAGGATGTACTTATATGTGCTGTATAATAAGAGTAGCTATATTTAGTTTCATATTCCCTAACATTTTGGATTTTTAAAATTTGAGACAAGTCTTTCTTTGGGAACACCAATCACTACAGGGATAATGTATAATTTCATATTATATAGTTCTGGTTGAAATCCCTTAGTAATGTAAACTATAATTAACAATATTACTGTTGGTGTAGATAAAGTATCAGACATGTTTCAGCAGTCCCCTGAAATGCTAACTAAACCTGTACATTTTCCCATGAAAAGCTATTATAGCAACGTTGTGATTTTTTCCAAATTCATGAGGACCTGAATTACTGTGATATAAATGCTATAAAGCCATTTGTGTTTCTTGTTAAACATTCCACAGAGAGGAAATAGTAGTTTCCAAAATCTTGAAAGCCCTCATTTTTGTGCAGCTGTCTGATACAGTTTCAGGATTTGTAAAGAACCAAAGTCACTCCCATGTTACCACTCTGGACAACTATTTTCCCTCCACTGATGAAAGTCTCTGGGATTTTATCGGCACCAATTAGTTCCATAAACTTAGCAAGGGGCAGCCTTGTTTCCTAGAAAACTTTCCTAGCATTTACAGTGTTCTGAAGCTTAGAATGTTTCACATTGTGCTTGGCATAAACCCAAATACTTTTTAGCAGCTGTAGTCTCTGGATTCCTCTTGTATTTGATCTAGCCTGGACTAGGGCCTGAGCAAGACCTTCCCAGCAATTGCATCCCTGAGTCTTGGTCCAAGAAGCCTTTAATGACTTCCACTTAGGCTAGCATCGTGGATTTGTCAACCTAAAAAGAGTTGGGCACTTCAGGGCATAACAGCTGAGCCTGAGCTTTGGCAGAAGACTGACAACAGCTATCAGAGTGGACTTCAAAGACGGGCAAGGAATCCAGCAGTGAAAATCAAGCATAGAAGACAAGACTGTGTTTATAAGGAAGAAGTCACTAGAGGACAGACTGGAGAAGACATTAAATGGAGAAATTTGAAGATATGAATGGGTTCATACCTTCACTGGATGCTGGAGAGCAGCCCTGCAGAGAGGGATCTGGGGGTTGTGGTTGACAGCAAGTTGAATATGAGCCAGCAGTGTGCACTGGCAGCCAGGAGGGCCAACTGTATCCTGGGGTGCATCAAACACAGCATCGCTAGTTGGTTGAGGGAAGAGATTATTCCGTTCTAATCCGTGCTGGTGTGGCCTCACCTCGAGTACTGCGTGCAGTTCTGGGCACAACAGTATAAAAAGGGTGTAAAACTGCTGGAGAGTATCCAGAGAAGGGCGACCAAGACGGTGAAGGGCCTAGAGGGGAAGACATATGAGGAGCGGCTGAGGTCACTGGGCCTGTTCAGCCTGGAGAAGAGGAGGCTGAGGAGAGACCTTATCGCAGTCTACAACTTCCTTGAGAGGGGGAGTGGAGAGCAGGCACCAGCCTGTTCTCCTTAATCACCAGTGATAGGACTGGCGGGAATGGTGTCAGGCTGAGGCAGGGGAGGCTTAGACTAGACATCATGAAGAGGTTCTTCACTGAGATGGTGGTTTCACACTGGAACAGGCTCCCCACTGAAGTAGTCACTTCACCAAGCCTGTCTGAATTTAAGAAATGTTTGGACTGTGCGCTTAGTCACATGGTCTAAAATTTTGGGTAGACCTGTGTGGTACCAGGAATTGGACTCGATGATCATTATGGGTCCCTTCTAATTCAGGGTATTCTATGACTGAGGCAGGAGCCAAAGGTGACTTTGAAGGATAAATGGTAGAAAAAAAAAGCAGAAGCAAGATCAAGACCTTCTGAGACCAGGATGAGAAGCCTGACAAGGGAAGAAGTGCAAATGGCTATATGGGAAGGTACAAATAAACAAGAGGCAGAACCTAAAGTGATTGGATAATGTGACCAGGGGTAGAAGAGGGTTTTTACACTAGCCTTGTACTTGCCTGATCTTAGTTCAGGCCCTGGCACAAATCGTAGATGCGGATAGAATGCCTCCAAGCCCAAGGGGAATAACAGAACATCTGCAACCCTATTTTATCTCAAGAACAGCTTGGGATCTACACCAGTCAGGAACTCAGTTACCAGAGCAAGCTGTGGAGTCCAGACAAGCAGCCTGGGTAACACAAACAAATACCAGAACGCTAAACATCAAATCAAGTGATTATATCTTGAACCTGAGTGGCAATATCACCTCACCTCCAGGCTACCACAGAAAGTTGGGTCTGAGGACACTGCTGTTGGGAGTAACTCTGGAGAGTTCCATTGCAGAAATCATTACTAAAAACATTGTACTTCCTCATAAATACCAAGAGAGGCTGCAAAGCCACAGCTCCACTCTTGCATCTTTGAGCATAACACAACTGCTATGGGTGAGTGTGTCTTATAATGTTAGCATGGACCACACTTCCGCTTCTCTGCAGTCTTGAGCAAGAGACATTACAAGTTTTGGTGTGTAAGAAGGAAAAGCAATGGCTTCCCCTGCCTCTGTCCAGAATTTGCAGCTTCTTTTGAACAATACCTCATGTCTTTGGAGCAATTAGGAAGTGGGAAATCCCATTTGCTGGTTTCAAAACTAGAACAGTCAGGAAAACACATGTACTAGAAGGGAGGTAAATCTGTTTCGGGTCACTGTTGCTGACACCCCATTGATCACTTACAAGTTTTAAACTCTGCCTAAATATTAAGTAACATACAGCAGCAGCAGGAACTAACTTGAGCATTACACTTTTGGCACTACTTCTTGACAGGTGCTTCACAAACAGCTGTTCAAACTGAACTTCCACTTTGACAACAGAGCCTCCAGGGAAACATCCCCTCCCATCGCCCTCCAGCAGCTCCAGAGAGGAATAGAAAATCAGCAGCCCCTTAAAGCAACCAGTGGAGCAGTGAGGATCTCTGTTATGGCTGTATAGCACATGTGCAAATACAGGGCTGGAACAAACTCATTTAGAGCCAAACCTTCAACACAAGCCATCATTAATTAGTAATCTCCAGAGGCTGGCCTCCCTCCTTGGTGCCTCTCACTATTTCCTCATCTCCCCAGCTAGCAAAAAACACTCCTGATTGCATCAGTTTTGATTACTCTTTAGATGAGGAGATTCTCCTCTGGCTAACCACGGTTACACTCATGTGGCCCACTAGGACTTTGCCACTTTGGTAACATCAGCCACCCTAGGAGATTTGAATGTTATACAAAAAATAGTGCTCAATGGCAGGATGAAGAATAATTCTTACATAAAATCTTTCTCTCCCTTGTTTATTCCAAACCTTCATCTACTGCACATTAACATTGTCTCTTATGTAGAGGCTGTATTTGCTTTTTACTTGACACCTGCTAGACCTAAGAGGCAAGAAGAATCACAAAACTCAAAAACAAATCAAGTAAAAAAAAAAAAAAAAAGAGAAGAAAGTCTTCAGAAGGGAATAGATAGTCCAGGAAGCACTACAGATTATTCAGGCATGTGATTTATTGGAACCAGTTATTCACAGAAGAACCATGCAACAGCATTAATTCCAAAGATATTTTAGTCACATTTCTTCAATTGTCAGCTCGTGTTCAGTTGCTTCCTCAATGTTTTTAAGTTGACGAAGCACCCATTCTCTTTGTTTCTTTCTCTGTTATAGAAAAACAGAAATATTTAGTCAATCTGATTCTATGATTCATTTAGACTGTTTTCTTTAAAAACAAAACACAAATGTATCATAAATCAATTCATCTGGATTTTGGCTGTAGATTTCACTTTAAGCTAAAAAAGTCTACTCTCAGAGTGGGCAGGTTTATCTGTAGATTGCTTCTTTCTCCATTTTTAGGTAAGTTGCCAATATTAAGGTATTTGAGAATTTTTGAAGTTTAACCATTAATTTGTTCCCATGCTTAAGTTTCTCCTAAAGAATATATATATATTTGCTACTAGTGTTCACAAATTGTCATGCAAGCTCAGAGGATGAAATAAATACCAGATTGGAAAAATGCAACCCATCTAATTAGGGATGATATCACAGATTATGACCCAATTAATACATATTCATTCCTACTGGTAAAGTTGTGAAGATGCTCTGTTACCAAAATATTTCCATACTCCTAGAAAAATTTATATATACTCAGCATTAGTACAAAACCGTGTACTATTTCACAGCATATGGAGAATATAGTTACCACAATAGATTTATCAATTTTCTTCTTTTTCTTTTTTACTATTTGGACATCTTTTATCCCTGGTATTCCAGTAACCAGCCACGAAGGTCCACTTCTGGGAGTTACTGCAGCCTTCTCAGATTCTTTTGTTGGAGCTTGAGTTTCCACACTTGAGACAGCCTTTTCACTTGGTTCTTCACTTGATTCATTAGAGGCCAACACAGTGGAAAGTCTTCTTCTAGAAAATACAACCCGAGAACTTTTGTTTATCTCCGTGTTTGAATCTTGCAAGTCAAACACTGTTGAAAGCCTTTTCGGAGACTTATGAGGGATGTATGCTTCAATGCTTGCTAGTGACACTTGAGCTAGTGATCTGCTTAGAGTTGATTTTGGCACTGGGGATACATGAACTCTCTTACTGCCATCTTGATCCTTGATTGACTGATAAGTCAGATCTGTAAGAGATGGCATTGTTCTGGAGAGCATTGAGTCCACTGGAGTGCTGTGTTTCACCAGTCGCTTTTTCAGAGATCTTTTGACATTTAGAAAAGAATCTTCTTCCTCTGACATCTGGAAGTCAAGTTTGCCGTCTTGAGAAGAAAAAAAAAAAAGTGTCATTGCTCATATAGTGAGAGATGTAAGGTGTTAGGTGTTCAGTTGTAAAACTAAAAAAAAAAAAAAAAAAAACCACAAAAACAAGGTGCTCCAGTTTCCTTGTTTGCATTCAATCTCTACATGGAATATATCTGTTTTACAGATCAGCATTCCTAAAGGGCTTAAGAAATAAAGCATCTTGTCACATACAATATTTACTTCTGTCCAAGCCCTCCACATTGATTAAGTTCTGGCCTATCTCATTAACTCCAGCTTCATTAAGACAGTAGTTTCTCCTTCAGCATAAGCAGGTAATATGCTTTTGGTTTGCAGTTGCTAATGCTGAGTAAGACCCTTGTAATTATTGCATGCTAAAAGGATTAAAATATGGTAGCAAAAATGAAAGCACACTGGAGAAGCATAGAGACATTTTGGATTTAAGGAATAATCTTTTACTCCGACTACCATTTTGTATCTCTTATTTTCCTTAAAAGGGGGCTCACAAACAACTTATTCCTTTTCACTTACTCACTGTCTGTATTACTTCTAGCCCTGAACTCTGATCCTAACACAACAGTTTTGTACAAATGAGTTTATAATAATGACAAGGTTACTCTTACTGGTAAGATTTCCCACTTCTACCCCTGCACCAAGACCAAAAAGGAACTTGTCTCACACGTAGAGAAGTCCAAGATACATACATCTTGAAGTGGACATACTAGAGATCTCTATATATTAGATAAGTGTGAGCATTTCTAGTAACTCTTGAACTATGTAGTTTCATGAGGAAATTCATAAACTTCATACAAGTTGATTTCATAAAGCTAATCAAGGGGGGAAACTTTTTTTTTCCTCCAAAAAAACAAGTTATTAATGATATTACACTGGAGTAGAGTGAAGCAGCACACAAAGGAATTTTACTGATGTCATATGCATCTGTTCTCCACTAATAAGAAATATCTTGCACCTGTGTAGGGGCCATTAATTTGGTAGAGCATCACCCCCACTTCATGTTTCTAGAAGACCATGTGGCCAGAGGAAGGAGTTAAGCCTCTTCAGAATGTATGTGGTTTGTATTTTTTGGTTTGTTTTTCCCCTCTCCTCTCCTTTGACGAAGGCTGGGGAAGAGAATATCTCTATCAGTTTTATTTAGATAACCATTTCTCCACTCACTCCTTAGCAGTTCTAGTTTGTGTGATATACCATAAGCAGCCTTCAGCCTATAGTTACTGCTTTTTTCCTTCCATATCCAGCCACACTGACTTCCCTTAGAGTTTATTATAGTAAGCTTCTTGGAATAAACTTGGGAATCAATTTAAGGAGTTTGCAATTCCCCCAAATGCTATTCAGCTATACATTTTGATGCTTTCCCCTTATTCATTAAATAATAGTTTACAATTAAAAGCTGCTTTTTGGTTTGTACTTTTAAAATAAGTTTATAAGAGTGTTTCCAATCAAAGCTTCTGAGAACAACAAAATGCTGTGATTCTTTCACACTTTTCTTTACTTCAAATATACAAGCTACATTTTTTTCACCTAGTTGAATTAATAGCACCATTATTAAAGGGAGAGGGATCTAAAATCAACAGAGAAATATAAACCATTTAACAATGTCAGAGTCCACAGTGGGAGAACAAATCTTTGGCAAAAGAAAATAACCCTACCAGTGCTATCAGATCCCATCTGATGTCCTCCGCTACTCCTCTACTTCTCAGGTGATCTAACTTTAGTTGCTGCTTCAGTTCTTATAGCCCTAACAACTTCCCAGCATACTTTGCTGCAGACACTCCCTAAATCACATATTTAACATTTTTAGGAGTTTCACCAGTACTGCTGAATAACAATAATAATTCTAAAAGCTAAATTGAAATCTGGGATAAAATAGTCACAGGAAAATGGGCTAGACAACTTATATATGTACTACATTTATTGCTATTTAGATGCTGCATGTGGCCTATTTCAATCACATGATTAATCTAGTGATTTATTGTCTTCACATAACTGTTTAAGGCATATTGAGGATTTGTTGCAAAATGGATGTTTGTTGATAGACTTATGTGTGTTGGTCTAATATCTGCCACCCAGATTTTGGTTTTGTTTCTATTACCTGAAAAAATGACAGAATAAGTGCCAAATCTGCAATGAACAAGCTCTTTTAAGAAAAATAGGTAGTGAAAACTAACTGAAGATTATTTTGAAGCAGTCTGAATTTCATTGTGTTTGCAACTAACAACTGTGGAAATGTCAGTATTTTATATTGAAGTAAGCAGTTTCAAAACATCAGCTTTTAGATGAGAATTACTACCGGTCTGAAATTGTAAGGTTTTGGTGGAGGACCATAATTTTCGTTGACAGAGAAATGCATTTGGACTGAACCAGGCCCACTGACTTGCAAGTCAGCTTTGTGGTGGATGGCAGTAAGCAGCTGATCTCACAACACTGTAGAGCAAGCACAGATGTGGAGGAGTGCATGCACAGATATTGGGGTAGCTCCTTTTGACAAAACATGACTTGTGGACTTTTACAATCTAAGTTGATCAGACAGACCTAATTTCATGACTTCATATGGGTGACCTGAGGTTGTAGAGTGCACCTAGCACAGAAGGCCAAAGGGCTGATCTTGCCAGGAGTTGAACTGTGGTTCCAGGGAGTCTGAGCATTTCAAGCTTAATCATAAACCACCCTCTTTTGCTGTATGAATAATTGTACTATTAATAGAGAATTGGAGCTACCGGTTCAATATTTAGGAATAACAGTCTGTCAGTATATGGGGTAAGTTGCTAGGTTTAAATTATGTGCCCCTAAGGAACAGAAAGAGAGCTTGAGAAATGGAGGCACTTTACAATCACATGGATTGCATAAGTAAACATCCTGGAAATAAATAGTCTGTCCAGGTTAAGCTATTTATTTCCTAAAATCCCCGGGGAGGTTCTTACAGGAATATTTTGAGAACTAAACAAAAATTATTTTGAGTTATTTGTGGCTGGGCAAAAGAAAAAATTCTCAGTCCTTTATAAACATAGAAGAGGCTAGACCAGCCTTTACCTCATTTTGAATATTAGTAGCTAGTTTTCAAACTAGTGGCCTTGTGGTTTCAAGAACAAACCCACCAGGTCATCCATACTGTACCTTGCAGAGGTTGGCAATCCAGTTCCTTATATAGCACAGAGCAGAGAGTGATGGCTTGACATAGTGTTGCAATGTTTGCACTGTCCTGCTGTGCAAGTGGGACATACTACTGCCTCTCCCAGTAAGGCTGTGATGCAAACAATGCTGTGCAGCATGGACCTGCGCAATATTTCTTTTGTGGATCTTCACAAAACTGACATAATTTCAAAAGATCCTGGCCACACCTTCCAGAATGTAGTTCATTCTTTGTCCTCTCCTTCATGTTTGCCCTCACCTTGTAGCATATCCTTTTTGGGGCTTCTCACAGTCCACCATTGGTGTCTGTAGCTGCGTGATTTTTATGCCTACCTTCCATGGCCCTTTCTTACATAATCCTTAAAAATAACATCTTTCTGTCTCCTCTATAGTAATTACTTGCTTATTTCTCTAGTTCTTTTTTCAAGAAAAGTGTGTGTGTGGGGGGGGGGGGGGGGGGGGGGGGGTTTAAAAAAAAGAAAAAATACAGATAGGGATACAAAAATGAAAAAACTTTCCTGAATTTGCAGCCATAACACAAGAATAAATTAGAGGAAAGAATAAAGGATGGAAAGGAATAATAAAAAAGAGAAGAAATTACACTATATTTCCTAAAAGATTTTGAAGATTTAGGCCCAGATTATTTCTTGTTTACAGAAGAAATCCATGAAAGTGCAAATCTAATTCAAATTCTCATAACCTTCTCTTCCTCTTTCTGAATTTTGCGATGTAGTCCAGACAAATCGGAATGTTCTAAGACTGACAATCAGACTGAACTTCCCAGTGAAAATAGGAGTGGCACATCTCATTTATCAACATGAAGGCTGAAACCAGCAGGGAACCTCATCATGAACTAACCTCTACAGCTCTAACGCCTTCCTTTGTCTTTCCAGTGTTATGATACAGTGGGATATGAAAAATAGCAGAGCCTTTGTCTCAGTGAGTTGTAGGCTCCTTGGGCAGCCACAGATGTTGAAATGTAAGCAGTACAAAACTCTTGGGAATGTAGCTTTTTTAGGTATTTAAAGCTGCATGAAGGAACCCACTGGGACTTTTCAAAAGTGCCTTAAGCACCTTATTTCCAATTATTTCAGTAGGAATTACATGCCTGGGCACTACTGAATATCCTGAGATTTTGATAGGGTATACTATGGGGAAAGCCATTTAATACATATTTTTTAAGGAACTTTGATTAAATCTTCAGAAACCAAGGATTATAATCTTCCGTGGTCTGCTAAACAAGCTATACACATTTATGAATCTGCTCTCCATCTGTTTTGGCCCTTTGGAAGACTTTTCTCATTGCCAGTAGAATGCTGAATTAAGATAAGATGATCACTGGAGAAAAAAAAAAAAAAAAGAGAGAGAGAGAGATTACTTATAGCATATGGAAATGTATTTTTACAGCTGTTGAAAATCCTGTGTAGCAACGATCTTTCTTCTGGCCAGTGGCAAGGTCAATGTCTTTGGCTACATTGCCCAGGGATAAAAGTAAGTGTGGTACAATTTCCACTCCAACTGCTGTCATAGAAGCATCTTACAAGCACCTTGAGGCTTTAGGGAATCCTAGACAGCTCAGTACTAGCAATACGCTGAGTCATGAAATATGTTTCAGTTTTTAGGTAGTGTATCTCTGCCATGACTGGGTCTATTCAGCTGGACAGCAAATCTGATTTTGCACACTCAAAGCAGCAGTATGTATGTTGACTGAGATTTGCAGCTACTCAGAAAGTCAAACCTTTGTTTAAACATCTAAATCTCCTTCCATATGATTAATTTCAGTGAGAGTGTAAGGAATAATGAGATTTCTTTAAAACCAAATAATTGCAAATACATTATTACATGCTTTTTTACAATTTACATTATTACATGCTTTTAATTTAAATGTTAAAAACAGAAAATTTCCATCTATTTCCATCTAGGTCCAAAAATTGCAGGGAATTGAAAGTAATATTCTACTTTTTTTTTTTTTTTTTTTTTTTTTTTTTTCCTGCTTTAACATAGGAATGAGTAAACTAAAGCCTTAAGGAGCAGACCTTTATCCCTTTGTTTTGTATCAGAACTCATAGGCAAGTTCACTGCCACATCCTCTTACAGCAGGGCCCAGCTCTACCCTCAGATACAGTGCTTGGTGTCTATGTGAGAGGAGGATTAGACTGTAAATATTTAAAGAAGCTGCTATCTTATAATCAATTATAAAACTCTAAGGCATTAAAAATTGTTGCTTCTCTTGGTTAAACAAGCTTATAAAATACAAGTAGCCATTCTAAAACATTGTAAGGTATGCCAAACTGAGAAAAATATCTTTTTATCTAAAGGTCTGGATGATTAATATTTGACTTTAAAAAGTCAAATTACCTAAGTCATAAGAAACTAGGTACAATTTCATAGCAGTAGAGGTCAATAACCTTCATAAAATCAATGTGCCACCACCTGCCTTTGTAATTACGTCAATGACTCCTCTTCATTATATGCTTATCCACTTCAGTCTTACCAGAGTGCCACAATGTGTTCTATCTGCATGTTGTTTGTTCACTAGACAGTGTCCTATACACTTTCTACGTGTTTCTACACTCCAGAAGTCCATTGAGTTAATATTCAACTGGGATCTTTCCTCAGTGACTTGCTGTGTGTTATCTGATATGACTGCTCCTTTCTAATTATGTTGGCAATGCTGCTGAGGAGAACAAAATACTGTTGCCAAAGTTCAATAAACATACAGAGTAACTATAGAGTTTGGGGGAAAACAGTCGGTGATGCTTTCATGACCTTTGGCAACAGCATAAGCACAGTTTGGTCTATGCCAAACAAATGTCTAACTTCAAATTTCTCAGAGACTAGAAAATGATGGATTTGCTCTACTTTATTACATCTAATAATAAACAAAAAATGCCGTGCTTGTGAAGTGCAGTAGCGTGGTCAGACTAAGTATAGCCCTTTGCAGGAGGTCAGGCCAGATGATTATCAATGGCTCTTTCTTATCATATCAGAATCCTACAGACAAATTCCCAGGTGATCTGAGTTGAAGGAATGCTAATGAAGGCATCAGAGTCCCACCGATTTAGTGAAACAGAGCGTTTGTGATAGGGAAGCTCATCCACTTTGTCTGTGGTGACATAGTAATTGTCAGGTTGTTTATGAAAGCCCTCATTGCCATCTTCAGACTAGGCCTAGTAAACTGAAAGGTAAACATTCATAATAATCCCGACTACTTCTTCATCACTAGCTCTTTCTACTTATTCATCACTAACTTGCTATGGCTAAAGCTGGTAATAGTAATGTCTGGTTTTAGGTATAGAAACAGCACAAATCTCAGAGGTTCATATTAATGCAAAATTAAATGCCAGTTTCTATCCTTTGAGCTCTGAACCTGAAAACCTATGAAAACTATTACTGTAATTGATAGCAGGAATAATCTGCACAGGACTGGATGTTTAGGATTGGATTAAGAGTCCTAGATAGCCTGGCTATACCTCAAGATCCCCATCCTCAAATGTTCTCTCCACAGTTCAGTGGGTTTTATGAGAGCCAGAATTGTAACAGACAATTTCCACTACATGGATTGCTTTCCAGTTATGGCCTTTTTTTCCATAAGAATAATCCAAACAAGAATATGGTTCATGATTGGTACCTGTATAATTATTTCATTCTCATGGGCAACAGAACATTGTGTTCTGCCAACAGGAACAGTGCATTAGGTGACCTGCTGACCTAGGGAAGGGCTGCAAAACTGGAATGCTTTGACATAGATATAATGGCAATGCACCAATAATGCCTGGATGATGTACACTGTGTTCTCATTTTCTGTTCTTCCCTCTGTTTTAAATTGACAATATCCTCTGGTAACATTTTTGGGCAAGAACACCAGTTCTAGTCCTGGGTGGTTTATGCTATAGAAATGCAGACCCTGAACAAGAAATTCCAAAGAGACTGCATTTCTGTAAAATAAACCACCCAGGACTAGAACTGGTGTTCTTGCCCAAAAATGTTACCAGAGGGTATAAGCAACCCACTGCTGATATTACCTCATTACTGAAGCAATGCAAATTCTCACACTGTGTGATTATGTCTCTGAAGTGATTCAGCTGTGTAATGGGCATGACAGAAAAAATATTTCAATGTACCTGACCTGGGTCATTAATCCAGAATGTGTGTTAACTATTGCATTAACATATGTGTGTACATATTTTATGTACAATATCTATATATGTGTTATATGAGTAACACCCCCCCAAAAAAGTGAGTCAAACTTCTTAATATTAATATTAATTTAATTTTAAATTAAATTAAAAATACTTTAATTAATTAATTTAATTTAATTAATTAAAATTTAAAAATACATAAAATACCAGTGTGGCAGAATAGCTCCAGTTAAAGGTGAATGCCAGATTTTCAGTTTATCCGGGTCCTTTTGACTTTAGAGCTATTCTGATTGAAACTTATGAAGATATGGTTGCTCTCTTTCAGAGAGGAAGAGGAAAATAAGAAATAGCTATGTAAGGCCTCAGACAATTCCTTTTATTAGTGTAAGGTCAGACCAAAAACTGTTTCAGCACACTCACTGTCATCACAATAATTCTGTACAACTCATACTGAGCTCTCTAACCTGCAAGGGAACTGGCTGGGGAGCCTTAGTCAAGCATTTGGAAAACAAAACAACAACAAAATCTTACATCTGAGCTCAGGCTGGTTTTCTTCGCAAGGGACTCTACATTTCCAAGTTATCTCAGAGCATATCTGCATGGATAGGCATGATAGACCCGAGGGTCTCTGCTTTTGCTCTTAGCTGGCCAGATGGCAGTCTGGTGTGATTTGGCAGTGGTACAATCAAATTACTTTGGTTCTGTGCCCAAGCCTACAGAGTCTCTTAAGAGACATGTTACCTGATGCAACTTTATCAGTTTTCAAATCAATTTTAAGTTAGCATATACAATTCTGCACTTAGGCTGGTTCTGTATCTTGCACAATTTTCTTAATATAAACCACCTACACGACCTACTGCATCCACATAATTGACCCAAATTGGTGAATTTTTGCTGGCTTGTGGAAAGGGAAAGAGAGATGAGCTTCCCCTCCCCTTCTTCTGGTCTCTATGGCCAATATTTTGCCAGTATTTGTGCATGTTTACTTTGCTCTGCTTGTACAATGGATGGAGCAATTGGTTCAAGCTAGCTTTCATTGTGATAAATGCAGAAAGTCAACATGATTGCAATGGAGCTGGATTGGTCCCATAAGGTTCTTTAGCACAAGGCAACTGTGAAAGTAAAATTAGATGTAAAATAGATGTATGTTAACAGCTTGAAAACTGAAAAGCAGTCTTTTGGACATTTTGAAGGGCAGTTTCATATAGAAAAAAAGAATGCAGCTACACTAAAACAGTCAAACAGCAATCCCAAACAGTTGTTTATTCAAGCAGATTTTTTTCCTTTATTTTTAATTGGATTTCAGAAATTATAATAGTGCAAACACTCAGTATAAAAGTTGCAATAAGAAATTTACATTCACATTTAACATTTCAGTCCATTCACTTTTTAACATAAAAATAGGACAAATATTCAATTGCTTTTCTCAATTTAACAATCCTGAAAAAGACTGGAAGATACTCTACAATATTCTATTTACATAAAAAGACCCGTATTATTAATGCAAATCTATCATTAGAAGTTACCCAGTGTTAAGTTATTGTATTGTACTATGTATATACATACATATATATATATATAGTGTATAGTTATATAGTTACAAAAAATATGTATAGGTATCAGTGGGCTAAAATAGTTGGAAAAATGTCATCTTGACTTACGAATTCATTTCTTAAAGCTAGGACTGTTCATTTTATTTATCTATGTAGATATTCCTATTATGGTACAAAAGGCCTCCTCCTGGTCCCTCTGAAGTCACTGGCAGCAACACATTTGACATCAGTGGGAGAGGAACAGACCTTAAAGTAAGGCCTGATCTAGCAATTCAACAATCATTTAAGTTAATATAAGCGTTAACTGTACTGGGCTGTAAATCAGACTAAAAGATCTT
>CM021698.1:53565666-53648663 GCA_011074415.1 Stictonetta naevosa
CCAAATCTAAGCAGAATATTCAAGTTAGTTTGCAAACAATTCAGAATTTGCTGCTAATATATGCAGCTAAAGCAGCTGGTAAGATTCCTCTAGCATGGTTTTCTTATTGAATACTTAAGTTCAACCAACCTCATAAACCCCCCAAACTGTATCTTGCTTTACTCTTTTTTTTTTTAATACAGTAATAACTCCAGACACAGACTACACGACCACCCTTGAAATGGGTTTGCACTTATTTTTTAAACATGACATCATGAATCAGGCTACCAGACTCCTGTTTAACTGTATCTCTGCAGCTGGCAGGATTCAGCCTTACTTTTCAGAGTGTTGCCAGCTGCTGGAGTCTGCATTCCCACCACAGGGTTCATTTATCCACCCTTTTGGGTTTATGGTCACATGCAGCCACTTCCTAACAATATTTTGTCAAAGCTGTTTCTATTCCCTTTAACACCTAACATTTGAAAACACTTCTTTTTTAAAAAAGAAAAAGGTTGGCAACCGTGTGATGGAGGACATAGAGAGGAAGAAAAAAAGCGGTAACCAACTGCAATAAAAATGTGATGGAGGTGAACAACTGAGAGTGAGTTAAGTGCAGGAGGGTCATACTGATTTCTTAAAAGTGGTGCAGTGTTTATGAGCAGGAAGTCCTTTTTTTTTTTTTTTTTTTTTTTTTTTACTTCCAAAGAACTAAGAACTGTGTGGTGTTAGGCAGGCAGGCTTGCCTAACTCCTTTTTATCTTATTGCTATGGTATTTATTCTGTTTAAGTATTTCTAGGATGCCTAAAATTATGGATAAGCCTACAATAGACACTGTGTCTTCATGTGCAGGCAGACCAATATTGGTCATAGAATACATGCTTCATGTCTGTTTTTGCTTCCTACCTTAGGCTGCTGGACATTTAATTATAAAAAGAAGGAAATATACACTTGTTAATCTTCCCAATTAACAGATCAGAAAAATACTTAACATCTCATTTTCAAGCAGAAACTATGGACATATACCAGAAGGACTAACGTTCACTTCTTGACAGCAGAGTACAAGGACTAACCAATAAGATGAAATCCGGACAGATGTTGTAAATTGCAGTATGGGTTTTAGTGGCAGGGATTTTGAGAGATGGGTCAAATTTATCTGAAACTGCTGAAATTATGAAGTTCTAGAATTCTCTGAATTGGGTTAAATTACTCCAGAAACAGTAACTGCTCATGGACTCTGCTTTTCTGAGTGGAAAGTCTTAAAGCCTTACTTTAGTTTTTAATGTATTCCATAACATGGTCCAAATCTACCTCTGTGTAATAATCAGGTGCTTGAACACAAAACAAACTTGCTTTGTGTAAGTCCAAATTTGAACACTAATATGCAAATGTAAATGGAGCAATTAACATAAGCACTTTACTTCTTTTTTCTTAATTGAACTACAGTAATATCACTATAAAATAAAAGAAGAAAGGATATATATTGTAATTCTTTAGAAATGCAATTATCATTAAACAATGTTGTGATGGCACAAGTAGTTCATTTTCATCTACATTTCATTGCAAATGCTTGATACATCACTTGAGTGGCATTTGAAATCTAAGAATAGAAAACCGTTGCACCCATGCACCCTAAAGAGTAAAAGAAGTGAGAAATCACCTAAAGGACTTCAATGTGCCAACTCAAAATTGTCATAACTGAGGTCATCATTAACAGGTCTGGAATCAAAGTAGCAGATCAGGCACTTGAACAGTAAGACACAATAGTGTACAGAATCTTGGTAATTAAAATACATCTCAGCCTTGCCCGCAATGAAGACTGTTAAACTATAGCAAATGTGGCAGTGCAGTTACAAGCTACAGGTAAGTGTACCGGCTATATTTAATCAGCATGTTGTGCAAGCGTGTTCTGAAGAGGAGGGCAGCCAGCTTTTCCAAAGGAGCTCCAAGCTATCTGGCCAGATATTCTGCAAAACTCAGCTCAGTGTGTACACTGAGCTTTCTAGAAAATCTTTTCTTTATTTAACTTGGACCCACATATACCTGTTTATGGCCTTCATTTATAAACACTTGGATCACTCCTTACACTGGCATAGCTGTGCTGGTAGTAAACCAAAGTAGGAAAGAAAGTAATAAAAAAGGTTCACAGTGATGCACAGCACTGTTTGTTCCTGCAGTCTTATGCTGGTGTGACACGTCTGATGCCACAATAGGCATGAAACAGGGAATCCCAGTATAAAGAAACAGAAGAAACAGATCATCTAGCATGCAGTAAGGCACAAGTAAAAACTAGTCCCTTCAGCACATTGGCTATGGATATTAACCAATGCTAATTCAGATTTCAAAGTGCTTCCTCGTGATTAGAAAATAGGCATAAAAGGTAACAACCAACTATTTCTAATGATTTTGTCTGGAATTTTTAAAGCAGTTCAACAAGAGATCTTGAACACTCTTGTGAATGTGAATAGACACCTGCTAACTCTTTTTTTTTTTTTTTTTTTTTTTTTTTCCCTCCTCTTTATGCCCTTGCATCCTTACATTTGTCAGATTACAGATCACCCCAGGCTGTCCAAGCAGTATGACATTTTGAAGTATAATTAAAGAGTGATAGGCAGGCCCCACCTAACCTTTACTTGTTTTTCCACTTATTTAGATTTACTTATTTATTCATTATTTAATTTTGCTCAGAAGTGAGTGGCCTGAGAACTCTGTGAGAGATGGCATTAAAAAGAATGAAGAGGAATAAATAAATAAAAGCCTATATGGAGTTATGGAAAAAGCCAATCATAAACAGGGTTGGGGTAGAGAAGCAGAGTCCAGATTGTCATTAGTCACAACAATTATGCTGAGATGTAAAATCCACTGAATTTGAGATGGGTTAGTTTATGACTGTTAGAAACCCTTAACTGCTGTATGAAGCCAATCATCAATACAAGGTAGTTGTTCTTACATGCAAACTGGGATATGATGTATGAATCTACAATCTGACAGAATTGCTTGCAGAAAGTGTACTGCTTAGTTAACCCCACAATCACCTGATTAATCAGGTGATCAGATTCCTCAGCCCTATTATAAAAACTAGCTCCAATCTGTAAACTACAGTAAGTCCTTGTTAATCCATAATAGAAAGTATTCACAGTCCATCCCCCTTTTTCTCTGCCACCAACCTCAGTGTTATGCTCCTACAATACTCCTGATTTATCATACAGTGTTTCTGTAAGTAATTCAAGTAGTCCCTAACTGTAGTACCATAGATATAACAACTTTAAAAATGGTGCATGCCAAATATTTCCAAAATTTAAAGTTTGGTTTAGCAGCAATATGAAAAAAATCAGTTAAGAGGACTGGCTACTGATTTATTGATCTTATGCCACAGGGGGCTCAAACTGTGAGCCAGGCTGTAATATCTAAGGCATGCATCCCTGTAAGCATGGCTTCAGTAAGAGCAGGAGTTGCATCAGCACAGGAGAACCCAGGCAGCTCAAAGCCAGACTACCCAGTGAACCTTCTCCTAATAGTTCTGTTCAATATTTTATGCTTATCAATAGAAGTTTTTTTGGAAAATGGCTAAAAACATTTTTAACAAAAGTAAGGCAACATAATGATTTTTTTATATATACATACATATATATATATACATATGTATGTATCTAGTAAAATAATCTATTCACATTGTGTACTTTCCACATACAATAACTTAATACCTTAAATTTACTCTGGGTAACATCAATGGGCCAATTCACCCCCTTTACCTTCCATAGTGTTGCACCTGCATACAGCAATAATGTATTTGACACTTGGTCCTGCATGATGACAATACTACATCAAATGCAGTATCACAGAGTACCCACTGAATGTCAGATATTACATCATTATGAACTAGAATATCTGCTTGGTTTTTGTATTACAGTAAGTAGAGTTTATTGCTTCTAATGACCAGAAGGTACCTCATAAAAACAGCATAGATGTTGATAACACATTTCATATACTGTATTATGGAACTTGAAACACTGAGGTTGGCAGATCACAATCATTACATTATTTTTCTTCTTATTTTGCTGTTTGCATTTTGATTTTGCTTTGCTGAACACACATGCAACTAGTGGATTTAACTTTGTGCCAGAAGTGATATGTCAAAAATATTTAGCAAAATGTACTGTTTTTTACTTTTTTTTTTTTTTACTTTTTCTTTTTTTTAAAGTCAGGCATGAGTGGCATGCAGTATATTGCAAGGAAAACCAAAAGGACATCAATTTCCAAAGGATTTATAATCTCCATGCACATGTAAAATGTCTGTTACAAAAATTTGTTAAAAGTGTGCCTTTTTGCCTCTTTTTATACAAGTATACATGCAATTACCTGTCAAAGCTAAAACTATTTACAAAATTTCACACAATACATCTTTTAAAGTGAATAGTACATGAAAGGCCAATGTTCTGTTGTTTTGTAACACTGTACAAGATTAAAAATAAATAAGGCATTATAATACAAGTTTATCACAAATTAAAAAAATGTTGGTTTTCACCGTAATACAAAACTCTAACTCGAAAGAACATTATGGCTAAATAGTCATCCTGCCTGGGCAGAACACATACAGAATCTGGACTTGCTGATGTAGAGAAAATACTTTGATTCTGCTACAAGCAGGTATTTATTCAACACATGAAGATGATTCAAGCTAGTTACTATTGTATTTGGATTTCTCAAAGCACTGAAATGGCACAGGTCATATACTGTTTTCCTTTCAAACAGTGACTCCCAAGAACTTTCTTTTGCCTTACAGACAAATTATGGGCAAAAATATGAAAGAGACTGTGTTACAGTGCTGTAAAATAGTGACTTCAGTTCAATACCACAGTGAGACATCACTGTAACCCAAGGCCTACAGAAGTTCAACTCCTGACCTTTGTAATCATGCTTTGTAATCATGCTAAATCCCTGGTGATTTTTTGCATTCTTTGTGGGTCCATAAGGGATGCAGATTCAGCCCTGTGAGCTGAAGCTTTTTGCTCTCAGTCTCACCTAGAGAAAGCAAGGGATAATTTGTATGTATTTTAATGAAAACAAAGAGTGCAACTAGCTACATTTGGAAGCGTCTACAAATTACAATGCATTTTACAGGCTGGATAAAACAGGTTTCTACTTAATGTGAATGGAAAATGTTTGGAAATATCTAGCCAGGAATTCATCTGAATGCTAATTTGTAATCTCAGCAGAGAATAATAATTTAAAAATCATTTAATGATAAAGGTAGCACAGGAACACTTTGAAATTAGCTCCCAAAACAGTGAAGTAACTTTGAACATCTCTGATACTTATTTCCTTATATAAAGAACAAAACTTCAACTATTACTGTTATCTTAAAGAGAAAACATGCAAACTGATGTGAAAAATTGTGCTTGCTATTGACACACATTAACATGCCAAAATGGCATCACATTGTTGTAGGGCTCATATCTGTTAATTATTTCAAGCTAAGAGCTGCAGAAGTGCAGGATACTATTCTATCTACAATACACCATATAGCTACCCTCAGTTAAAAGTTAGGGACTTTTGGGTACTGTGCAGCAGAACTGACTCCTTGCTAGGGCTACAGCAAGGTCACCTAGTCAACAGTTTCAAAACTTGACCAGGAAATTAATAAATGCAAGATAGGAAACACAATAGCACCTGTTGAAGTAAGTCCAAATCAAATCCCTCAGAACTATTTGTAAAGCTATTGGAGTTGGCCACATGTGATCTTCAGCCAATAAAAGAAGTTACGACAGACATCTCTAATTTGGCAGAAAATATCAGTTTGTGGGGTTATCAGAAATCTTACTACTAGAAAAGAGCAGAGAGATAATAGCTACCATTTAAAGCTGTTATACAAGATCTGAAATAAAACAAATGTACACAAGAAAAGGAAAAGGGGGGAACTTATATGAATAAAGAGGGAAAGCATAAAGGTAAGAGCACAGCTTCATTATATCATGATTTAAATGGATGTTTAGACTCCCCTGCTGGAATGGCTGATTAACACTGCCTATCATTTTCATATGGCTTTTTACTCATTTGTGACTTGGCTGAATTTTTTCATGAGTAGTACTTGATGCAAGACTACACAGAAGTAGGAAAAATACATCTTTTCCCATTAAAAAAAAATCAACAACAACCACAACAAAAACATTGATGTTAGGACAAGGAGAAAGTCTGGAAACTAGCTGTAGCGCCAGAAGACATCCTTGTGCACTCACCTTGCTCCAGAGGCAAAAGGATCCTACAGGTAGCTAGCCAATGGAGAGCACCTATCTGGTCCTTTCCATTCGTCATGAAAAATATTATTACAAAAGACAGTTGCCTCATTCATTTGTTGGAGAAGAAGATCAGCCTTAGAAAACCTTTGCCCAAGGTAAAGGAGAACCTTTGCTACATGATCTTCCACTGACATTACTCCATGACTAGGCTGGGAAAGAGTCTGGGAATGAGAACAGTCCCCAGAATATTAGCACAGGGAGCAATTCATTTCTGCTCACTGTTAATTTAATGACAAAAGAAACAATGGCAATATAATTATATTTTGGACCTGCTAAAAAAATAAGAAAGAAATATTTCCATTTTAAGATTTTAAGGTGGATCAATGTCTATATTTGGTCTATGTGTCCATGTACTACACTAGGATCTGAAGTGGTTTGTAATAACAGTACATGTGAAAAAATGTTTTATTACTATCAGTGAAATTATATCAAGTCCACTGATACAAATATTGTGTGACTTGGTCTCTTTGGGTGTGAAACTGAGTGATTAATGCTATTGGACGTAATAGTTTCCATTTAGGTTAAATATGTAACTTAATTGCATTATGATTTAATTCTTATAAACCTATTAGAAAACCTAAAATATGCAGTGCACTTTGCATGGATACCTTTTACTCAGTTTAATTTTGTAAATATTTGTTCTTTTAGTTTGTGTTCTCTATGTGTATTTATTTAAATGACTTTGAATGGCGCCAAAACAGAATTAAATAATTCTAGAATAATACCTGTGAACTGGATAGCTCTTAGGGATATAAAGAAATACAGTGACTTTTCACAGGTCAGACAGAGTGCATACACCCAATAGTTAGGAAACAATTTACATGTTTTATAGCTGTTTTAGTCACAACACTATTCGTGCTATCTTTGTAATCAAGCACCTAGCTGACAGGATATATTAAAACTAGGTAAAACCTTGCTGAAAACCAGTGGAGTCCCACAGCTACACAGGAAACAGAAACTCCTGCAGATTGTCTTTAACAATTTGTACATGTCTACACAAAATTTGTCCATATGCTGATTGCAGAAGAACCACATTCAGTATCTTCTTTCCACTGAAATCAGTAACAAAATAGGAAACGCGGAATCTAGTTTCCTAATGTACAACCTTGACAACACTTGCAGTTTTTTTTTTTTTTTTTTTTTAAACTAAAATGAAGCTTTGCATGTTTTTCGACAATTTAAAGCCTTGCTTCCCTTTTGGAAAGCAGTGAGTCTGGTTAGATTGTGCATCCCCATTATGGCAGCTTTCCATGGAGCACGTCACCAGTCATCCACACACAGACAGGTAACTCCCTCCTTGAATACAGATACAGAGCTATGCAATGCATTTCACTTCTAGACTGGTGTTTTAAATGAAACCATTTATGATAGGATGTGGGCTCTATTACAGGAAAAAGAAGTCACAACATATTCCATTTTATGCAGGTTAAGAGCAGCCCTCACTTTCATTGCATGTTTACTAGTGTGCTCCTCAGTTAGGCAAAGTTTGACTGTGCTTGTTTCTCAGAATTATAGCTTTCTATAAATGTACAGCTTTGAGGAGTGAGCCTGGATAGAATCAAGATATAACAAAACAACAACTATGGCATCAATTTAGAAATCAGTTAAGACACAAGACCTGGCAAATACACAAATAGCACAAAACTAGCAACAGCATGTTCGTCTGAAGTACAGGAATATTCTTTGCGCGGCTTGGACCTGGAACCGAGTTGCATGACCTATGCTGTTTATAAAAGCCATCCTATTTATAATACCATCCTTCTGCTCTTTGATAAAATCAGCAATGTACATAAAGGAATGTTTCTATACTGCTGAAGTGTATTGCTGTATTCGGGGGGTGGCTCCTCTGTCTCACACAGAATCTAATGACCTCTGAGGAATTAACAACTTTTAAAACTGTAACACCATTTTTTTTTTTTTTCTCCGATGGATTTTTTTTTTCCAATGTAAAAAGAAAACATATTGCTCTTCTGCCAAAATTAAAGTTCTGTTGTTTATCTACTTTATAACCTAGTGTTACTGTTTGACTTGGAATTTCTTCAGAGTTTTGGAGCATGCAAGTACAACTGGAAAAATACATAAGATTTAGCAATTACCTGAATCCAGCCTTCATTAATCTGCCACTGATAGTGCAATGAACACTTTACTCATTGCTTTAACTCATGCATTGGGAGCATGGTTTTTCTAACTCTTGCTGTAGCCCAAGAGAACCTTCATCTGCCACACACTCCACAATTAAATGCAGCTTTTCTAATCCCAGACCCAACAATGCTGGCTCTGACAGAAAGAGAAATCTCTTTGCTATGTCATTGCAGGTGGATGTGTAAATAAATACATATTTTAATGTTGGTTTTTTTTTTATATATATATAACTATATTAATTCTACATAGGAGTGTTTGTATATGTGCATATATAAATTAAAACATATATATACACACACACATAAATAATTCCTTGCACGTTTATCTTTTTTTTTTTTTTTTCATTTACCCATTAAAAATGTCAAGAAAATATTCCTTATTTCCAGAAAATCAGGTTTTGACTTTTCTAACAGAATTGCTAGCCCTTATATATTCCATCCCAAGAGTTCATTACACAGTTCCCAAGTTCTCTTTGGTTGGGTTGTAGTGGTCCTTGGTTAATGCCATGGCCTATATGACCTCTGATCTCTTGGTAAAAATTCAGGGAACCATTGCTCTCCAAGTTCACTGCAAATGGCACAACCAAGTCTCCTTTGCTCTACGCCTCCTTCACAGCTGGCACAGAGGGAAGATAATGCAGTGTTTGATTTGTATGAGTAGCAGATGCTTGACCTGCTCCAAGCCCAGCATTTACGGTAAAGCTAGCAACTGAGGACACTGATGGACAGCTGGTACCCAGTTTTGTTTGAATGTTTGCTTTTCCATAAGGGTATATTTTCCGCTCTAAGTTTAAAGATCGTGTTTGTGGATTATTTCCATTGGCCTTTCCTTCCAGGAAATAGGTCAACATTTCACCTTTTCCCTTTACACTGACTTTACCCCTGCACACAAATTCATAACTGCACCTCTTTAATATCCGCTGAACTTCTTCTGTAACCTGAAGACAGGGAAAAGAAAAAAAAAAAAAGAAAAAAAATTATTAGTTTTTTATTAGTTTTTCCTATTCATATAAAGTCAATTCTAAAACTGCCAACCCCTCCCTATTTTACTTATCTGTTGTGAAGTACACATAAGCAGAATGAATTAACACCTACTGCTGCTCTTGGGCTCACTAAAAGTTTCCTTAAGGAATTTTAAATCACTGACCAAATTGGAATCTCAGAAGCAGAAATTCTGGTCTCAAGATGAATAATTACACAGCCAAATTAAGCTCTGTCTATGTAGCCAAATTCTCCACTTTTCTAAGCTGGATCAATTCTACTGATGGTAAGTGACTCCAAAAGGCCTTTTGATCCCTGGAGATTAAACAGGTATTTTGGATAAAGAGTTCATTGAGATTTTGAGAGGCACAGCATTGCTTCTAGCCAAGCTCTAGTAGAAAAACAATATTCTGCCTGTGTAGCATCTCCAATCCAAAGGATTCGAGGAATATTTAAAGGCATACAAAATGCAGCAGGATGCAAATGGACACAGATCCCTTCCTTGTAGTCCTTATTCAGGCAAAATTCCTACAGAACACTGGCTGCCCCATGCAGTGTTGGCATTCCCGGGCTTGCCTCCAGCTGAGTGCAATGCAGCAGAGAACCCTGTTTCTTCTGATGGGAAACAATTTATCTGGATTTCATGAAGTAGTGAAGCATATCATGAAAGACAACTACGTATCTGGTGCCTGATTCATCTGGAGAATTTTGCTTTATTCAGAAAAACAAAACAAAACAAACAAAATCAAGTGAGGCTGCATTTTTTAAGGAGTCTTGAAAATGTAACCACATATAAAACAGCATTATATAAAGTTTGTAAAATTATCTTAGAATGCAATCACCTGAATTTTCCCTTGCACTCCAGTACTATCCATCCGGCTGGCAACATTTACAGTGTTTCCCCAGATATCATACTGTGGTCTTCTGGCTCCAATGACTCCAGCAACTACAGGCCCAACATTAATACCTAAAATCAGAACAATAATGAATTTGTTTTTTTCAGTTGTTTCAAACACTACAGCATATTATTGGAGGAAAACATAAATCTTATAAAACAGACCTAACACAAGTGCCCTGGAATTCTTTTGGTCATAGGACACGATGTATGTTAACACCAACTGGACTTTTGAATTTGGAAGAGTTTTAGATACAAAACAAAGACATATACATAGATATCTAATTGGAAATGCAATATGATAAACAATATAAAAAATTAGCTCATCTGTTGATTTTTTTTTATTATTATTTTTTAAGAAAAGAAGGAAAGTAGTGGTACTACACAATTTATCTGTGGAAAATTTCAAGAAAAAATGTTAAAGATCTTTAATTGTTTGCTATGACTTCCACTGTGGTTGTTCATATAAAGCCCTTCTAGTGGGGGATTTTCCAAGCTGAACAGAAATAGTGGCCTTGAAAACACAAGGAATGGAGTGAGAGAAGCATGTCATAGTGGTTATTACTATTAGACAACTCAGGACAACTCAGAACAGGTTGTAAGAAGAGGACAGTATGTGAAAATAGCTCAAGCATCTTTTTCGGGAAACCAGTGGGTTTCCTTCTACATTTCTGACAGATTTTGACACCTTGTTTGAAAGAAAAAATGGGATGTTCTTTCTTCTGAGTGCCCTTTAGGAGCCGTAAATGTGAAATCCTCCATAATGTTCTATGCAAAGTCTTTCGCAGGCAAGTTATACAGCAGAATGGGGTTTAGATATTTGTCTTCTACCCCTTTCTGAACCTGGGAAAACCAGTTGCAACGTGGTTCAAAAAGAATTTCAGACTTCTGATTATTAGGATATACAGAAGGGCAAAGATATGGAAGTCTGCCACTGCCATCCTTGTTGTCTTTGGTCTTTCTCACTATCCTGCTGTTAGCAGTCTCACTTTTCCCCTTGTCTAGCTGGTTAACACTGGAGATCAGTGAGACAGGAGGAAGGAAGGGAAGAGAAAATCTTGCTCCTTAAGCATTCTGGGAAAAAGTACTCACAGAAGTAAGGCTTGAAATAGCATATAAAAGATTCCATGGGAAGGACTGTGCTGTGAAGACCAGATAATTTTATTTGTTGGATTAAACAGCACTCATTCACCGAGACAGGTGTGAAGACTGGCAAAAATTATGTGTAATAACAGCATAAAAAAAAGCAAAGGTAGAACTTTTGAAACAGTATACCAAAGCCTAGAATTAATGAGAAAAGCTCCCCTGTGTACTGAAAATTTTCAAGATGCAAGTTGTTTTGATTTATATTTAAATGAAATTAAACATGTATATATATATATATATATATATATAAGATACCTACATATTCAAATATGTATAGATCATCCACTGAATCTCTATTACTGCTATAAATCCTGGACTACACATGTGGTCAAGTTTCTCTTTCAAAACTTCCATCCATGAAATAGATAAAGAATTTTTGTTCAAACTGTGTCCTGGCAGAAAGGATTGTTTGAGGTGATTTGGAGGGGGAAGTGCTGATCTCTTCTCATTAGTGGGAGAATCAAGTGGGAGAATCATCCAGGGAATGGCATGCAACTGCGTCAGAGGACGTTCAGATTGCATATGAGGAAAAGAGTCTTCACCAAGAGGTTGGTAGGGCACTGGAACATGCACCCCAGGGAAGTGGTCAGGGCACCAAGCCTACTGGAGTTCAAGGAGCATTTGGACAACACTTTCAGACATATGGTTTGATTTTTGGGAGGTACTGTGTGGAGACAAGAGTTGGACTTCATGATTCTTGTGGATCTCTTCCAACTCAGGATATTTTATGATTTTTATGAAAAGCTCCCACCACACTTTTAATGCCAACAAAGTCTATGCAGATGCAGGAGTACCTAACAGGTACTTAGACACTGGAATTGGACACAGCTTTAATTTTTTTATTACTGATGCTGACCATTCATGCTGCTCATCTTCTACGTTGACGTGTACAATCTACAAGAAGGCTTTTCAGTTTTATTCAGGAATTCAGGGCAGGCAGTCCTTTCCAGACAGCACAAGAAAAATTAAAAACCAACAGTGTTCCTCTTGTGTGATAATTGTAGAATGTGACTTACCTACTCGTAGGACAAAGTCGTTGTAAGACTGATAGTTGATTTCATCAAGAACGTCAAACATCTCTATTGCAAAATCCGCCAGTGCACTCAGATGGGAAAAAATTGATTTTTTAGCCTAGAAACAAAATGGTGTTAAACATTAGATTTGTTTGGTACTGAGAAGCAGCTGAAATACCAATATGAAAAACAATGAAAGGCCCAAGTTGGATGGTATTTTTTAGGAAAGGAATTTAACCTATCCTGCTGTCTGTGAAAGGAACTTTTGATGGTGATTACAGCATATGCACTCTTTTCTCAAATACTGAA
Organism: Stictonetta naevosa; assembly: GCA_011074415.1. Classification (NCBI taxonomy): domain Eukaryota; kingdom Metazoa; phylum Chordata; class Aves; order Anseriformes; family Anatidae; genus Stictonetta; species Stictonetta naevosa. The sequence goes on from CM021698.1 coordinate 53,578,425, forward strand.
TTTTTCTTTCTATCTTTTCTTTCTTCCTTTCTTCCTTTCTTCCTTTCTTCCTTTCCTTCTTCCTTTCCTTCCTTCCTTCCTTCCTACCTTCCTTCCTTCCTTCTTCCCTTCCCTTCCGTTCCTTTCCCTCCTTCCCTTCCCTTCCCTTTCCTTCTCTTCCCTTCCCTTCCCTTCCCTTCCCTTCTCTTCCCTTCCCTTCCCTTTTTTTCCTTTTCCCCTCCTCTCTTTTTCTGATTTCTGGGAAGAATGGAAAGCACAGTTCCCATGGTTAAGTTGTTCTGTTGCTAGAGAGCTGCAGATGTTTGTTGTGAGCATTGCACAGAATATAACCTGGTTTCTTACAAAACTACTTTGCCTGATAGTTATTAATAGCTACAGTTTCTGCCCTTTTCTCCCTTTGGGGATTTTGCTAGATCCCAGCTCCATGGGCCCATGTTGTTCCCATTGACAAAATTCCTGTTATGTTTAATCCTGAGAGATACAGAACAGCTCTATTTTCTTCCTTTCCAGGCAAGCTGAAGTGATTTGTTATAAAACATAACTAAATGAACTACAGCAAAATAACCAGAGAGGATCAAATAAAATAATGAAGTATCAAGATAAGATAAGATGAAAAAGAAAGAAAAAGAAAAAGAAAAAGAAAAAGAAAAAGAAAAAGAAAAAGAAAAAGAAAAAGAAAAAGAAAAGAAAAAGAAAAAGAAAAGAAATAGAAAAGAAAAAGGAAAAGAAAAAGGAAAAGGAAAAGGAAAAGGAAAAGAAAAAGAAAAAGAAAAGGAAAAAGAAAAAGGAACCCCCCAAAACAAAACATAAGGAAATACTTTTTACAACTACAGTCTAATTAAAGTGGAACTCATTTTCAGAGAACATTGTTGATTCCAAAATTTTAGCTAGATTCAAACATAATTATACAAATTAATGCAAGAAATATTTGCTATGAACTGGTAAATAGATATTATCTGTAGATATAGAATTTCTTAAACAGCATATCATTAGAAAGTGGAAAACAGAGATTTGCATGTTTGCTCTGTAACTCATGCCCTTCCCCCAGTATCTACTCTTGGCTCATTAAAGATAGGTTACCAGGGTAGACCTTTGACCTGACTCAGTATTGTTGCTCTCATGTTGTACTTTTATTTGAATAATAAATATGAATTCTTGAACAGATTTACAAAGTGAAAGTCGGCTAAAGGTAGGATATGGTGAAAGAAATACAGGGTCATTCATTGGCTGTCTAGCTTCAGTATGGTGTTTCACAACATGGCTGTGGTAGCTGGCATGAGATGAGAGATTACTGGATTTATGACATGATAGTGAGATTTTATAAATTGTGGCTGAGAAACCTGAGAAACAGGCTGCTATTTGCTTTTCTCAGCTTAGTTAGAAAGTCGTCCTCCATATGTCTGGGAAATTAAGAAAAATAAATAAATAGAGAAAATGCTAACAAAAATGATTGAAATGAAAAACTTGGGCAAGTCCCAGTTTTTTTGGAAGGATAGTTTTCTTTACATGTTTCTTGCGATGTCAGCTAGCTCCACTCTTTTCCAGCCTCACCAAGACAAAGGAAGAATAGGAATTTAGTTTAAAGTTAAAAGAGCTGGTGGCTCCACTTCTAACAGAGAGGGTGAAGAATATTGAATATCTGGAACAAGGAGAAGTCTATGGTTTTATTAAATCTCTAATCTTTATATTCCTTTTCCTTCCAATGTGTTCTTGCCTTATTCATGCTTTGATTTCCTGCATTGCCTTTCACGGTTGCAGGAGAGATGACACGTCACAAATACAGGATTTACTGTAGATGGTATATGTCTCTCAAAAGGATTACTGCCACACTCTTTTGAACTTGCACTGAAAAACATATCAAAGTCAGGAACCTAGTAAAATCAGGATCCTAGTGAAATCACAGATGTAATTTACAAGGACTCCACACATGCAGTGAACTTATATTGCACAGAAGATCTACAAAGAACCTGGTAAGCATGCTGCCCTGATGGTGTAACTAGCAATGGATTATTTATTTAAACAACATAAGAAAGGTTAATAGAAGACTGCCATAATCATCACAGCAAAACCACCCTGACAGAGGCAATGTGAATTTGCTATAGGCACCTGCTGAAGTCAAGCTGCAGAAAAAAAGTCCTGCAAAATATGGGATAAAATATTTAACTTTATCTGAGTTCTTATGTGTGTAAGTATTTTCAGTTAAGAGCAGAGTTAACCACATACACAGCTTTGTGCTCATGTCCTAAACCTAGCACAAAATCCATGGCACACAATTAGAGGCTGCACCAGATTTTCTTATGAAGCTGGGATACCCCTAGCAGAGGGGTGACCAGGAACACTTGAGTCTGGTATGGCTTCCAATGGACATATCTAGCTCTGTAGGGCAGTCCAGGGACTGTGTGGACATCTGGCAGTGATTGTCTGGCCATGGTAAGCTACCCAGGATCATCATACTTCTAATAAATGGCTGCATGCTGAAGACCTAGCAGGAAATTGCCAAGAGGATATGAACAATTCCTGCCCACTTGCATCACAAACGATATCACAGAAGAACTGAAGAACCCAAGTTACAAATGAAAATATTATCTGTGATCACAAAAGATCTTTAAATTCTTGAGAGTTTGGAATGTTAAATAAGTTCTACCTGTACAGAAAAGATCAAAATTTGCCCCAGGATTTCAGAAAAAGCTAGGGTCCTGTACAAGACCATCTGCAGTGATTTAAAATACATTAATATGATAAGCTCAGAGCAGTACCTTTAGTACTGGACTAACTCAGCTGACCCTTCAGTTAGCAACTATAATATACAAGAGATAAACATGTTTAGGTTTGGAACATATGCTACTGAAGTTAAGCAATAACACACGTGTTTTCAGGATTATAGTTCAAAGAGCATTTATAGCAGACACACAACTATGCCTTTGCCTGTTTGTATGAGATCATACGGAACAAAATTCAAAGAATTTTCTGCCTTCCTCAGGAACCAGGAGTCAAGCATTTTCAGCATAAACTCAACATTTAAAAATGTCTTTTTATAATGTCCAGAATTCTACTCTAGGGATAATTAAAATAAATAAATAAATAAATAAATAAATAAATAAATAAGGCATCTTGAAGACCAGAAAGTAAGTTGTGATACACTCCTGTGTGATTCTAATAGTTGATTTCAATGTTGCCTTCCTTATTTGTTTATTTATTTAACAAGGTTGGTTGTTCTTAGAAAGTTTACAGGCCATCTTCTGCCTCATTTTGCTTTTACCCTCTAATTCAGTGTTATTTTTTAAATTTTAAACCGTATGCATGAGTGCATCTCTACCACACTAGTACACGTGTATCAGAACAGGCATGCATATTGGCTAACGGGCAGGGCCCAAAGGGTTATGGTAAATGGGGCTGCGTCAGGCTGGCGGGCGGTCACCAGTGGGGTCCCTCAAGGCTCCATTTTAGGGCCGGTACTTTTCAATATTTTTATAAACGATCTGGATGTAGGAATAGAAGGTATTTTGAGCAAGTTTGCTGATAACACCAAACTTGGAGGAGTTGTGGACTTGAATGAGGGTGGAAAGGCCTTGCAGAGGGATCTGGATAGGTTGGAGAGCTGGGCGATCACCAACCGCATGAAGTTCAATAAGAGCAAGTGCCGGGTCCTGCACCTGGGACGGGGAAACCCTGGCTGCACGTACAGACTGGGCGATGAGACGCTGGAGAGCAGCCTAGAAGAGAGGGATCTGGGGGTCGTGGTAGACAGCAAGTTGAATATGAGCCAGCAGTGTGCCCTGGCAGCCAGGAGGGCCAACCGTGTCCTGGGGTACATCAAGCACGGCATCGCTAGTAGGTCAAGGGAGGTGATTGTCCCGCTCTACTCTGCGCTGGTGTGGCCTCACCTCGAGTACTGTGTGCAGTTCTGGGCACCACAGTATAACAAGGACATGAAACTGTTGGAGAGTGTCCAGAGGAGGGCTACGAAGATGGTGAAAGGCCTGGAGGGGAAGACGTACGAAGAACGGCTGAGGTCACTGGGCCTGTTCAGCCTGGAGAAGAGGAGGCTGAGAGGAGACCTCATCACAGTCTACAACTTCCTCGTAAGGGGGTGTTGAGAGGCAGGAGACCTTTTCTCCATTAACACCAGTGACAGGACCCGCGGGAACGGGGTTAAGCTGAGGCAGGGGAAATTTAGGCTTGACATCAGGAGGGGGTTCTTCACAGAGAGGGTGGTTGCACACTGGAACAGGCTCCCCAGGGAAGTGGTCACTGCACGGAGCCTGACTGAATTTAAGAAGAGATTGGACTGTGCACTTAGTCACATGGTCTGAACTTTTGGGTAGACCTGTGCGGTGTCAAGAGTTGGACTTGATGATCCTTAAGGGTCCCTTCCAACTCAGGATATTCTATGATTCTATGATTCTATATCTACCTGTACTCATGCAAAGCATTTGGCAGTGTCCTGCACAACATCCTTGTCTCCAAATTGGAGAGACATGGATTTGTTGTATGGACCGCTTGATCAATAAGAAATTGTATGGATGGTCTACCTAAAGAGTTGAGGTCGGTTCAAAGTACAAGTGGAAACTAGTGATGAGTGGTGTCTCTCAGTATAGACTGCTGGGATCAGTACTATTTAACATCTTTGTCAGCAACATGGGAAGTGGGATTGAATGCACCTTCAACAAGTTTGCAGATGACACACTGTGTGCTTGCAGCCCAGAAAGCCAACTGTACCCTGGGCTGCATCAAAGATTGTAGGTAACAGGTCAAGGGAGGTGATTCTCTCCCTCTATTCTGCTTTCATGAGACCCCACCTGGAGTACTGTGTTCAGCTCTGGGCGCGCATGGTAAGACATAGACGTGTTACAGTGGGTCCAGAAGAGGGTCATGAAGATGATCAGAGGGCTGGAAAACCTCTCTTAGGAAGAAAGGCTGAGAAAGTTGGGGTTATTTAGTTTAGAAATGAGAAGGCTCCGGAGAGACCTTATGGAAGCCTTTCAGTATTGAAAAGGGGCCCTACAAAAAGATGGGGAGAAACTCTATCAGGGGGTATAGTGATCAGACAACGGGTAACAGTTTTAAACTAAAACAGGGCAGGTTTAGTTATAAAGCAGAAATTCTTCATGATGAAGATGGTGAGGTACTGGAACAGGTTGCCCAGAGAAGTCATGGATACCCCAACCCTGGAAGTGTTCAAGGCCAGGTTGGATGGGGCTTTGAGCAACCTGGTCTAGTAGAAGGGGGTAGAAATAGATGATCTTTGAGGTCCCTTCTAATCCAAACCATTCTATGATACTACAATTCTATGATGAATAGGGTCTCAGGAAATTCTGGGAAATCTGAATGCATGGGTTGCCTTGTTATGTTCATTATATTGCTTGTATAATTAAGTTTATTAATAGTTTATTAACACATTATGTTTTTTAAGTGTAATTATTAATTTGAATACATTATATTTGGCATTCTGCCAGGGGATTCTCTGTTTTTCCAGATGCTGCATACAAACCTAGTAAATAGTTTCTGGGTTTAAAATACTACCATTCTGACTTAGGAGCTTTTTACACAGATTCTTTACAAAGAATCCAGATCTGCAGACAATCAAATACAAATACAGGCATATGAGAAGTTGCTAGGATAGCAATTTTTCTTTTCAAGCTAATGTTGTTACTTGAATTTCAGATTTAAGTTGTTGTAAAAAAATAAAACAAGCTATCTGTAATCACACTGAGTTGGTTGTGTTCCTGGTATTCCTTTGGAAACTGAAGAACAGTACCACCACATTGACCATCATATAATCTTCTTACCTTAGTTCCTGAAGTAGGTACAAGTCCCACAGCTGCCATATATGTACTTCCAATTGTCTTGATCTTTTCTATGTCCTTATAATATTCTTTGTCCATAAGCTTTGTTTAAAACATAAAACTGATAAATATTACACAATATTTTAGAGAAGCAACCATAGTTAACAAATAATGTGCAACTTGATTAAACCATATTATGTTTGGTAAGTTGAGGCTTGCTTGCTTTGTGGTCAGTTAAAGAAAAACAAGCAAACAAACAAACAAGAAAATATCACTGACTTGCATTTTAATACTTTTCTTACAGTAAAGGAATTTGAAGTCAGATCCATGTCCTCAGATGTACAAAACAGTCACTTTGGAGAGAGGTCCAGTGGATTCTCAATATAGTACTGTTTTATTAAGCAGTTCAAAATATGTTGAACTGTTACAAAAAACCTCTGTTGATAGAAGTTTGGTAGAACAGATATGGTCAAAAGACAAAGCATTTAGACCTTACCTCATCAAAATCAGCAATAATTTCATTTAACAGGCGTAAACACTCCACTCCCATATTATTGCCATCCAGTTCAATGTAGAAATCATTGAAATTTGGGATGGAAGCAAACATCACTCCCACTTGTGAATATGACTGGTAATAAAGGTCCTGCAGTACATGAACAGATATAATTTTTGTTTAAAAAGTTTAATCTAAAACAGACATCATTATTATGATACCTATTCTACTGCTAAGCATCAAGAGTGGTTGCCTTGATAGCTAGGACAAAAGCCATCAGTTTTGGTAGAGAGAAAGCCAGTCCTATTGAATATAAACAAGTAAATGCAAGATCTCTTCCCTCAAAAAAAATCCACAACATAAAATTAAACCTAAGCTATTAAAGCCATTTAAAAAACAAACAAACAGCAACAACAACAACAAAAAAACAACACGTAGTCTCTTTTCCCTGTTTAGGGAAGAAGTGACTGAAAAATTCATAGAAAGTCTGAACAGTTTTAGAACTTTTATTGTGTGAGAAATACCATTGCATTTTCTCAGTTTTGTTTTATAATTAAAATAGGAGACAGAACAGTCTTACCCTGCAGCACAAAACCAGCCTTGCTTTTTCATCTCTTTCCCTGAGTTGCAGGGTCCTGTATTCAGCATTAACAATATAATCTTGTTCTGTCTGGTAAAGCTCCTATTTAAAAATTAAGAGAGCTAACAGAAAGTATAATTGCTCTTCTGCAGTTTAAATACATTGGTCCAAACTCCAAAGCACAGAGACTCATCATACAAGAGCAGTGTTGTGGCCATTATGGCTACAATTGCTGCAGTTATTACAGCTGCTCTAGAAAAATTCTGGTAATGTCTTCTTGAACCAGTGTTCACTTCATCACTATGGATTTTGAGGTTAAAAGCTACTGTAGCTTCTCTGGATGTGTAAAATTCTGTTTTTACCTTTAAAGGCTGAGTTTGGTAATATGGTGTATTTACAGAACTAGAGTGGTTCACATGGAAGCTTCCAGCAATTCACACACCTCACCACTCAGAACCAAACCGAGCTTATGAAATACTGTGATAAATTCCAATCCTCTAATTTAATTGAAAAAATAAATTTTTGATTTGCATGCAGACACTCAGCTGCATTGATGTTGAATAATACAAAATTCCCTTATCCTGCTTTTTCTTGAGAGAAAGAGGACAATACAGAGAAAGAAATAATCCTGATCTAATTCCTGCATACAAGTATTTACAAACCCATTTATTTTAATTTGAATGCAATTTTATAAGTCTAAGCTTTTCTTGAAAGCATACAGTTGAAAGTTGACCCCAGCTACAAAGGGTCAGCTCATACAACATTACCATATATTTAAACCTTATCTTGGTTTACCATATTCCTTGGATTAGACATAAGGAAATGCTGTGCGACATGTGCTGGCAACAGATTGAAGAGAATTCGTTTATTATCCAGTTTGACTCTCTCCATATCATCTCTCTCTTCTTCTGCCTGTAGGGATAGAGGAAAAGAAAAACTTTTCCAAAATGTAAAAAAAGAAAAATTAACTGAAACCATCAAAAACATACTTTGAAATTAAACTGAGCAAAATAATATCTATGAAGTAGAGTGAGCATCAGGGTCTTTTTACCTTTAAGTTCTTAGTAATTCAAACTAAAGTCACTAGGCTGATGACTACTGTCAGAGCTTGATCAACTGTGTATTGGTGTCTCACACGGACTTTTGCTCTTTAAATGGACACTCTTAAAAAGCTATTAATAATTCCCCTTAAGTCACATTGACATTACAGGTGAATTACTTCTTTTTTAGATAGGTGGAAATAGTTACAGCACTATCTGATCCATTTTTCAAAAAAGGGAAGCCTGAAGAATCACCAGTATTTAAAGCAAATCTATGACATTTTGCAGTAAAATAGAAACTGACCTGGTAAAACAGCTTTAACAGAGAAAACTGTTTTACATTTGAACATCCTCAAGAGCGATAGGCAATTAAAAAACATATATATATTTTAATGTAAAAATAATTATTTCCACAGCTGTCTTTAATTACAACAGTATTTGTCATGAATACATACACAATTCCTGTGCACAGCAGAGATTCTACAATTCATGAGAATGACAGCATTAAGAAAGTGTCTAAGAGTTAACACAGCTGAAGTCCTTAACTAAAGGTTCTGGTGTCTTATTTTAAGCGACACTGGTCACAAGAGCCAGTGAGGGCCACACATAAGGAGGCAATTCTAAAAATCAAATCCTTTATCTGAAAAATACTAAATATATAGGAATCTCTTTTTGGAACTCCTAGCTTTGCAAATTCCAGCCTAATACTTCTTAAACTCTTCTGCAACATTATTTGCTCCTTGTTAAGAGAGGGGCTTTGAGCCCTACATTCTGATTTTTACTTTCTGTCACACAGCCCTATGAGGAGGAAAGGAAACCAATGACATATTTTCTGGACCTTTTTTTGATCTTCCTGCTTTCTGCCTTTCATGGGAATGCAAATGAAAATTTTCTTCTCTCCTTGTGACTCATGAACTCCTGAGCTCAAAGCTACTCTTTGAGCAGCTGAGATAAAAGGATGTATAGGCATCACCCTTTCCCAGGCAAAATAGACATTGCAAAGGGAGGAGAACTTGAGGCTGCAGAAAGAATGAAATAACACAGATCACAGGTGTTTACATTCTTGGTGGAAATATTATTCAGGCAGCTAAATAGCAACCAAATCTTCATCTGTTTGTCCCTGTACCAGTTGGCTCATTAAGGAAAGCTGCTACCATGATATTCACACAGTAGCTGCTGGTTCAAAAAACAAGATAGATTATTGTGACAATAAAAAAAAGAAAGAAAATCCATAGGCATGAGTGACATCATTTTTAACATGCTACTTTTTGATTGTACCTGTTTGGTATTCATGGCACCTAGGTCATTTTGCAGACTTTAACTGTATTTGAAAAGATGCAGTATTTAAAAGCAAGCTTTGTTTTTTCTTCATATCTGGTGACAAAATTTGGAATGTTCTTTGGTACTATGGCATTTCACATCAATATAATAAGCAGTTATCACATTTTATGCAGTCACGCAGCATCCCACAGTATTTACATTGCTGGTAACTTGTTACATGTCTGTTCAGGAAGTGGTCTGTACTGTTTTATCACTTGAGCTCTCAGATGGCTGTTTAATAGGCATTAAAATGCAGTAGTAATGCCACCAACTGACTAGTTATCACATGGAAATCCACTTTTTCAGAATACAGCTAAAAAGAAATTGGGCACTGGTGCTCCAGAAACATGATCCTTGTACCTGAAGGTGGCACTAAAACCACAGAGAATAGACCCATCACACTCTGCAGGACAGGATTTTTGGACACAAAGTGAACGTACACATGGTAAGTCTTGGCTGCCAATCGTAGAATATGTATTTCTTAGAGGTGTAACACATTAGAAAAGATAGGCAAATTATATATTCTAGTATTCCCTAAAGAATGCCACAATCAGTTACATAATAGCATTATCTAGCATTGTCTTTACTTTTCCTCTCGTGACAAATCCTGGATAAGAAAACCACATTTGTGTCAGTCTTGGCTTCTTCATAAACTTTTTGTTGTATTTTTTTTTTTTTAGTTTTGTTGATTCATTTATATATGAAAAAGTGATTAAGAGTCATAAACAAAGGAAATGCTCCTATATTTGCTATTCACAGCTAGTGTCATATGAGGCACATAAAGTTTCTCAACAGTGTTATGTAGAAACTGAAATTCTCTTCCCATTGCCTGTTTTTTTTTTTTTTTTTAAAATCCTTCTGAAAATACTGTGATATTCAGAAAAGTGAAATTTGACACAGAAAAAAGTGAACAAAACCAAAAAGAACCTGTATGACCAATTATGTGAACAGTAAGTACAATATAAATGTTTTACCGACTCATTATCAGTTAGAAAATGTTGTGGGTTTTTTTGTTTGTTTTTCACACAGTATACCTAAAACTTGCTGCATAACTTCTGTTCTTGTTATGTAACAGATGCATTTACATTAGATTTAACTTTTCTCAGTGTCCTGGTTTCAGATGGGACAGAGTTAATTTTCCTCAGAGTAGCTGGTAGGGTGCTGTGTTTTGGATTAGGATGAGAAGAGTGCTGATAACATGCTGATGTTTTAATTGCTGCAGAGCAGTGCTTACACCAAGCCAAGGACTTTTCAGCTCCTCGCTCTGTCCTGCCAGCGGGCAGGCTGGGGGTGCAGCAAGAGCTGGGAGGGGACAGACCCAGGACAGCTGACCCAAACTGGCCAAAGGGGTATTCCATACCATCTGATGTCATGCTAAACAATATATAGGGGTGGCTAGCCAGGGTGGGGGGGCCGGCTGCCTGGGGATAGGCTGGGCATCGGTCAGCGGGTGGTGAGCAATTGCATTGTGCATCACTTGTTTCTTACACATTATTAGTAGTAGTACTATTACCATTCTTATTCTAATTCTTATTATTGTTATTTTTATTTCCCTGTCTTAATAAACTGTCTTTATCTCAACTCAAAGGGTTCACTTTCCCATTTCTCTCCCCCATACCAGAGAGGGAGGGGGGAGGGTGAGCGAATGGCTGTGTGGTGTTTAGCTGCTGGCTGGGTTAAATCACAACACTCAGAAATGCAATTTTAAAAGTCATCTTTGCTTGTCTGCTTTTTCTCAAAACACAGTTTGGTGTTTTCCTCTAATATTAGCATAGATTACTGGGAATCTACCAATATATTCTTCTTAATAATGGCATTATTTGCAGGATACTTTCAGTTTTTAAAATATCATTTAGCTAGTACTAGTCTGTGGTTCATGATGAAGTAAATAAAAAAAAATATTGAGAAAATCTTTTCTATTGCAGCTGTATGCCACTAATTATTTTATTCATCTGAGATTTTTTTACAGGATTAGCACTGCAATCAGATTACTAAAACTATGCAAAGTGCTTCCAGAATAGCCTTTGAGTCTGAAGTTCTTCCAGTCATGAGCTAGCACCAGCAGAACTTCCTGAACTCCATATTATACCACGTTATCTCAAGTCTTTCACACTGCACTGGCTGGCAACTGGGATATGTGAATCTCCAGCTCTATTAATAGTTCATACAATTCAGTGTTTGCACAATGAACCACTACACTCACCCTGTAAAATGGAAGAAAATCTCTGGAGATCATGTGCATTTATGTGAGTAATTTTCTAAAAATTCTGCTACTGAGAAGATAACCAAGTTAAGCCAAATATTTTTATGAAAAATAATACTTCAGCCACAGGGAAACATGACCAAGAATGCTGTTAAACCATGTACAGGACTCCCGCAGTCTAGCAGCTGAGGAGAACTGTCACTCAATATGATGTTTCTGTTCCCTTGTCTCCTCTTAATGGTTGTTAAACAATTAGTCGTTTGGAGTCTGCCTATTATTCAAAGGCGATTTTAACACATAATGTTTCCTACCAACAATCTGCCCAGAGCTTTTAATACTCAGATTTTTATTATGCTAAAGAGCCTAATAAATACAAATATAATATTTTATTGTTTTTTTTTTGCTCACACATTTGAAAAGGTAAACACCATAAACACTTCTGTAATAACCACTACAGTGTTACCTCTGCATGTTGTTAAGTAGCCCTTGGATTGAGCATCATTTCAACACAACATACTGAGTGAAAACCAGGTCAACGTTCATTAAGACATGATATATATTATTACTTATTGTACATTAAATAGATCTTCCACGGAGAACCGAGAACGAGGGTATATGCCCAGACGACTAAAGAGGCCAACCATTTACCCAGCATACTGGCTTCAAAGTGTGGCAGTTATGATGATCCTTAATTTCTGAATTTCTTGCCTACACTGATTTTATTCTTTCTGATTATATCATGTAAATCCCACAGACAGGATGGTAGCACCTAAGTACTTCATGTGCAATTAGAAAGATCTGAAAATAGCATTTTGTCTTCTTTTGGAAATGAAGTTTTCTAGGTACCTGAAGATGCTGGTAGACATTACTGAAATTTTATAAGAATCTTAACTCCCCTTATTTTCCTTCGGAGTAAATGTGCACCATTTTAACAACGTGCAGCAGATGACTAGGTATTTCTGTAAAACATGGCTCCAAGATAACAGAAAAAGTTATTATTTCTTCCCTTCCTATTGTCCAGTTCTGTTCTTTCAGCAAGCAAACATTCCATTACTTTTCTGCACTTGATTTTTTAAAAATGGTTTCCTAATTAAAAGCCGATTTAAAACTAAATCTTTAAACAGCACTTTCCTCAAGGATGCACAATTCACCATGCAAGTCACTGTAGCTGGAATGATGGACAGCATTTAAGGTGCTAGAGCTCACTCTTGACATACTGAAAGGTCACAGGGTGGCAAAACACCATCTTTCTGCTTGCTACTCTACTTCATGGGTAGAAATAACATACAGTAGGTCTCGTAGTCATGGATCATATGGCACTCACACACCTCCACCATGTGCCAGAGTATATAAAGATGGCTGCTATCCAGCTAGCTAGTCATGTGCTGCTCTGAGTATCAAAGTCAGGGGATATTTTTTTCCTCTTAGAAATTATATTTGGCACCACAACAAACACAGACTATTTGGTCCAAAACATATTTTGGAGGCTGACAGGCACAGCACATATAGATACTGGGGTCATAGAAAAATAATAAAATGAAGTGGTCATGCATTCTTGACTCAGTTAAACAGCACGGAGTCCTCAGCATTATAGAACAAGGTAAGTTTAAAGCTTAAATGATAGATAAATAGATAATAGATAAATAGATAGATAGATAAATAAAAAACACTCAACTATGTAAGTAAAACACAGAGGTAGACATGGTCTTGGACATTGAGACAAACAAAAACTCCCAACAGAACTTAACTGCTAGGTAGAAAAACATGAGTAGAAGAAAATAGAGCTAAATCAGTCTTGATTTCTCCATTTTAAGTAGCACAGTAATGCCATGGATGTGTTTAACCCACGTGTTGCAGTCTTGATCTTACATGTGAAAACAAGCAATCTAATGAATTAGACAGTCCCCTTAACAACACAGAATCATAGAATCGTAAAATTATAGAATAATTAAGGTTGGAAAAGACCTCCAAGATCATCTAGTGCAACCGTCCCCCTACCACCAATATCACCCACTAAACCGTGTCCCTAAGCACCACATCCAACCTGTCCTTGAACATCCCCAGTGATGGTGACTCCACCACCTCCCTGGGCAACCCGTTGCAATGCCTGACTGCTCTTTCTGAGAAGAAACGTCTCCTAATTTCTAACCTGAACCTCCCCTGGCACAACTTGAGGCCATTCCCTTTTGTCGTATCACTAGTTATCTGCAAGAAGAGGCCGACCCTCAGCTCCCCCCAACTTCCTTTCAGGTAGCTGTAGAGAGCAATAAGGTCTCCCCTGAGCCTCCTCTTCTCCAGACTAAGCAACCCCAGTTCCTTCAGCTGCTCCTCATAGGACTTGTATTCCAGACCCTTCACCAGCTTTGTAGCCCTTTTCTGGACATAATCCAGGGTCTCAATGTCTTTCCTGTAGTGAGGGGCCCAAAACTGAACACAGTACTGGAGGTGCGGCCTCACCAGAGCAGAGTACAAGAGGACAATCAACTCCCTGGTCCTGATGGCTATGCTATTCCTGATGCAAGCCAGGATGCTGTCAGCCTTTTTGGCCACCTTGGCACACTGCTGGTTCATGTTCAGGGAAGTGTCAACCAACACACCTAGATCCTTTTCCTCTGCACAGCTTTCCAGCCACTCTGCCCCAAGTCTGTAGTGCTGCATGGGGTTGTTGTGATCAAAGTGCAGGACCCAGCACTTAGCTGTGTTGAACCTCATCCCATTGGCCTCTGCCCATTAATGCAGTCTGTCCAGGTCCCTCTGCAGGGCCTTCCTACTCCGGCAGATCAACGCTTTCCCCCAGCTTAGTGTTGTCTCTTGCCTGTCCCTTCTGAAGAACTTATAGTCATCCATTGCAGCAATCCCGTTGTTGCAATAGTCCCACCACGTTTCAGGGATGGCAATTAAGTTGCAGTTTGCCTGCCGCACAATGGCTTCCAGCTCCGTTTGTTGCCCTTGCTGTGTGCATTAGTGTAGATGCACTTCAGTTGTGCCATTGCCCTCACCCACAACCTTCACGCTGCTCCCCCATGCTCATCTCTACTGAGCCTTATTTCATCCCCATCCCCCTTCATACCTTGTTTAAAGCCCTCTTAATGAGCCCTGCCAGCTCCTGGGCTAGGATACATTTCCCTCTTTGAGACAGGTGGTACCCATCTGCAGCCATCAGGCCAGGTGCTGAGTAAACCATCCCATGGTCAAAAAAACACAAATTCCTGTGATGGCACCAGCCTCTCAGACATGTAGTTATCAGCTGGGTTTTCTGGGTCCTGTCAGTATCTCTCCTTCCCACTGAAGGGATAGAGGACAACACCACCTGTACTCCTGTTCCATCTACTAACCACACCAATCCCCTGAAGTCCCTTTAGGTAGCCTTCAGGCTTCTCTCACTGCTTTCATCGCTGCCAGCCTGAATCATCAGTAATGGATAATAATTGGAGGGGAAAACGAGGCCAGGAAATTTCCTGGTATTGGCCCTGACCCAGGCCCCCAGGATGCAGCAGACTTCCTTATGGGTAGGGTCCGGCTGACATATGGGGTCCTCTGTTCCTCTCAGAAGGGAATCACCTACGACAATTAGCATAGTTAACAGCATGTAGGTGTGAAGAGGTTGTAACCCATATGAAATACACGAGTGTAAAAGCCTAAGATCTATCATAATGGCAACTTCCAAATTCCATCAAACCGAACTTACATCATCTTCAACTTCCTCTTTCCTTCAGGGGTCAGTGTGACACACTTTGGAGGTAGGCATAGGAGTGCTGGGGAGTGAGGGGAAGTAGACTTTTCCTGACAATCCTGCTTATGGCTAATATAATTTCTATAGTTTTTCCTGTGAATATGATACTTAAGAAATGTATTTAAAAAAAATAGCCCCAGAGGGGTATCTAAATAAGTATATTTAGATAATAATAATAAAAACAAGCAAACATGGATTTATTTTCTTTATCTTAAATTTGTACTGGTAACAGTACATTTCCCACGTTTGAAATCTAACGTGCATTCATAATGTACCTTAGATATAATTATATTACTTCACTAATGATATGCTGTTTTGGAACAATTGCAAACAAAAAATCACTTCTCCAAAGCAAGTGAATTTTATACATCTCTGGAAAGAAGGGTGCAGTAACTTTTCTCTGTAAACCCCGACAGACATGAAAGATTTTGAGTGTCTTAGTTCTACTAATTTTTCTGAAAGTACTTGTAAACAGTTTCATAAAGTCAGACATAATTCCATGTACATGAGTACTAGAAATCCTATAACTTACCTGCACAGCCCAGAGGTAGTCCAGACGTAGCTTCAAGTCCACCTGTCTGGAATGCAGTGCCAAAGCACAAGAAAATAGCAAAATAGCTAGTATTGGTTCATAGCCACGCATATAAAAGGAGCCACCGCTTAAAAACAAAAGGAAAGTAAATGGATTATTCCAAGTAATAATAGCAAATAATCTATATTTTTAATATCAAATCTTTAGTTTCGGACCTGTGGGTACTGCCTAATCACTAGCCTTTTCTGAAAAGTCTTATACTGGCAGGGTGCTACATGACAGTACTATGACTGCATTACACCGACATTCAACTTCTTCAGGACTTTATGATATACATTATCGTAATATGTGTGCATACTTTTATTTAGGAAATACAGAAACCCTCAGAATTCAAAAGCTTAAATGAAGTTGGAATTGGTTGAGGGCTGCTGAAATATGAAAGTGAAGTTTTTAAAATTTTTTTTTTTTTTTTTTTTTTCTGTTTCATACTACAGTTATACTGCAGCATAATCAGCTGAGGTATGTTAGGTTAAAACTTCAGAATAATAGGGCAACAAATGCTAGCTTATATACTGATGATTGGTATTACTAGATCCTAGAGTTGCTGGGGAAAAGGATGACTTAAGTATTTCTCATGTTCTACAGAGTATAAGGCCTTAACAGCATTGAATGCTAGAGCACAATTCACAAATGAATAGTAAATGTAATGGCTATCTATACAGAAATGCGCATTCCTTTAACTTTGCAGGATACCTACCCCACTGCTTTTCTGTAACCACTGAGTTCCAGAATAACTATGTACAAAATTGTAACAAAAAGCAGGAGAATCATTTTTGGCAAGGAAGATACACGTAGAAATATTGCCAAGGTGAGAGTCCCCACTACACAGGAAAGGAAAGCATAGTGGGCTGTGTCACATGGAAGTTCATTCATCGTTTTATTTGTTCCACCAGGAGAAATGATAACTATTGAGCTGCTGGAATTGGTATTCCAAACCCAAGGCATGCAGCCAACCTAGAAAAGATAGGAGAAACAAAAAGGAAGAAAGTAAGTTAAATGTGAAATAAACAGAAATGCAGCTGCTGTGGGGACTGACAGTAGTTCCTTTATAATTGAGAAGAAATTGATATGGAGTTCCCAGCCACCTCACTGCTATAATAAAATCTCCCTCCTTTTCCTTGAACGCTTTATTCAGTTTCAGGTGGGAGACATTCTTTGTTCATTAGATGCCAGCAGGGCCAACTAATTGAAGTCAGGGATTAGTGGAATAGTTTCCCTCTCAGTGCTCAAAACCAAAAGATTCGCAAGCCAACATATACCTGAAAAGCTTATGAACTTCAGTAAACCTTGTATGTGGTTATTTGGGTTAGAAATGCTCTTGCACACAACCCAGAAATAAATGTGTTTGTTTATAAACTATGTAAGCTTTATCAATCCCTATTAATCAAATATAAAATAAATTTTAATCTCTGATTGAAAAACTAAGAATGAATAATATATTTTCTACACCTCTGAGCTAATTTTGCTATCACATATGATTCAAATACAACATCTTGTCTTTATTTATCCATACCATTTCAGTTATCTGAGGAGCTCTATTTCCTCTCTTGGTTGGGGAAAAAGAAAAAAAAAAAAAAGAAAAAAAAAAGTTTTGGTGCATTTCCCATGGTAAACATGAGGAAGTTTAACCAGATTCTTTCACAAGCGATGTCATATACAGATCTTTTTCAGACAAGGAAGGTAAGGAAGGGAGGAATTGCTGGTAAACACTGCAACTCCCTAGAGCTCCAGACTTAACTGCACTCCAACATTCATCCCTTACTAAGGTAGAGGATTAGAGTTAACATAAACAGGGAGAATGGCACTGTAGTGTGATACTGATTTTAACAGGCACTGACTGCCACATAAGCCTTGCCCTATACTTAAACTTCTCTTCTGAAGTGTGTTATTAGACCCTTTTATTTCATCCTTACCACTCACAACGAAATTTTATAGCATGCTGTAAAATAACAGACAATCTGAAAGGTTATTAAGCTATGTATTTTACAGGGGGTTGTAGTAATTCAGAAAGATGAGACATAACAGATAAAATGTGAGTTAAACTCATAATGGCTAACATTATGAAATTATAGAGACTGAGGTGAAAAATTGATTCAATGTAATTTTGTTTGATGTCCTTCTTGAAAAGGCTACTACAGTCATCTGAAAACACAGACTTGCATGAGGACTTTGTACATGATGTGCAATCCTTCCAGGAAAACATTATGTGCTCCATAACTAAGTGAAATCTCAACACCTAGCTTCTCTGCTAGCTGAGAATTCTAGAGGTATTATTTTGCAGGAACTAATGGTTTCTACTCATTAAACACTTCTCCTAAGCATTTCAGTGGTTACAGGCTCTTTCTGCTTCAATAAAAGATAAAGCTATATTCACGACCTTTTGTAAGTTGTAATTGGATCAACCTTCTTGGAGGCCAGAACTAAATTCTAATCTGTCTTCCTCCACTGATGTTTGAGGCTGCTCTAGGTGTTACGAGCTCTGCATTTCATTTTCACCATCTGTAAGTGGTAAAAATGGCAATGGTTTCACTTGGTCAAACTAAGTGTCAGGTGTATTGGGGTTGATTTACCAAGGTTCCAGCTGACATAATATTATTCTAAATCCAAAAGTCAGACATACAGATGTCTTGCTGAGATTCTAGCTAGCCTACAGGCACTGCACATCTCTTCAGGCTTATAGGCACATTAGGAATCTCACACATGTCTGTGTGCTTTTATTCACACAGTCGATGTTATAATTCCCAGAAATGTCTGAACATCAGGAAATCTTGGTACCTCCCAGGACATTGGATCAAGACAAGGGATCCTCTGCCCATTCAGTTCATTGGGGATCAAACTGATAGATTTTCTCAGGGGAGGTCCAGGGAAAAGTGAAAACAAACAAACAAACAAACAAAAACACCATATAAAATACGGGATGTGGCATCTCAGTCAGTACTGTGAATTACTTATGAAATAACTGTCTTCCTGCTACTTAGAATGCATTGCCTAAATCTCAGAGAGAGGCAGGATTTTAGACATCTACCTCCTCATCATTTCCATTTGTGTTTAGCATGCTATTTTTGTGTGGATTCTTTTGCTTGGGTACCCCCAAGCATTAGCAGCCAAAATGGTAAAATTGAGTGCTGGGAATTCAATAAGGCAACTAAATGCCAAGTACTTAGGTGTAAATTTAAATCCCATCTGACATTCAAGTCCACCAGCTGTAAAAGAAGCTCAATTTTCTTAAGTATTGAGCAGATTCATATCATACAGGAGAAGCTTCAGTGGATCATATAATCAGCAGAGTTCAAATTATGGCAAAGGTCTTTAATTTTGAATAAATATGCTCTGTGTGCATGAATAATCAAAAAATAGGAGTCCACCACACCATAATATGGTATGTGTTTAATGGTATCTGTAACAGTTTGTTCTTAAACAGAATATTAAATTAGGCAGTATTTTATTTAAATACTCACCACACATCCTTGAGCCACAGAGTATATTAATATCACAATAAAAATACACAAAATGGTACGAATTTGTATTGTCAGGCACCCTGGAAAACACTAAGGAAGAGAAAAAAAGATTTATAGATAATCATTTAAAAAAAATATTTTAAAACATGGGGTTGTTATTGTTTAGTAGCCTTTTTAGAGTGAACAAAGTGGTATGAGAATTTTTCCTGCAGTGTAAATTATGACACAAGCATGCAGTTATAATTGTGTATATGTGTTTTAATGATAATTGCATTTGGGTGTAATACATTTGAAATTATTATTACAATATATTGTTTCTCATTATAAATAAAACTCTTTGAAAGGTTAGTAGGCTGCCTGCTCATAATGCAAACAATAATCTATGATGGCATTTGACTTTGTTCCCATGGGGAATATACTGAAAACACATTTTACTTTGTAAATTATCAGCTACAAATAGTGATTCAATAGAACATACTATGGTAGCATGGAATCTTTCAGCGGTATTTGTGTCTTCTACTATAATAGTCACATTAAATGCCAGGGTAGTTTTAATTATAAGGACACATTTAAAATATTGAATTTGTCAGAGCAGAAAGAGCAGTAGAGAACAAAAATGTCTAGTGGAATGGCGTCTTGCTCATCTCTATTTTTACCCCAATTCCAGCACTGAAGTATGAAGTGTTCACTGCTGTGGAGCATACATGAAATGAGTGACAAAAAGTGAGAGAGAAACAAGTCTGTTAGGGTGTAGTACTTACGCTTGTTCCAGCCATATTGGGCTTATGTGGCAAGGTATTTGATGGGGGGAGGGGAGGGAGGGGCGGTAGTGGCCTCTGTGAGAAGAGTCCAGAAGCTGCCTCATGTTAGATAAGAGCCAGTTCCAACCAGCTCCAAAAGGGACCTGCTGCTGGCCAGCTCTGAGCCAATGTGTGACATTGGTTGCACCTCTGTGAGAGCAGATTTAAGAAAGAGAAAAACAACAACAACAACAACAAAAAAAAACCTGCTGTGTGACAGCAGATGGGAGAGAAGAGTGAAAAACAACCCTGCAGACACCAAGGTCAGCGAACAAGGAGGTGAGGAGTTGCTTCAGTTGCCAGAGTACAAGTTCCCCTGCAGACACTGCAGAAGCCCATGGTGGAGTAGGCTGTTCAACTGCTGCCTGTGATGTACTATAGCAGCGCAGATCTCCATGCTGCAGACCATGGAGGACCCCATGCTGGAGCAGGTGGATACAGCCTGAAGGAAGCTGCAGCCCCTGGAGATTCCACTGAGGAGCTGACTTTGGGCCAGAACTGCATGGAGGAGTTCTGGAGAACAACGTGGAGGAACAGAACAACATGGAGGAGCAAGAGCAGGTGGTCTGGCAGGAGATGCAGTCCATGGGGAACCTAAGCAGTCCATTTCTGAAGGACTACACCCTGTTGTATAGACCCATATTGGAGCAGTTCTTGAAGAACTGCAACCTGTGAGAAGCCCATGTAGGATCAGTTTGGGAAGGACTGTATGCCATGGGAAGGACCCCACATTGGAACAGAGGCAGAGATTGATCATTAAAGAGTGGCAGATGACGAAGCATTATGGACTGACCAGAGCCCATTCCCCATTTACCTGTGCTGCTCAGGGGGAGGAGGTGGAAGAGTATGGATAGCAGTGGTAGGTGTTTTTAGTTTGCTTTTAGTTTCTTATTAGCAATAGGCAATAAATAACATTATTCTCCCTATAATGAGTCTGTTTTGCATGTGACAGTAATTGGTGAGGGATCTCCTTGTCCTTGTCTCAACCCTTGAGCTTTTTTTCATCATGTTTTCTCACCCTGTTTTTTTGAGGAGAGGGAGTGAAAGACTGGTGTGGTGGAGTTTGGATAGCCCTCAGCGTGAAACCACCACATACAGAGATCCACTTTGTTTTCATCAAAAGATGCTTTCCTTCTTTTCCCTTTGCACTGGGAACATTTGGGATTTCTATTATCTAGGGGATCCACAATACTTATTTCAGACCATGGGACTTCCTCCAATGACTTCAAGGGGCAAAAATCAACTGTATGAAAGAATCAAATTTAAAGACTGGGAACAATCCTATGTCCCTTAAAAGGAGTGGGCTGAGACTGGATTTGGCTTAAGATCAAATGAAACAAGCAAAAACATAATTTTTGACTGAAAGTCACAATTCCTGAATTAAAGATATTCAACTCATCATCAACAGCAAAAGCGTAGTTTCCAGCAGGCACCGTAGTACCCACAGAGGAGCTTCTGTGGCCTCAGCACAACAGAAATTATGTATTGAAATGCTTCTCCTTCCTTTTACATATGGAGAGATATTTCCTCTTAATGTGTGAACACAGAATTCAAAGTCTGATAAAGATATAGATTAATCAGCTTCATTTGGGCTGCAAAACATGAGAATACAATGATTACAGAAAAAATAAAAACCCCAAGTGATCTGAGAGTACATGTTGGCTTAGGTGTGCTGGATTCAGCACACACAAGCATAAATGGGGAACATTTGATGTAATATAAATAGTAAATTTGTATAAGAATAGGATGGGCTTGAGTTAATTAGTCACACCTGAATACAGTTTAAGTATTAGTTAGCATCAGTAAAATGTTCTGGTATATCACCTTTAATAAAACAATGATCGTATTGCAGAACAAAAATCTTGAACTGTAAAAATCTCCCATTGAAAAGCTGAGTCTCAAGGGGATATAGCAACGTCAAAAATTACAAGATGGAAGAAAAGATAAACTATTTCTGCAATTATTCATCATTACAATCTAATTTAGGTTGGAAGGGACCTCAGGAGGCCAATATGTGGATGCTGTATTCTAGATGTGGTCTACTGAGTTCTAAGGAGGAGAGAGAATCACTTTGCGTGACCTACTGTTCGTATAACTGAGGATACTGTTGGCTGCCTTTACTACCAGGGTGTACTGCTGGCTCATAGGCAGCTTGCTGTCTGCCATGAATTCCAGGACCATTTCTACAGAGCTGGTCAGTCAACAGACTCTCTCGTTGCAAGATTTTTTTCCTTCTGCGGGGCTGGATTTTGCATTTGTCCACACTGGATCTCATAAGGTTCCTGTCAGCCCATTTCTACAGTCTATCCAGGTACCTCTTAATGGTTGCCCTGCTTGTGTTTTGGCTGTTCCCTCCACTTTGGTGTCACTTTCAAACTCAACACGAGAATACTCCATGTCCTTCTCTAACTTGTTGATAAAAAAGTTAAACAGAACAAGTCCCAGTATAGACCACTGTGGTACTCCACTTATTACTGCTTTCGAGGTAGAGTTTGACCTGTTAACCACTATACTCTGAATCTGATCATCCAGACTGTTTGTTTACCCATCAAGGTGTCCACCCATCTAGACCAAAATCTATGCATACATGAGGCAAGAAGTGCATTTTTATTCACACAAATAAAATATTTTATAATGATTTCATATAAAAGAAATATATAAATATATATATCATTAATTCAGTTTGCAATGGAATCACTTACAGTGGTCACAACAGTAATAATAAAATGCTGGGAATTCCTAAGTCTGAAGATAATGCTGCATGGTTAATAATGACAAAGAAAAACGCAGATTCAAAATCAGTGAGTCCTGACCCATTGCATAGACTTTTAATTTTTGTGTGTGTGTT
The DNA here is from genome assembly GCA_011074415.1 of Stictonetta naevosa. NCBI lineage: Eukaryota > Metazoa > Chordata > Aves > Anseriformes > Anatidae > Stictonetta > Stictonetta naevosa. Next base: position 53,601,278 of record CM021698.1, read on the forward strand.
ATATATGTTATAATTGTTGACATTGTAGGCTACTGGGTTAAAAAGGAAAATAAAACTTTAAAAGGTAATGTGTAAGATGTCTGAATGAAAGCTCTGACTGTCACATAAAAGCTTTATATTTCTAACTTTTGGTCATTTTGATATTTGCTCTTTCATCACAATAAAGCATTTTTGGTTTCATTTTCTTTGTTTTGTTTGTGGGATTTTTATTAACTAAAGATGTGCTGTCAGATCTCCTATATACTGGGTAACCAGTACAGTTCAACATTATTATAGTGATATGAGTGAGATGCTAAAGGATGAGGAAGCTGAGTCACTTGTCCAATGTAAAATAGAAAATGAATGCCAGAATACCAATTAACACAGTTCATAATTCTATATTCATTATATATAGTATATTAGTTAACTTTTATTCATTATACAAGACAAAACTTCTCTACAAAATTTCAAACTGTTATAATATTCAGAATTTTTATATATATATTTTTTTCTAATGCTGGATTTGATCCTGTAAAATACAGTATCTCTAGAGGAACCTAGAGTAAGTTCAAATCCTGTGGACTGCTGAAACAAACCTTAAGTTTGTGCTAGTTCCAGGGAAATGGCATAAAGAGGAGCAATTTCCTGCAAAGTCATCTGTGTCTACTGTTCATACACAGAACAACACCTGTTAGACTACTGTGCCTTTATGAAACAAAAGAGATGATCAAAATTACTCCCATAAAATTGTGTAGATTTATAAATAAAAATCTGTTCTGTACCAAATACTCTGCTAATATACTATGTTTCCATGAAAACAATTTCCTTCCTCCTGCCAAAGGGCATATTTTCAACTAAAAAATCAGTGTGTGTTAATTACTGATGTTTAACTGTATGTTTTCTCCTAATTAATGTCTTTAAAAAATGGTTTAAACCACTAAAACTTTCTTTCATCAGAAATTTAGTCTACAGATGCCTTATTCTGATCTGGCTGATCTTATTCTTGCCTACAACAGCTAAATGTCCTTCTTCGTTATTACTGTTGTGAAAATGTAATGCAGGAGGATTAATAATTTCTAAAGGTTTTGAAAAAGCCAAAGGTTGCATGTGCAAAACATTGTATGTTATCATCAAAATGGTTGATGCTTTGACAAGAAAACTTTTGAAAACAAAGGGGAAGTTATATTTAGATACCAATTACAATGGAAGGTAAAATAGCATACTTCATGGTCAGAAAAGAGAAAATGCCAGATGAAAGCAGCTGTTCATCTGGGCACTGGAATGATTCAGCTAGTGATAGGTGCTCATACTAGATGTAGCAAAGAAGAAAACAAACAAAATAATAGCATTAATGGTACTGAATGCTATACTGCTTCAACAATTACTCATGCATAAAGGTCCACATACAAGTGAAAAATTTTGTATGATTTGGAGTGCCTAATATGTTACTTAGCAATGAGCTTGAAAAGCACATAGATTTCAGACTCTGATGCTATCAAGTGTGCGTTGATAGCTTCATAGTCCAAAACACAAACAAAGCATAGCCAGTAAAAGAAGGAATGATAAAATATTCTTAAATCACTTACTTGTACTCGTGTGACATGTAGGTACATTATACAAGCGACTAGGAAGCATATGCAGAACACCAGGAGGACAAGAACTATGGTACTCCTAAAACCAAAATACAGTAAGAGTAAATCAACCCAACATAGTAGTAGATATGAGAACAAACAGCACAGGTGTCCTTCTGAAATAGTGTTGGATGAGTGCTGGAGGATCTCTTCTCTCACCCTTACTGTAAAGATAACCGTTGCAGGGAAAAACTCACAGTGAAATACACTTCTGTCCTGGTTTCAGTTAGGACAGAGTTAATTTTCCTCATAGTAGCTGGTAGAGTGCTATGTTTTGGATTAGGATGAGAAGAGTGCTGATAACATGCTGATGTTTTAATTATTGCAGAGCAGTGCTTACACCAAGCCAAGGACTTTTCAGCTCCTCGCTCTGTCCTGCCAGCGGGCAGGCTGGGGGTGCAGCAAGAGCTGGGAGGGGACAGACCCAGGACAGCTGACCCAAACTGGCCAAAGGGGTATTCCATACCATCTGATGTCATGCTAAACAGTATATAGGGGTGGCTAGCCAGGGTGGGGGGGGCGGATGCCTGGGGATAGGCTGGGCATCGGTCAGCGGGTGGTGAGCAATTGCATTGTGCATCACTTGTTTCATACACACTATTATTATTATTATTATTATTATTATTTTCTATCTTAATAAGCTGTCTTTATCTCAACTCACAGGGTTCACTTTCCCGTTTCTCTCCCCCATCCCAGAGAGGGAGGGGGAGGGGGAGCGAATTGCTGTGTGGTGTTTAGCTGCCGGCCGGGTTAAACCACAACAACTTCTCTCAAGGATGAGAAATCAGTAAACATTCCTGCACATAGTACCCATTCTGACCACAGCAAGGAGATCAAATCATCTAAAAAATTCACCCTTACAGGGTGTCAGGAGAGACGCTTCCTAATTTTAGACTAATGAAGGATGATATGGAAAGTGGAGAGTGCAACCCAATTACTTGGCCTTGGCAGCTGTGTAACAGTTACGTGCTTTTCCCTTCTAATCTCTCCTTCTCAAAGATTCTGAAATCAGAGGCCAGTCAAGTCTGTTGCTTATCAAGTCAAATAAAATCAGAACAGACAGGTCAAACAAAATCAGAACAGAGAGCACTCCCTTCTTCTATTGACACAGAGCAACTCCCTTCTTTTGATTTTTTTCTCAAATGGCAAGAAAAATCTTAGCTTTTGCAAAGATGCTGTAGTAAGTCTTATAATTCTTAATCTTCCTTCTTCTGGACTTCGAAAATAGGTGTGTTCTTCATGAGAAGAGGGATACAGGCCAAGAGCTTCCATCCTCCAGCAAGCAAGGTTATTGGAACAGTATTTTATAGGTGTGAGCAACCTAGCAAAAATGAATCCACCAGAGCTGGTGCTTTGATTTATGTTCAAATGATGCTTGGCCCCATGCCAGCCATGGAACAAGGCCATATGACAGCAACATAGCATGATTTTCATACCTTCCTTTCTAGTCTTGTGAAAAGAACATGTATGTTGCTCTCGACCTTGAAAAACTTACATTGTTTTCTTCTAACAGTAGAAGAAAAAGAGCACAATTCTGTTGTAAAACATCTCAACATTTGGTTTTGATGTGAAATTCATATAAGAATTTATGTAAGAATTTAACAATACACAAACAGGGAAAATGCCATGGTATAGTATGTTTATCCAGAACCAAGAAGGAACTCTAGATGCTGTCATAATGTGGATTCTGAATACAAGTATTAATAGATAGCAGGCTCTCCTACATTTTAAGATCTGTCTTGTATTTAGGATATAACATGCAAGATGGATTTAAGATGTAATATGCATGAAGAAGATGCAGGGGACTGCAACAATGTCTTTCAAGGCAGCAACAGACAACAAGTGCTGAGTGGGACCCTGACAGATATTTGGATTGGCAGCAGTAACAAAGGGTTACACTGCTGTTTTTACTTTTGTTTTTGTTTAAAATTCAACCCAGCATAAGACATCAGCAAGGTTCATAATCAGGGCTTTTAGTGGTTATGTGTGCATCCATAACTGAACAGCTTAATAGAAACATAGACTTTCTTCCACCAACCCCAACTGGGGTTATAATTATGTCCTTAGCTGTTTTGCTGAGATGAATACAGAAATTGTGAAAATGTCAAGCCTATTGCGTTTATGTTTTTATGCAGCAAGTGACTATCTTACAACAATTTATTGTCTTTAGATTTTGAACTTCCTTTTTGGAATACTGTGATACATGTCAAACACCATTATTATCACCTATCCCACTGTAGTAACACATGACACGTCTTCTCTTGGCTTTTGCATTCCTAGCCATATTTACAAGTACTTTTGGCAACTGAGTAGCTTAGAACTCCAAGTTTTGTGGAGAGGAGAAATTTTCTGATGCTTCTAGAGTTTTAGTCTACCTCATGTTTGCATTTGTGTCACAGCAAGGAAAGTGTCAGGACAAGCTAGTAGTTTTGCTGTCTAAAGCCACTGCTCACAGACACACTGGAAAAGAGAAGTTGAGACTGTTCATTCAGTAAGAGGCTTTTCTAACTGGCCTAGCGATGAACCAGTCTATTTTCCTGGCATGCAGTAGCTATGTCTGGAGCTTCTGCATCTTTATACGCGAGCTTAAGCTGAATATCTGTACTTTCTATCTATACTTTTTGGAAATGTTAGCAACTACCATAGCACATGATTCTTGGAAACTCATTCTACTTTCAATGACAGTAATGCTCTGTCTATCTTTGCTTTAAATTGCTATGTAATGCAGCTGGGCCTTACTTCAGAAGTAGGTGAAAGTGTTTTCAACTGTGCTCCCGTCAGTCAACAGAGGTTGTTAGTCTGGAAACTACATGATTTTTGTAAGTGATTTTGAATTCTTCAGATGACAGGTATCACATTAACAATTATATGTTGATGATTATTATCAAAGTAAAAAAGATTACTCTCAAACTTTCAATTAGAAATAATAAAACCATATAAGAGTATTGTTCATATAACTATTGTTCTGACTAGAGATTTGTGAAAAGGAAAGATTGGATTTAAAATTAGATTTTCAAAAGTATTACTCTGAGGCCAGTTCTATTTCCACTGAAATCCTAATAATTAGTAAAAGAGTGTGAAGCTTATTTTCAATGTTTAGATATTCTCATCTGAAAAAAAAAATACTAATATTTTTTATAACTTGTAGATTTGAAAATGAAATCTTATAATTTTTTTCTTTAGTAAGCATTTACATAGAACTGGCAAAACTTGAATTAATTACTACATTATATCACTTAGCAATAAGTACCAACCCCTTTCCCCCCCATTACTTGGTTATGTCTGTCTTAGTGCAGCCGAGACTGCAACTCAGCTAAGAATGTTTCCATCAATATTTGAAGTAGCTAGTTCAAAGCCAACACAAATTTAGAAAAGCTGCTGTAACATCTGTGTCTGCAGTGTAGAAATGCTTTAAATTAAAAATCTTTAGCAGATTTTGGTGTTTTCAACTTCCAAATAAATCTTTCCACAAACAAAGAAAACAAAACAAAATAAAATAAAACATCAAAACCCAGAGAGACCAGGGAAGAAATTGTTTTAAATAAGATACCAATGACATTGAAATTTTGGATGCCCCATACCAGGAAGAGTTTAAGGCTGACTTTGGGCAATCTGGTCTAGCAGTAGGTGAGCTTGTCCATGGCAGGGGGGTTGGAACTAGATGATCTTCAAGGTCCCTGCCATCCCAAGCCATTCAATGATTCTATGTCTTGGATCATTTGGATAAATAGATGAGATAACAGTTAGTCTGAGGAAAGACCAACAGACAATGTCCTGTTTGAGCAGCTACTGGCCTCGGTGCATATTGTCATTTCTAGAGACATTAATGTTTTGATTTTGTGCAGGATGCTTGAAGATGTTCAACTTTGAATTATAATAGCAAAAGACAGAAACTTACTGTGGTATTATTAAAAGGTAGACAAGGCCAAATAAGGCAGCTAGAATTAGTGAGAGAACTACAGCACTGGTGAAGTATTCATCCTGAAGCTGGTGGTACTGTTAGAAAAAGGAGGAAATGAAGACAGTGAGAGTTTTATACAAACCCTGCCACCCACACTTAACCATTCTCAGCAAGAAAGAGCTATAACCTAAAATAGAACAAGTCTCTTCCCACTTTGCAAACATACAAATAATCATTGTTTAATTCTCGCAAAAAATGGATGAGGCAGGTCTATGCAAGATTGTGCTTGATAGCCTTCTTTCAGTTATTTGTTGGCCTAGATGTTTAGTTTTCACCCTGGAATTAGTCAAATCTGCATTAGACCCAGGCATAAGTTTATCTTCTGGTACAAAAATGAGCCAGTCATTTCAAAGCAGAAGGAGGAGGAACTCCCTCCTTCCTTCACCCCTTGCTGCTGCCTTCAAGGAGCATTGTCACCTCCAACACTCAGGATAGGACACTGATGGGTAGGCTGGAGCCAGGTGCTACTGGGAGATTAGGTTCAGTTTTCAGCAATTATTGTCCCTGATTCCAGCTACAGTCCTCACAACATAAAAGTTTTGTCAAAAAGATCCAAATTTCAATCTTATTTGTACCATAAAAAGCTAGAATTCAGTTCTGTCAGTTAAACAGCGTAACACTAAATTTACACCAAAACACTCCTGACTAGGATGCCATTATAACCTCAGAAAACAAGCAGTTCAGTAGAGATACACACACGCCAGTTAAAATCAAAGGAAATTGAAGCCAAGATTCCACATACTCTAACCCTGTAATGCCAGTATAGGAATAATATGCTGCATCTTGCAAGATACAGTATTTTCTCAGGGAAGAGAGTTTACAGCATTTAGTTCAAGATTATAAAATATACATATTACTGTCACACTGGCTATTCTCATGTCTAATTTGAAACATATACAAGTGTGAAATACAGAGCAGCCTGGAAAAACACATTAACTGCATTTAAAAAAAATGCAGACAAACAAAAAGTCAGTTCTAGGAAGTTTGGGATTTTTTAAACTTTGTGTTGCAATTTAAAGGAAAAAAAGCAACCAACCAACCAACCAACCAAGAGCAAATCTAAGCATATGAAAGATAATTTTAAAGTTCTAAAAATTCCCAAAAGACACCATACAGTTGAACTGAAACATTCCCTTCCTTCAGTAAACTTCACCTGCCATATGCAAAATAAAGTTCTTACTTCAAAAGCAAACAAAATCAAATAATAAAGCACTATGGGAACCTGAAATCAAAGACAAAGCTCAAGACATTAAAAAAATTTAAAATGGGTCCAATGGGGCACACAGACTTCTGTCTTGAAATAGTACTCACAAGCTATCTTAGACTATGATGTGACTTGCAGTGGAAAAATGAATTAAATGTTACCACCAAACTAATCCAAAGCTGTATTATTATTATTATTATTTTTTTTAAACAAATAAACCAAATGTTTATATTTTTGAAACATAATAATAATAATAATAATAACAATAAAACATAGAAGGTAGGAACAAACAGTTCTACTTTGATAACTCTTCCTATATATGTATTTATGTGCTTCTGGAGGAAGTCCACCACTTTCAGCACAGTTATACTGGTACAAGGTCATAACATTGCCCAGAGATTTAAGCTTTTCTTTGTTTTATAGGATGAATTGGATCAATCCACATCAGGCTACATATGCAGAGAGAAGCATCCTGCCTTCCATTAATGCCTTCCCATAGCCATTGAATCAGTAGGCAGCCATATCACCATGAGACAGCATGAGGAGCTTGATGAGTAGAAAGATACTGATCTTTCTTTTTATCCCCTCCAAGTGCTTCCATAGAAGGTGAAGATAATTTGGCCTTCTTAGCTAAAAGATAATCCATCAGATTATATAAAGATAGTGAGTAGATTTTTTTTTTTAAAAAAAAAAACAAAACACAAACAAATGCTAGTTGTCTCACAGTCAGTGAAATCAATAAAGATATTTTTAAAAACCCTTACTTTATTTTCGCGCTCAATTTGTTTATATTTCAGGGTAATGAAGTTCAAGTCAGCCATCTCAGACTCAGTTTGACGGGCCTCTATCAATCGGCTGATGTATCTGTTTACTCGAGTTCCAGGAGTGTTGTATACGACATTGGTAGAAAAAGAGGAACGATTCCTGAGTTTTTCAGAGGCTGTCCTTAAAGCTCTCCTCTGTAGCAGAAATTAAGAAAAAAGCACAGACTTTTATTAACATTGACATTTATTGTGTTCATATTATCCCAAGTTCACAGTCAGTATGAGGAACTCATTAAGAAAAGCAACTACAAAAAAAAAAAAAAAAAAAAAAAAACTCCTTAGGTGAGATCCTGATCTCTTTAGAATTGATGACAAAATTCCCACTCTGCTCCAGGATTTCAATCCTCATCAGCAGAAATCTTCTTTACATACTCCCCTGAGACTTCTTTTCCACTGAAGAAATAAACAGTTTGATCCCAAAGTCACTTTACCTAGAAAAATCATTAGATGTTTTATCTTAATAAAAGACACAGAGCCCTGCACATCTTGAAGACATGACAGCCATGCTCTTCATGACACAAGAAAAGTCCTACTGGCCCAGACCATCCAGTTGCCAATATATATTTGGAAATAAATTTTCTGTTAGTTCTTGACCATATGTGACTTCAGAGGATCAGAAATCTCAGATTTTCATACTTCTAACTCACCCGAGTGCTCTCTTGTTAAGATCTCTTTAGTATGCACTTTTATCAGAGCTAAACTGCTCCTCACTGGGGTTAATACCTTCAAGGCTGACATAGCACAACAGGAAAGATGATCCCTCAAAGTCCTTGTCAGTGCAAAAGCTTTATTGCAGAGCATATCTGAAAGAAATTTTAGACAACGTGTCTCACAGGGAGAGTTTAGAACACTCACAGAGATTGTGAGCAGCATCTCAGCTACAATGGTGGTAACCTTCAGTTGAGGGCACTGTAATTCAAGCCACTGTGGTTAGATCTGCACTAGTATGACTGTCCATGGGTCAGCACACACTGAAAGGATCAGGGCTTTCACAAAACAGACTTGTAATTTCATCATTTTTTAACATGGAATGATAAAGATGTAGGCCAATCTTTTAAAACAAACAAAAACCCACAACCCAGTCATATAACAATTAACATGTTGAACAAGAAGAATAAGATATTGAGTATTCTTTTCAGCTTAAAAGGTGTCAAGTTTCACTTCCCAAATGGGTTTTGACAGCCCAGCTCAGTAAACTTTTAAAATACAATTAATATAATATATATAAATATATAAATATATATATAAATTATATATAAATATATAACATATAAAATGTAATATAACACATTGTATTATATTACATTTTATATATATAAATATATATATATTATCTAACATCTGCAGAGTTCAGGAAGACTATTCAACACATTAGGAAACGATGAGTCTGCTCTGGGAAAAAGACTCCATTGTCTCAGTTTATAATCAGTAGAGTCTGTCAGCAAGCTGTTATAAAATTCTCTCTTCAGAGCAGTCAATACTTAATAACCCACTCTTTAAAGGATATATTACAAAAATAAATCCTTCTAAACCAGACAGTAAAAAGAGGTGGTGCTCATTTAAGTAATTCTGTAGGAATGGCATTTTCCTGTCTTACTCCACAAAAAGTAGTTCTTGTAAGAACCTCATAATTGAACAAACAGTGGACTACAGCTGTAGTCCTGTTTTGTTGTCTTCATATGTAGAGAGCAGTTTATTAAACAATTATGTAAATTAAAAAATATTTTATATAATAACAAATTGAAATATTTTTCTTCAAACTATTAGATCCTATTACTTGTGAAGTTGAATGTGGTGTAAGAAGTAGCTATTTCATCATGAAAAATAACCTTATGGACTTATGTGGATTGGAACATTCAAATCCAATCCTCTACTTTTAGTTAACCATAACAGAAATCTTAATCTGAGAGTCATACAACTGCTCTAAATATTTCTAACCATAAATTTGTTCTGTTGCAGAAGACCTTTCAAACAGGCCAAAATCTACCAGCTCTCCCACAAGTTTATATGGAAACTATGCGCTGTCAGGGAATATTGCCAGGAATTAACAGTTTTGCTGTTCATAAAGATAAAAAAGTTAACATATGTATTGCTTAAGGTGAGGCAAAAAATGTATCTTCTGGAATTTTGAATAATCTGAATTTAAACCGCAGGGATGAGCACATAGGGATGAGCAAAACAGCTTTCTTTAAGAAAAATAAAAATAATTTTTAAAATGTTTCTTTGCTTTAAAATCTGAAATGGGAGTAGACAATGAAATAAACACTGTTAACTAATAATCTAAAATAGGGTCAAAGTTACTGTGATAAGTCAAATTAGGTGTTGCTCACAGGTAATTACTTCCACTAGGTCTCTTATTTTTTCCTCTGTTATTATTTCATACAGTAAAGTTATATGATATATTGTTATCCATGATCAAGAATCATCCTGTCTCCTGGGCTGGTGTGTATGTGTGTATCTATGTTTGCCCAGACTGTTAATGACAATACTTTTATCTATACATCCTAAATAAAAGAGAACCATGAACCAGGCCATGAGTCTGCCTTGGAGACATCTACACAGGGTAGTTCAAAACAGAGCAAGGTGCAAGCTAGCACTTCAGCAGTGTGAACAGTCTGGACAACAGTGCCTGAACACACCATCTGGTCTTCTCCTATTTAGAAGGCAGAGGAGGCCTCTGGGGCAGGCTGGGAGTAGGTGGGAATGCCTTGTGGCATGGGGTTGTGTAACCACAGCTGTGCCCTCTTATGCAAGTGGAGCTGCACTTGTGATATTATCTCTCACAATTCAGGTTGGATATCAGAAAAATGTTCTCCGCTGAGAGGGTGGTTGGGCACTCAAATAGTCTTTCCAAGGTCACAGCACTACACATGGTCTGATTTTTGGGTGGAGCCAGGAGTTGGACCTTGTGGGTCCTTTCCAACTCAGAACATTCTATGATTCTATTTGTATTACTCAGAAATAATTAAATAAATATATACTGCAGTAGTGTGTTGACTTTAAAGCCTTTATAGACATACCTTGCTTTAACTGATCAGAGCATTGGTATCTCTGAAGAAACCCTGGATTGCAACGCAGTGTATTTATATTGAAAAATTGTATCATACTCCATGTTAAAAGTGCTGTAACAGGTACAAAAGCTTGGAATATGGAATAACCAGTTCAGATAAAGAAAGCATTTCAGAACTTCACTGTATATGTTCTCACATGAAACAAACAAACAAACAAACAAAACAAAACAAACAAAAAAATACAACAAGAACAACACATCAGAACCCTGGCAAAACCATATCTGGATTTTCTGGGTGTACTACAGCATTTATACATTTATACACATTAGAATCATTGTAAAGGACAGCATATGTTTCAAAGACTATATGTGTTGCCTTTTTTAAAATACTCAAAGAAAAGTACTAATTGACAACTGAAAAGCCATACTGAAGCCCCTGTGCTGGCCTATTTCAAAAGTGAATCTGGAGTTTCTGAAATTCTTCACTGAAATTGTGTTTTAAAGGAGCCAACAGAATTTTCTCTCTTTTTCCCCCAGAAGAAACACATGCACATATAAAATACAAACTATAAAATTTATAATTCTTTCTTTAAGTAAGATTTAGATTGAATCTTCAGTAACTGCACATAATTCTAATAATAATAATTTTTTTTTTAAAAAAAAAAGAAGTTGAGCAGTCAAATACAAAATGAAATACTGATTCCAATGCACACATTTCTTGCTTTGGAGCACTGGTAGAGCAGCATATACAATATTGCCACCTGCCGGCAAAGAAAATAGAAAGAGCAAGTCTTCAGATGTTTTTTCTCCATAAATTTCTGGGTAGAGCCATAAATAGAAAAGGAAGTAAACCAGGGTCTAGTAGCATATAAAGCAATCATGAGTTATGGCATTAAAAGCTATTCAAAAGCAAGAAAACTGTATTTGATAATTAGAGACTTAGATATTTGTATTAGGGACTTAAAGGGTTTTTGTTTACTAAGCAGTTTTCTTTTGCTTTTTAGAGAACCACCTAGAGATATAAAAGTATGTTCTTATTTTGCATTTGCTGCTATCAGCTTCAGACTGTGGTGGACTCGTGATGCAAAAGAGCAGCTCTTGGTAATTGCATAAATAGCCTCAGAATCTCTAATTCCCTTGAAAGAAGCCCTTAATAAAAGCCATGCGCTGGTGTATTCGAGAGGAGCTCCAAATGTAAAACCTGGTATAATTAAGTTTTGTCTTTAGTGTGAGATGGCTGCCTGTATTTCCCATTGCTGTGGGCATTAGATAGCTCTAGCCACAGCAGGAACACATGAAGCATCTGGCCAAGCCATCCCACAAATACTCAGAGCAGGTCTGCTTGATGTGACCCTGAATCCAATACTTAAAGAGCCCACATGAATTACCTTATCGTCATCCTCACACGTCATGACATTGGAGAAAGGGATCTCTGCTTTGAACATCTTACGACAGTGCATGAGCTGAACAAGCAGATAGCAGACTGTCTTGAACTTCATTCTTTTGGCAGGCTTAATGTCTGACAGAATCAGTCCAGGAAATATCTGTTGATCAAAAAATATTTATAACTGTCATTAACATTCCCATACATACCTGCAGATATCTATATCATCTAGTGGTTAGAACAAGTAATCTGATCAAGAAGCAATGCATTTTGGTAAACATTATATATTTACATATGAAGACTATTACTTTTTTTTTTTTTACTTTTGTTTTTTTTTTTTAATCTGGTACATAAAACCTCTTATAGAGAATATATAAACTCATAGTTAACATTTTGGGAATAGTTTTCTACATAGAAATGCAGACTATTAAAAATATTAATGACAAACTCATAAAAGAGGCTATATTTTTATTTCTTTAAACTTAAAAAAATCTGGAAATAGAAAAAGTATTTGGAGAAAATTAACATTTTTTGTAAATTATGTTAAAAATATAATTGTCTCATTCTTATTTCCTCATGAAGCATTTATACCACAAAGAATTATTTTCAAAGGGTTGGGTATAATTTTTTCCTTTTACAACAGAGCTCACAGTTCAGCAAAGACAAATATTTTCTTGCTTAACTTAACTTTTCATCATGTATTTAGCTCTTGCTGACTTAAGTAAACCTCTAGTATGCATTCAGATGCTTTCACAGATAGAAGAGTGATCCTTTATTCTGCCCTTAGCATTTATATCAATGTTATTCATGCTTGTGGCATGTAGAATATGTAAAGCAGCTTCATGGGAAATGTGGAAGGACCCCATGCCACGACAGAATAGGAATTTAAGCTTGTATGATTAACCTATTCTGGAACAGCAAAATAAAGAAGTAGCAGAGGATTTGGTCTCTAGCGCTCCTAAATACAGAAGACAGAGCAAATCATACTACAAAAATCATATTTAAATGCTCTAAACCTCACAAATGACACTGAAGATTTGCTGTCCGGTCCTCACAATATTATGATTTACTGAACAGTTTACATCATTACTTAATTGTCAAGGAATGAAGAAGGATATATGAACTGTAAGCATTTGTTTAATGCATGTTTTCAAGGATATCTAAATTTAGAGAGATGGAAGTAAATGACACTATGCTTGTATTTTGAATGGCATCTCAGATATTTGTTTGCTGTACTGTTTAACACAGTTAAGCACTTGCACTTCCTAGAGAATCAAGAGTATATCCTACTGGCCTACCAATACCCTGTTTAGTAAGTTACACTGTTCATGAAACACAAAAATGAATTGTGTGTAAATACTTGAACATTTTTATTAGCAGATGGATATGTTATATATGTTTATATATACATATATGGATATATAGAAATATATGGCCTGTTTCAAACGTGGAAAGGTTCTTATGTGTGCGTATGTACTTTATTGTACACTGAAAATCTGATTATAGCCAGCTAATATTACCAGCACTGTAGTGCACAGCCATCAAATGGGATCTAAAAGGACATTAATGTGTCACTTGACCAAATATAGTTTAACATAAGTCTCTGTTAAGAGGTTCCTAGTATGAACTCTTCTTTTCAGGACATCCTGCCAGAAGACTCTGTGTTGTGTTGCAGTGATCACACAGAAGATGATCTACAAGGTTGTTCATATAGTAAATATAATTTAGGTATTCCTTAGGACACTAAGAATTCCTCAGGACACCAAGTAAATAGTTGTTATACTTGAGTATGGCAGATATGATCAGCTGTTGAGCTTACATTCTCAGCAGCTAAAACATACTTTTTGGACAGGTACTCTATTTACAAATTTTCCTAATGTAGCAATAATAATAATAATGCAGGCATGTTCTGCAGCAGAGCAGAGTATTGCAGCATTCAGGGGAAATTCCTGCATTGAATAAACTCCAGGGAGCAAGAGAGAGCTGCCAGGAGCTGGCAGCCCTTGTGAGAGTGGCTGGAGAGGCTTGGGCAGGGCCAGGAGCAGTAGCAGCCACCCTCCACATACAAACGCAGCCCCTTGGGAGAGAGAGTGACCAGGAGTGCAGAGAACAGGACAGGCAAACAGGACTCATCAGTTTGCATGGGAGGGTGCTGAAGTTTTGCCAGCTCACTCAGGGAGTGATGGTATCCACCTGACAGAAGGCCACTGCCTCTCTAAGCTCTGCACCCACCACAACTGATGCAGCTTCCCACACAGAGCTCTGGTGGAATATGGAGGATTCCTTATCCTCTCTCCACCTGGCTGACCGTAGTGACTTAAGGATAAAGGACAGTGGCAACAAGTTCCTGCCTGGCATAGCAGGCACATCTCCTCAGTGACTATCCCCCACTTCCCAAGGTGCCCTTGTGTAATAGGTATGAAGCTCTGCAAGTGTAACCAAATAATGAGGATCATCTAGCTTTAAGGTGTCACTGAGGTTAAGTTGGCCTATGCCCTGCATCAGAACTGCTTCCACCAAGAAAAAGATGAGTCATTTTGTTTAGAATCTCCCTTCTGAAGATAACAGAAGACACAGTATACAGACCAGACCTACTTCTTAGGGAAGTCTGCTGCCTCCCTGGGGCCCAGGTTAAAGATGTGGAGAGAGCTTTGTACCCTGGTGCAACCCTCAGATTGTTATCCATTATTGATTTTTCACGTAGGCAGCAATGAGGCTCCAACAAGAAGTCCAAAGGCAATCAAGTGACACTTCAGGGCCTTAGGACAAATGGTTAAGAGATCAGGAGCACAAGTAGTGTTTTCCTCTGTCTCTTTGGTTGCAGGGAATGGTTAGGGGAGAAACAGGAAGAAACAGCAGATCAGTACCTGTCTCCAAGCCTGGTGTCGCTGGCAGGACTTTTTTTTTTTTTTTTTTTTTTTTTTTTGACCATGGGTCATTTTGCATTACACTAGGCATGCTAGCAACAGATGCGTTACATCTCTCTCAAAAGGGGAAAAAGGATTTTTGCACAGGAGTTACCAGGACTCACTGAAAGAGATTTAAACGAGATTTGAAAGGGGAAAGGGATAAAACCAAGTTCACTAGAGATAAGCCTGGGAATGGCACATCAATATTATTGGTACAGTATGCTAGTAGGTGTACTGGGTGAGTGTGTCAGCAATAAAAGCGGGGAAAGGGGAAGAAGAATGGGGAGGGCTCTTGTAATGAGGACGTTTGTCCTTCTGAACAACTGCTTTGTGTATTGAGGCCCTGCTTCCCAGGATGTTCCCAAACATTGTTTGTTGATGGGTGGGAAGTAGAGAATAATTTTTATTTTTATTTTTTCCCTGTCTTCTGCACAGCCTTTGCATTTTTTTTGTTTGTTTGTTTGTTTGTTTTTGCTTTTTCTTTCTAAGACCACCATACAAGGCTCCTTTGGTCTTCCATCCCAGTGGAAGTAGGGAATGGAGAGCAATGTGACAGCAATGACACAAGGGATATTAATGGGTTAGAAATTTCAGAAGTGCCAGAGAATGGTCACACAGGAATTAGGGCTTCAGCCTCTAAAAAGGTGAGAGGATCACTAGCCCAGCTGAAGTGCACCTACACTAATGCATGCAGCGTGGGCAACAAACAGGAGGAGCTGGAAGCCATTTTGAGGCCAGAAAAAAACTCTGATAGAGCTGCCATCTCAGAAACATGGTGGGATGACTCACATAACTGGAGTGCTGGAATGGATAGACTAGGGTAGGAAGGAGAGGCAGTGGGGTAGCCCTATATGTAAGGGACTGTTTTGATTGTCTTGAGCTTAATGATGTTGATGATAGGGTTGACTGTTTATGGGTAAGAATCAGGGGGAAGGCCAACAAGGCTGATATCATGGTGGAATTCTGTTATAGAATGCCCAAACAGGGTGAACAGGCAGATGAAATATTCTATAATCAGCTGGGAGAAATCTAACAATTGCTAGCCCCTCTTTTCATGAGGGACTAGAACTTACCAGATGTCTGTTGAAAATATAATACTGCAGAGAGGAAACAGTCTAGGATGTTCTTGGAGTGTGTGGAAGATAAATTCCTGACACAGCTGGTGACTGGGCCAACTAGAAAAGGTATCCATGTGGACATTTTGGTTGCAAACAGCGAAGGACTTGTGGGTGATGTGAAGGTTGGAGGCAGTCTTGGGCATAGCAAACACGAAATAACAGAGTTTTTGATTCTTGGAAAAGTAAGGAGGGGGGGGGTAGCTCAATTGCCACTCTAGACTTCCGGAGGGCAGACTTTGGCCTGTTTAGGAGACTGGTTGGCTGAATCCCTTGGGAGGCAGTCCTGAAGGGTAAAGGAGTCCAGGAAGGATGGACACTCTTCAAGAAAGAAATATTGAAGGTGCAGGAGCAGGCCATCCACATGTGCTGAAAGACAAGGCAGTGAGGAAGACTGGCCTGGCTTAACAGAGAGCTGTGGCTAGAGCTAAGGGAAAAAAAAAAAAATCTTTAGAAGAAGGGGCAGGCCATTCAAAGGGACTGTGAAGATGTTGTGAGGCTCATGGAAGGAGGACCCAGGGAACTACTGGCCTTGTCAATCTGACCTCGGTGCCAGGGAAGGTTATGGAGCAGATCATCTTGAGTGTCATCCTGTGACACATACAAGACAACCAGGTGATCAGGCCTAGTTGATTTATGAAAGGTGGGTCCCACCTGACTAACCTGATCTCCTTCTGTGACAAGGTGATGCATTTAGTGGATGAGGGAAAGGCAGTGGATGTTGTCTACCTAGGTTTTAGTAAAGTTTTTGACATTTTTTCCCACAGCATTCTCTTGGAGAAACTGGCTGCTCATGGCTTGGACAGGCCGTACCCTTTGCTGGGTAAAGAACTGACAGGGTGGCTGGGCCCAAAGAGTTGTGGTGAATGGATTTAAATGCAATTGGCAGCCAGTCACAAGCAGCATTCTCTTCAGTATCTTTATCAATGATCTGGATGAGGGGATTGAGTTTACCCTTGGTAAGTTTCAGACAACAGCAAGTTGTGTGGGAATGTTGATCTGCTTGAGGGTAGAAAGGCTGTACAGAGGGATCTAGATAGGATGTGTTGATGGGCAGAGGCCAACTGTATGAGGTTCAACAAGACTAAGTGCTGGGCCCTGCACTTGGGTGACAACAATCCCATACAATGCTACAGGCTTGGGGAAGAGTGGCTGAGAAGCTACTTGGCAGAAAACGGCCTGGGTATGTTGGTTGAAAGACAGTTGAATATGAGCCAGCAGTATGCTCAGGTGGCCAAGAAGGCCAACAGCATACTGGTTTGTATCAGAAATAGTGTGGCCAGCAGGACTAGGGAAGTGATTGTCCCTCCGTACTCAGCTCTCATGAGGCCACACCTCAAATACTGTGTTCAGTTTTGGGCCCCAAAACTGAGGTGCTGTGGTATGTCCAAAGAAGGGCAACGAAACTGGTGAATGGTCTAGAGAACAAGTCTTATGAGGAGGAGCTGAGGGAACTGCGGTTATTTAGCCTTGAGAAAAGGAAGCTCCGGGGAGACCTTGTCATGCTCTACAATTACCCTAAAGGAGGCTATAGTGATGTGGGGATCACTCTCTTCTCCCAACCACTAAGTGATCAGACAAGTGGAATGACCTCAAATTGCACTAGGGGCAGTGTAGGTTGTATACTAGGAAAAATGTCTTCACTGAAAGGGTTGTGAAGCATTGGGACAGGCTGCCCAGGGAACTGGCTGAGTCACCATCCCTGGAGGTCTTCAAAAAACATGTAGATGTGTCTAGAGACATGGCCTAATGGTAGACTTGGCAGTGCTAGGTTAACGGTTAGACTTGATGGTCTTAGAGGTCTCTTCCAACCTTAATGAATCTACAATGAGAGGCCCAATGGCATCCTGTGCTGCATTCGGAAGTGTGTTGTGAACAGGTCAAGGGAGGTGGTCTTCTCCCGCTACTCAGCCCTGGTGAGGCCACACCTGGAGTACTGTGTCCAGTTCTGGGCTCCCCAGGACAAGAGGGAGCTCCTGGAGCAAGTCCAGCGGAGTGCTACAAAGATGATTAAGGGACTGGAGCATCTCTCATACAAGGAGAGGCTAAGGGAGCTGGGCCTGTTTATCTTGGAGAAGAGAAGACTGAGAGTCAGAAGACTGAGAGTCAGTACAGAGCGCTACAGGAGGTGCCTGAAAGCCTTCATTAAGGAAATGCCTCAGTAAAGATGCGAGAGGGGTAAAGAATAGATAGAACATCTTGCTAGAAAAAAATTCAAGAAGGCACAACAAAGAAACATGTAAGGCATGGGTGTATAAGAATCTGAAGTCCTGTGAAAAGAGCAGAATTTAAACCTTCCTCAGTGCAAACCTCTTACAGTAGATGCATTTCTGAGAACAATGTGAAGCTTGAAAACTCAGCTGAGGTAGTGTGCCTGTGCCACCAACATGACTTTTCCTCAAACACATTTATTTTCATGATCATATCTTCAAAGAAGTAGGTAGAACAAACATTTTATCTCATACCATCAACTACTTTTTTCCTTTCTGAAGCTTATCAGCAGGTAATTCAATAGCATACAATCTTGGGATGTTGAAAAATACAGCTGAGTTTTCCAGCTGTCTCTGATTCAAATCAAAGTTTTTCAGTACAAGTCACTGAATAAACTGGAGTACTGTTTCTGCTTCTGGGCTTTCCTGTACAAGAAAGACAAACTGGAATGAGCGAGTTCAGTAAAGGTTCACAAACATGGTAAGAGTGTAAAAACATTTATGACATATGAGAAGGGCCTGAGAAAATTAATTTTGTTTAGATGGATGAAGAGAAGGCTTCAAACACCTACCTAGTAATTAGGGAGAAGACAGAACCAGAGTTGTCCCAAAAATATTCTGAAAAACTATTGACCCCTGGGCTACACTGCTAGTTACTATCCTCCAACTAGACTTTGCAACACTGCTCACAACCCTCTGTGTTTGGTCATTCACCCAGTTTTCATACCTCGCTGCCTATCCAGCAACAGCTTGTCTATGAGGATCTTGTGGGAGACAGTGTCAAAGGCCTTACTGAAGTCCAGAAGACAATATTCACTGCTCTACCCTCACCTATCAGGCCAGTCATTTTATTTTAGAAGGTCATCAAATTTTCCTTGCTCCAATCTTTCCTCCTGGCTTCTGGGACCTGGGATTCCTGAAGAAAATTCCTTGAATTTTAACCAGCCTTCTTAGGCCCCTCTTCCCTACACGTCCTTAATCCATGTGATTCTTCCAAACAGATCTTTGAAGAGGCCCAAATCTGCTCTCCTGAAGTCCAGGGTTTGCTCACACCCTCCTCCCTTGCCCTCAGGATCCTGAACCACCATCTTAGAGTCACTGCAGCCAAGGCTGCTTGTGACCTTCACATTCCCAACAAGGCCCTCATTTTTGGTGAGTATGAGGTCCAGCAGATCACCTCTTCTTGTTGGCTCATCTATCACTTGGAGGAAGAAGTTATTGCCAACACACTCCAGGAACCTCTTGGATTGTTTCTGTCCTGCTGTGTTGTTCCTCCAGTAGATATCAGTAGTAGTTAAAGTTCCCCATGAGGATCAGGGCCTGTGAACATGAGGCTGCTCCTGTATGTCTGTTGAGGGCCTCATCTTCTTCTTCTTCCTGGTCAGGTAGCCTGCAGCAGACATCCATTATAATGTCACCTTTACCTGTCCTCCCCTTAACCCTCACTTTAAAATAAGCTCTCAGTTGGCTCCTTATCTATCCTCAGGCAGAGCTCCATGCATTCTAGCTTCTCTCTCACATAAGTGACTACAACCTCTCCTCATTTTCCCATGCTGTCTTTCTTAAAGAGCCTATATCCCTCCACTGCATCACACTAGTCATGAGACCCATTCCACCACATATCTGTGATCCCAACAAGATCATAGCCCTGCAACTTCGCACATCTCTTGCTCATCATGTTTATTCACTATGGTCCTTGCATTAGTATATAGGCACTTCAGAGAGGCTCCCTGGAATGCTGGAATACCAGAATGGGTTTAATGACTTTTCTCCATATTGGTGCCTTGTAGTCAGTTCCTCGCTTACATGCAAAGCTATAGGTGATCCTGCTTAAGCCCCATTTTGTTGATTTTGTGATCCCTCATGGTCATATCACCCTATGCCCTTTTCTTGACAACCCTGTCCATCACACGGTTGCTGGCTACTTTCTTCCTCCCTTCTCATTCTTAGTTTAAAGCTCTCCTTATGACGTTAGCTGTCCTACTGGGAAAAAAAAAAAATAATAACTTTGCCTCAGTTCATAAGCTGGATCCCAAACAGATGCTGATCTGCAAACAGGGTCCCATGCTCTCAAACCCTGTCATCAACACCATGTCTATAGCCAATTATTGACTTGTACTGTCAGTGTCCTCCTCCTCACAACCTTTCCTGTCACTGGCAGGATTGAAGAGAAAACCACCTGGACCCCATGCCCTTGACTACTTTCCCCAGATCTCTGCCAGAGGTTTCCCCTGGAAGTATCATTTGTGCTTACATGGAATAACAGGAGGGGGTAGCATTCAGAGGGGTGCTTGAGATTGCGCAGTACCTCCACAATATCCTGGAACTGGACTCCTGGTAAGCAGCAAATCTCTCTAGTTGATAAGTCAAATGGGTCTCTGTCCCCTGCAATAGGGAGTCACCCATTACAATGATATTTCATTTCTTCCTGGTGATCTTGCATGGGTTAGGGGAACAATATTCTCTGCTTGTAGGCATATCTGACTTCTCTTCAGCACTGAGGGAAGTGAACCTATTTTGTAGATATAAGCCTTTAGGCGGGGCAGGAGCCTTTCTCTTGGCACCAGAGGTAATCAGCTTCCATCCTTCCCTTCATACAGAGGTTACATGTACCTCAGCACTGGGGGATGGATACTGCCAGCTTCTCTCCTGCAGTTGGGGTCTGAGAGTCTTCAAGTTGTTGCATCACAGAGAAGATCCCATCAATCCCCCTTTCATCTTCTCTAATGTTGTGCAACCTGCTCACTTCTTCCAGGAACTCCTGCTTGATTGTACAGCTCCTCCAATACAGCACATTTGCAGGACAGAGGAGCATCTCTCATGGCATCAGAGTGAAGCACTAGGCACTTTTTGCAAGCTGGGAGTGGAAGACTACATTTGCCATCTGAAGCTTTGTCTGCCTCAGAGCCTCCACTCTAGCAGGGATAGCTGCTCCAAAAACTGCTGGCAAAACATCTCTGTGGTGTGTCACCACCATATCTGTGACAGTTAAAATCATCTGAAGTCAAATGTGGGCCCCCTTCTTCATGTCATTCTGAGTGAACTACTGCACAAATTGCTGCATCTTTTGGATGCTTCTGTCCTGAGCAACCTGTTGTAATTTCAAAAGTGGATCTAGCTGTGAAGGTGACCCTGATTTGAGCAGGGGGGTTGACCATAAACCTTCCAGAGGCCCCTTCCAAATCCAGGTACTGTGCAATGCTATGAAAATGTGTGGAACACATATATCTTCTGTTCTTCATGGCTGGTCAAGGTCCTAAACATGCAAAAGACATTGCAATACACACAAGTAGGGCATAATGCACAATGGCAGTTCCTAGATCATGGATAATTTTATACATAACTTTATTTATTTTTTTTTTTTTTTTAATCTGATAGTTGCATGACCTATGGATTCTGCACTGGGCCTGGAGATTTTCCATTCTACTCTTATATATACAGCATAAAACAGCACAAACAAAGGAACCCTCTTAATGTCATCTCACAAATCTTGTCCCTTATTTTAAATTATTATTATTTTTTTTACTGCAGAAGACTGCTTTCTACACAGTGAACTTTTGAGTGGAGCATTTCAGTAAGGTCACCTTCTGCTGTAAGCCTCTGATAATGGCAAGAAATGCAGTGCAGTCTGTTAAAACAGACTTAAGTTAAACAAACAAACAAAACAAATAAAAATGAAACAAACAAACAAAACATCTTTCACTCTGCCTTTTCATTGAACTTGCTCCAGGACAGTATTACAGGAAAGTTGGACTGCAGCATTCTCATTCTAGCGCATTTTGTCAATGCATTTTACTTTCACACGCCTTTTTTTAACCCTTGGGATCATTTTTTCTTTTGTTCACTGCTCCTTTGCTTCATAATTTTAGAAAGGCTGGTTATGTGCTGCAAAGCAGTCAGCAAACATGGTTAAGAGCTGGGATTAACAGCACTCTGAAAGCAGCCTGACTGTCTACAGCTTTGTGAGCGTTTTTAAGTACACAGGAAACAAAAAATAACTGATTAAAATTCTGGGAAAACACCCCAGTGTTTAAATCTCATGTGATACTCCAGGAAGGGATTCACTGGTGCTTACCTGGGATTCTCAGAAACAGTAGCAGACCATTGTATGCCTGACTATATTCAGCTACAGTGCTTAAACAGCACTGGAAAGAAGACACCAATGACATTCAAAATACATTCACAGAAATCATAGATGCTGTAGCAGCTTCATGGCAACTGTAGGAACAGTACTGAACATCTAGAGTAGCATGCTGTTTGCTGGGTGGTAGCACATGTAGTCTACTTCCAGTGTTGGGGTGTGCACATTCCAACAACTAGAAATAAGCTAGAGCTTCTATCAAAAGGCTGTGTATATCTTTTAAAACAATTCTGCTAAGGTATAACTGGGGTGTTAAAACTTCAAATGTTCAAGTTAGGCATTTAAATCTCTTAGTTAAGTTCCTCAGTAGGAGTTGTCAGCCATTCCAAGTACAGACCAGGCTGGACTCTCCTAGGCATGACAGCAATGGCAGCTGCAGGCAAGCATCAGTTTGAAAACAGAAATCCTCAATGTGTGCCTAGTGCGTACCCCCAAATTAGGCACTCAGGTGCATTTCATTAGACCACTTTTGCCAAATATATTTTTGCGTGTTGTATGCTATCAAAGGAGAGAGTTTGAGTAGCTGGAGTTTTCACATGTCCTGCATTAGCTGTAAAGATCTCTTATTCTGTTACTACTTAGAGCAGGAATTGAAACTCTAGCACTTCAAAAGGGCTGGTAAACATGCCAATAATGTCAAAATATCCTCAGAATTAATTAGTTCAGAAAGCTGGCAAAGCATAATGATCACAAAGACTTTCTTGAGACAATGTGGACAGGACATTTTAAGTAGAGACAGATGCAAAAAAGTCCAAGTGAACTGCTAGAAATTTGGATGGATTTCTTGGGCCATAAGTGCTCTGTGGAAAACACAAATATAATACAGATGGGAAAAAAAATATTAGAGAATTGTGTGGCATGTCCATGCAGACCTAAACAGACTTATTCAATCAAATTTACAGAGAAGGAAATGTCCTACAAATATAAATGGAAATTCAGTTTGCATTGAAATAATAAAAATAAATAAATGCAGTAATTTTAGACTCATCGTTTCACTCAATTTAGTCCTTCAGCTTTTTTCCTTTTTTTTTTTTTTTTTAATTGTTCACATTATGATGATTAGAAAATTTTCAGCATCTACTTTAGAGGCTATTAAGAATCTTTCCTTGCTAAGATTAACTTTTTAAAACAAGTCAGACAGTCTAACAACCTGCTGTGAAATGCCGTAGTAATGCATTGATCATACACATCAAACTACTTCACTTAAGAGGAAAATATTATTAATACATGAAAGAAAATGTCTCAAGAGTGTATATGGGCAGTTACACTTGTGAAATACACTAGTTGTTAACGGTGATTCACAGATAAAAATGATTTACAGATGAAGTTAGAAGGTAAGCACATGTAGTTACTAATTATTTCATCTATTTTTTGCACAAAATCTTCATGATTGCACAAAAGCAATCATGAAGAAATCTGTTTTGTCTGCTCTGTGCTACTACATGAAAATAATTCAAGACTGGGGAAAAATGTCAAATCAGCTAGAAGAAAAACAAAGCAGACGAAACCTCTTGCTTGTGGTGGAAAAGTAGTGATTTTAATATTGAAGGTAGATCATTTGTTTCATGGAACAAAGTTATGTTGATTAATAGTAAAGGAGGATGTTGGGCTCTAACTCAAAAATACTGCCTTTTCAAGAAACAAAGTGATAGAAAATTTGTTTACTTTCCAGCCACTCTTTGGTGAGAGGACTGCAATATAGGAAATGTAAAATCACATCTGTTTATGGTAGATATGACAATGATGTGACAGTCTTTGCCACTTTTCTTGCACCTGTTGTCATGCAGAATGAATTTCAGGTGTGCAGAAAGAATTTCTGCCTTAATAGGCAGATCATGAGTCAAAGAAATTAAATGATCAACCTTTTGATCTGTCAAATCCATCTGTATTTCACAATAAATTATGCCACAAGTATGTGCTGTAGATAGTTGCACTAGAAATTTCTAATGTTTACAAGAATTTTTACATTTTAAACAGTACTTTCCAAAGAATTCTCCTGAGCTGTGTTTGCTTATTAAGAGGATTCTTTAACTTTCAGGTTTTCGGTAAAGTTTTCCTGAAATCTTAAGACTGACAAAAGTGATCTCTTCTTCAACTATTGCATTAAGTTCTTTTTTCAAATAAACTACTGGTATTTGGGTTTGGTCATAATTATTTTTTGGACAAAAATAAAATAGAAATTTTAGCACCATCTTTAGATCATTTTTCTGCAGATCCACTGCAGCAAAATAGGTGGAAGACAGAACACCCTTCCACTCTGTCATCTACTTCCAGCTGAATAACTAGGCAAGAATTCATAAAGGATGTAAACCATTTTACTTGTGATTTTCAGAGTGGTCATAGCATTACTCAGAGACTTCAGATAATATGTTATGGCTGACCAAGCTAAAGAGGGGATTTTCTGAGACTGCCTGGAATGTCTTTGTATGTATAAGGTAAGGCGGGAAGGATAAATGTCAGCCCATTCCGAGAAATATTTGAACAGATAAGTTGTAAATATAATCTCTCTCTCTCTCTCTCTCTCTCTCTCTCTCTCCCTCTTTAATATTTCAAACTCATTTTTCATTACATTCATTGTATAGCTATTTTCCAAAATGTGAACAGATGTGGTACTCACTTTTCAAGAACAACCATCACATGCACTATTCAAATAGTAGATACAGACACTGTGTGATTTACATTGCCACAAATAAAACATAACAAACATATTTGAATACACAGTTAGTTGGTGCATAACTCACTAACACATTAGTAGAAATGTTGCAAATGGTGTTTAGCAACTTATCAAGCTAATTAGTCATTACAGTGAAGGTATGCTGTAGAATCCATGATACATTTATAAATATATAGGAATCATTTGTAAAATGTATCTATAGACTTTATCTATGATTTTCATAATTTTTATAGTCCCCTTTTTTTTGGAAACATCTCTATTGCCTACCATTAATAGTCCGTGGCATTATTTGTATTTGCAAATATGACCTGGCAAAAAGGTCATATTGACCTGGCAAAGTTACTCAAGTGAAGCAGGTTCCCTTAAGCTGGCAATGACTAACAGTGATGGCAGGCCCACTTCTGTAAATTGAAACAATTACACATTCTGAGAAATCTTTCTCCTTAGAAAAATTTCATAATTTCTTACCACTGCTTGGCTATCCAGAGAAGTACCTGAGGAAATGTGCTTAATTGTCTGGGCTGGGCTGGTTTCTCATCTAGTATAAACAATGTGCTTTTTCAAAATTAGAGAGACACAGGTAGAGAGCGAATTAATGTAGAAAATATAAGTGAGTAAGCCCAAGAAAAAATCCACCTGGCTATCACTACAGACGTAGCCAAATCTTAGGAGATGTTACACTAAAGGAGAATAATAGTTCTAGTGAAGTAGACTAGTTAAGCTTGCTACTGAGCTGAGCATCTGCAAGCCTACTATGCCAGCCATAAAACTGATGCAAAGATACTTTGCCTAATGCTGGTGCTGCCAATGAAAAAGAAAGAATTCTATTGAAAAAAATACTCGTTCTGTTAAAAGAATTTTAAACTGAATTTCAAGCACACAATTTGAAAGCTGGAACAGGATTAGTGAGAGAGATTACTGAGGAATCAACAGTGAAAATTATTTAGCTGGGTCTAAGCAGGAGTATAAAGTTCCCAGAAGGGGGTCTGAGGTTGACAGGATCTGGCCTAGTTGTTGTATTATTTATTTATTTATTTATTTCCCCTCTAATAACATCCACATACACAGTGATATTTACAATACTTCAGAAAGCTAGGACATTTCATGATACTAAGAATGTCCATGTATCTAAAGCATAGAGTATGGATTTGTGAATATTTAATATATCAGAAAGAGATCATTTTTTCTAACTAGATCAGATGAGGATTTTCATATATGTGTTGAGACATGTGGCAAGTTACTTTAATCAAATTTTTCAAATCTTGTCTCAGTGCAATATTTTGGTCATATCACTATATGGCTTAGAAACTATATACAATATTAAGAAATAGTAGACGTCATTTCAAATAAGTGTATTAGCTTTTTCAGAACTAGCAACTTTGTTTCTAGTTGGGTTATATCATTTTGTATTTGTATATATTTAAAAAGCATATTTATGTGAGATTTCAAATAAAGGTGACCAAAATTTTGAATGTCATTGAAAAAAATATATATGTCTTTGGAAATCTGATAAACTATCTAAGTGGGTTTAGAAGCTGAATGTTATCCAGTCAAACATGCATAATTGTTACTAAATAATAAAAAGAAACAATAAATAATAGTAATAATAGCAAATAGTAAATAACAGTAATAGTAATAGACTAATATAATCACTACCAAAATAAAAGACTTGAATACAACAAAAAACTTTTCTAAGTTCCCTCTCATGTTTTAGCTTATAAACCATTCTAGTAATCATATCAGATCACAAAATTTTGGTTGTCAGTTGACTGAATAAACGATTAAAATAATTGGGAACATTTAATAATTTGTTCACATTTTAAATGTAATTGGTACATGAATGAGTCTTTATATACTGTTCTAATTCTTGGCTTAGTTGATCTGTCTTTCTGGCACATCAAATAAGGGAAAATATGGGGTATGTGTCTTCTAAATAAATATTAATAATAAAAAAGTCTATCTTTCAGGTTCAACAGATTCTTGGCCATCTGTTGCTGATAATATTGATTTTCATTCTTCTTGGAATCATCCCTGCTACAGTCAGTTCATATTAATCTCAGAGATGATGCATAAAGAACGAAAAATGTCTTTGCATTTCAGCTAATGAGGCTCCAGAGGAAGGAATACAATACTAAACCAGCAGATACCTAATTCACCTACAGGTACTAGATCTTGTCTGTGCTTCAGGGTGAATCTTCTGTTTCTATATCACTGAAGGTTTAATAAATGAATCAAGGTAGGAGGGGATATAGCAGGTGTTTATCTTACAACTAAATAGTCTATTACAAATGTATTTATTAGTATTTTGTGGTCCAATGCAAGTGTACAAAGACTGGGGGTGGCTGTGGTAAACTGTGACAAACAGCAAAGTGATGCACTGATTGTTCTGAGTCCAGTGGAGAAGACTGTCCATATCTGTAAAATTCATGAAGTGTTTCTTTCTGCCAGTTTGGCTGACACTGCATTAATGCACGCCAGAGAGCTGATGTCAGCCAAGCTATACTGCAGCATCTGTCACTTCTACAAATCCATCAGTGACACCCAGGGTAACATAGCATTCAGTTTATGTAGCTGATGACAAACTGATCAGTTGTTTCTCAGCAGTCACCAGCAGTTTCTCGGCAGCCTTGCAAACAAAAAGGAATGGGTGCTCACATGTAAGCTCTCATCTTTGCACATTAAACATGCATTGGCTTCATTTACTTTAATATGTGAATGCCAAGATTCTATTCTTAGAAATTCTTCAATCAGTGCAGTAGAGAGAATACAGAGTCTACATGTAATAGATACATTTACTGCTGCCTTTTCTCCCTTTTTTATGTATTATGAAATCAGCAACATACTTTTTTTTTTTTTTTTTTGAGTCTAATCATATATACAAGCAGAAGAACAAAACATGAGATCATGTGATTATCAGAGCAGACAAGGATATTCCATCTCGCTAGTAACAAGACACTTTAGAGGAAGCACATAATAAAACACCCTTGCAGCAACCCTTCTGGTATAAAGCAGCAGTAGCTTTCATCATCAGAATCAGAACTCTGTGGTGACTTGACTCCCACACTTTCCAGAAAAACTCCCCAGATCATCAAATTCAGACCAGGAAACTGACTGCTGACCTGGAATTCAAGATCATCTATTTTTCCCTGGTTACATTTTTGTCAAAAACATGTTAATGGAAAGTTAGCTAACATCCTCAAGCACGGAGCTTTGAATTCACTTCAAAATCTGATCTTTTTTGTTTCTGTACTTACTTTGAGACTTGTATTTTAAAATTTCTCTCTAAAGGTCAAATCCCTGAATTAAACTTGTTTGGGCAGAGTCTCAGAAAATATGTGTGCAAAAGTCTGTATTCTGAGTTGTCCGGCTGAGATAAAGAGTAATAAATAAGTTAGGGCAGATAACTTTTCAGATAAGCATCATTTGATATGGAGAAGTTTGGAACAAACTGAACATGCTTAAATTATGATTAGGGACTTTCAAGACTCCTACTGATGTCACAAAAGTTGTTTTGTAGCATAAAAAGAGACTGTCCTAAATAGGATCATTGCTTAGTTGTTTTTGTTGGGACATACCAATTGGATGAAATTTACAGTTTTTCAGCATTTACTTTTGAGGTGCACTCAGTAACTGGTTGAGGAATAAAGGTGTGCCTGTGAACGAACCTGTTTGAAGGTCACTAACTATCACCAACTTCACTGCGACTCAAGAAATTACCATTGCACTGATGATCCTCCTTATTCTGAAAATCTGGCTAGAATGAGGCGTCACGTCCATCTCTATCAGGCGTGGCTAAATCCTGAGCAATAACTAAGAAGTGAAGTTCCTGCTCAAATGAGCTAAAATCTCACTCTTTCCACACTTCCCATTTTCTGTTCTCCACCAAAAGAAAGAAAAGAGAAGAAAGTATTATTGTCACTTCCAACACCACTGACTTACTTCTCTTTTCCCAGCACTTCTCCGAGTGTCTGACAAAAGAAATGTACTGAAAAGAGAGGGGAGCCTGACAAAATCTGGGAGGAAGGGCAGCTAGGATAGGAAACAGATCACCAAAATCATTGTGGAAGTCTGAGGTGGCAGAGCAAGGAAGGGAAATGATGTTGAATTTGTAATGAGCAGTTCAGCTTAGCAGCTCAGCTTAGCACTGCAGCAATTTGTCTGTTTTGGACAGAGAATATATTCTTTGTTGCAATAATCTTAGAAAATTTACTCCGTTTGAGCATAAATATCTGATCTACGGTAGACTGATACATACATTTGAAAGCAGGATGATTGACTCCAGCCTCTTCTCCTGACCTAGATAAAAACGCTTGTGTTGTACAGCTTGGCAACATGGCAACTTTTCTAGACTTCCAGGGAATGTTAATTCAGTTACTGCTGAATTCATTTCACTGTCTTTTCTGCTATGGGCATGACAAGCCTGTAAATACTTTTTTTCTGCATCTATTCAGTAGGGACTCCTCCAGGCTTAACAAAAGAGTCACCGCTATCACAAGTGGTTGCAGAAAGAGTTAGGAGGGTGTGAGTAAAATGTCATGGAAATATAGGAATTAAAGAGCAAGAAAAAATAGCCAGGCTGCCAGCATTAATGTTCAGAAATATCCTTTTGAATGGAGGTGTAAGATAGGAATTAATTACATTTTAAACTAACATACCATATCATTTCTAATACAATGATCACAGAATCTGAATAAACCAAAACCTTTCTTTTTTTGGGTTAACTGAAAAGTTGTTTTAATTTTAAACTTCAAAAGTATAGTGATCATCTTTTCTAGGTAATGTACAAGGTTAACTTTTTTAGTGTACCTGCCTCAGTCAAAACCAAAAGATCTAATTTCAAGAGTTTAAAAGCTTTTAAAAACAATAAATACTGGTATTGCCTCTGTTTCAGACTATCATAGAACAGTTGTTAAACTACAAAAAACATGCCACAAACAAGCTAGAATTTGTGGAGCCTACCTTCCTCCGATGGGATGGCACGATGAAATATGTTTCGATATTATGCTTCTTCAAGAAACTATTCCTTTCATGTCCATATCCTGGTTCTACTTCGTAGTCCCCATTTAGGCACTCTAAGGTGGTCTTTGTAATGTGAACTTTCCTGGAGAGAAAAATAAGATATTGTTCTTCAAGCTAAGATGTATTACGAGGTAGTTGCTAGTGTAATACACTCATGCAAAAGATCATAATGGGCTCTGTCTTTTCAGCCAAAAAATCACAAAAATATCTATTAAATGTTTTTTTCTAAACTTGAGCAGAATGAGCAAAAGAGTAACTGCAGATTGTCCAAAACCTTGCAGACTTACTGATTTGTAGAAAGTGGAAGTCTGCATATCATTTTTCACATTGCATGGATTTAAGTGTTTACCTCACTGCCTGCTTGGAAAAACACCCTCCTGTTTGAAACTTGTGGCTCCACACTCCAAGTCTCTCATGTACATAAAGAAGAAACTCTTTGTTCTTCTCTTTTTTTTTCTCTTCACAGCTTTGACATGTTCCATTTACTTCCTCTGTTTTAAGGCAGCTTTCTAATCCAGTTTGTTTTGGCAGCACAGCCATCTTTGACACTATTAGGGATATGGTTTAGTGGGTGATATTGATGGTAGGGAGATGGTTGGACCAGATGATCTTGGAGGTCTTTTCCAACCTTAATAATTCTATGATTCTGTGATTCTATGTTTGAGTTTGCTTATCCCCAAAACTATCTTCACATTTCCTCCTGAAGGAACCCTTATATTTGAAATGTATTCCCAGAAGATATCTGCAAAGCTATTACTGCTCTTCTCTATTAAATACATTTAGATCTTTTTTATTATTTTTTTCCATTGGGAACCCTCAAGGTAAAGAACATACAAAAACACACTGGCAAAATTGTCTCAGAGAGACATATGCAGCAAACAGAAATTCACTTAACCAAAAAATTAAGAGGTTCCATTGACCTCCTGTTCAGCAAATCATAATCTTGCAAATATCCAACAGAAGATGGTAGATCCCAGTCCAAATGCAAGTTGCATACAGAAGCACATTTAAGCACATTTGTGACAATGAACAGTGGCCATTTAAATTGAGTCAAAGAACACCGAAGGCGTACTTCAAATTCTAGGACGTGCTTCATGGAATGGCTGTAGGTTTATGTTTATGTTTAAAAGAAATCCTTTTTTCTTCTTCTTTTTATTTTTAACATTTTACTTCTAATCTAATGTATTACTAACATGAATCTTAAGATCATTTGGACACTTCCACAGGAGACATCATATAATGCAATGATTACTGCTACTGTACAAAACCCTTAATCCTTTTTTATCAATAGTGATTACATTACAAATTCTGCAAAGAAGGAAATAAATTCCTCACCTATACAGGTATCTGATTTCATTTATTTATTTATTTATTTTTGTTCCTCATACTTACCCAGGCAACCCTCCAGCTTCCATGACATTGGCTAAAGTCACGTCATTTGACCAGACATCGTATTGCCATTTTCGGAGACCCAGGACCCCACAAAGTACCCTTCCTGTATGTAATCCAACTCTCATGTTGAGATCAACCTCTGTGGCTTCTGCAACAGATCTGGAATATATATATATATGTAGCATCATGATATTAGTCTTTAGACAATAGCATTACGCTTGACTTTCTTTTTCACTCCTTCCACCAAAGTTAACAAATATGTACATAATTGAAAAGGTAGGAACTTTTCAAAATCTCAGATGATGTATTCAGATACTGTTCTTTCCCTTCACTCTTAGGCTAGTTTCAAAGTCTCAACTGTAATTGTAAAGAAATTATTCTCTTGCTCATATTTTAATTAGTCTTGAACCAATTTCTCAGTATTTCTAAATTTCTTGAACAAGAAATTGATTTTCCAGGTTTCAATGAAACACAGCAAAGGTTACATTTCATTACATTTAATACAGGAAAAAAAATGCATAGTAAATGGTTCTGTCATTAAACTTTTATGTTTCATTGTCTTGTTTTCAGTATTTGCTATCACACTTATACAGAAGCTTAGGTATTTTGCTCATTTTGCTGAAACAAGGAACTTTCTAGCTGTAACGCAAATAACTCAAAGTCAGACAGCATAACTCTTGCACTTTCCTGTTTACCTTGCATCTCACATTTACTTCATTTTTTTTGCTCTCATAAATATTCCTTTTTTCCAATGTGTGCTTATTTCATCAGGATGACAAGCAAACACAAGGTGATTGTTGGAATGAAAAGAAGATTGTTGAAACTATCTTATTGGGCTTAATTTTAACCTGACATGCAAATAAACAAACATGTTTCAATCCTACCACTACTCCAGACTACTTTCAACTCCGTATTAAAATGCAATACCTGGCTTTTTGTAAAGCCTCGCTTTACTGGTTACTGTTTTGTCTCTAATTCTTTTTTTACTCCCCATTCATCATTCATATAAAAATCATACTTGATCCTAGATGGGCAAACTCTTTCATCATGAAAGAGTTTAATATTAAACACTGAGGAAAAGATTTTTCTTGCTAGTAGAATATAAACTTGAGTCACAGAAGACTTGCATTAAATCGTTAAATTTCTGTTTTTTTTTTTTTTTTTTTTACCACAATTTGTTGTCACTCAATGTAATTTTATCCTCTGTTTTCAGTTCTACATCTGCAATATCAGAACGATACTTTCTTTTCCTTATTCCTTTTTTTTTTTTTTTTTTTTTTTCCCCCTTCGGTGTGTTGGTTGGTTGGTTTCAAGGTAATAGTGTAAAATGTTTAATCTGTAATTAAAATAATACAATTTAATCTGGAAAAAGAGATGGTATGGATCCCTCCAGGTCCTCTGTGAAAGGTTGAAAAATAAATTTAAAGAATGTTATTGTCTCAGTTATGTGTCCACAGTTTTGATTTATGGTGTTCTCTAAACTCACCCTTTAATTAAATTTCCCCTTTGATGAAAGGATACTCAGTGAAAAATTAACCTTTTTTTTTTTTTTTTTTTTTTTTGGGTTTTCAGATTTTCAAACATCTTGAATGATACTTATTTAATAATTCATATTTTTCATCTGATCCCTCTGCTACTGCTAGGGAACTGTTGCAACTACCAGTAATCACACAGAGTTGTGCTGTGCTTCTACATTTATGGTATGCTTAACTAAGCATAACTTCCTATGGAGAGTCTGAAAGGGCACAGACATATTTAAAAATTCTTATTTCTGCAGGAGAAGGGGTATGAGGAGATACTATGAAGCAATGACTCCACTCTCTTATAGGAGTGCAGGACAAAGAAAATGGTGAAACCACCAAGTCAGTGCAAGAACAGTAAATGAAGAGAAATTATAAATATGAATATCTTTCCAAAGCTGCTGCAAGAGTGGCAGAGAAATCACCTCTATGGACTTCAACCCATAAATTAAACCTAATCTTCAGAGATTTTCATTGTATACCTGGGAAAGGAGGAATTAATTGGTGAAATCGTTATTAAAAGCATTTTTAATTTTAATGCCACTTTTGAGGAAGGATTATTTATCTCTGTGAATGGAGTATACCCTCACCCTACCCTGACTTGTGAACATTGAAAAGGAACCTTGAAGCTAATTAACTTGCACAGTACATGCAGAGGAAATGCTATGCATAAATCTTTGCAGCTTTTCCCATTACAGCGGCACCTGTCATTCCACAGTGAAGTTGCAGTCTAAAAGACATAAAACGGGAGAATAAAAAAGCTACCTAATCAGTATAATATTTAATTTTCTTTAGGATTTCAAATTAAACTTTCCAAAAGGATGATGCTCTGGTTACAATTTTCTCTTGGCTTTCATTAACCAATGTATTTTTTTAAATATCATCCAGCCACAGTGGATTTGTTGGAGAGGTCTTTAGAAGGACTTTTTAGCTATTCCAGGAATAGCTGTTGCATTTTTGTCTTGTTGTACTTTTAAAAATACAATTAATTGAAAGGGCACATATAATCATAGAATCATTAAGGTTGGAAAACAACTCCAAGATCATCTGGTCCAACCATCACCCCACTACCAATGTCACCCACTAAACCATGTCCCTAAGCACCAAGTCCAACATTTCCTTAAACACCCCCAGGGATGGTGACTCCACCACCTCCCTGGGCAACCTGTTCCAATGCCTGAGTACTCTTTCTGAGAAGAAATGTCTCCCCGTTTCCAACCTAAACCTCCCCTGTTGCGTCTTGAGGCCATTCCTTCTAGTTCTGTCAATAGTTATTTGCAAGAAGAGGCTGATCCCCAGCTCCCCAAAACTTCCTTTCAGGTAGTTGTAGAGAGCAATAAGGTCTCCCCTGAGCCTCCTCTTCTCCAGACTAAACAACCCCAGTTCCCCCAGCCACTCCTCATAGGACGTGTTCCATACCCTTCACCAGTTTTGTAGCCCTTCTCTGGACGTATTCCAGCACCTCAATGTCTTTCTTGTGGTGAGGGGCCCAAAAATGAACACAGTACTCGAGGTGCAGCCTCACCCGAGCAGGGGGACGATCACCTCCCTGGTAAGCCAGGATGCCATTGGCCTTTTTGACCACCTGGGCACACTGCTGGCTCATGTTCAGGCAAGCATCAATCAGCACCCCCAGATCCCTTTCCTCTGCACAGCTTTCCAGCCGCTCTCCCCCAGGCCTGCAGGCCTGTAGCACTGCATGGGACATGCAGCACAGAACAAGATGTGGGGTGAGGAGCACAATATACCTTACCTCAATGTAAGCAAGGAGCTCTGTAGCCATGATGTGCTGAAGTATGTACCATGTCAGCCACCACTAATGTGAATAATGTGCAGATCTTTTGTCCCCATAGGGAATTCAGGCCTACCACAGTTTTTAGTCATCTTTTATACAACAGCAGAGAAAGGCTTATACACCACTTTCTAAGAAAGTATTTCCTTATCTTATTTCTACCACTGCAAGTCAATCAGTTTTCTTTTTTTTTTTTTTTTTTTT
Source organism: Stictonetta naevosa (assembly GCA_011074415.1). NCBI lineage: Eukaryota > Metazoa > Chordata > Aves > Anseriformes > Anatidae > Stictonetta > Stictonetta naevosa. The sequence goes on from CM021698.1 coordinate 53,636,247, forward strand.
TTTCCCCAGTCAAGCCTTAAAAATGACTCCAAGGAGTTCTAAAAGGATTCCACTCTTATAGGGCTTGCTGCATACTTGGCAAAGCACTGAGGAAATGAAAGGAGCTAACAATATAAGCCACCTAATGATAACTTAACCTTTGTATCCTCACTTGTGCATGTGTAGTAAACGACTGACTTTATCCCAAGACCTGATAGCATGCAAGCCAAAGGATGTTAGGATTATGGTTTGGTCACCTATCTATGTTCTCTTGCATAACTAAATACTTGTATAAATATCTTCACTAGCATATCTGCAAGTGTGTATTTCTCTATTTGTAAATTAATGTTAAAAAACTTTTCATTTAAAACAGTATATGAAACCTCACAACAAATGTATGCTTTTCTTTGTCCCAGCTGGCTCAGGAGAAAGGGGAAAAACTCATCTGCTTGTAGAAATTTGAATATCATAACAAATTAAATGAAAAAAAGAAATGAGCAAAGAGATACAACATGGATGATTGTACTCCTTGCTAAAAAATCTGGACTTTATAATGTACCAATGAACCATAAAGCAGAATCTGAAAACATTTGGTTTTACACAAAAGATTTCCAGAAGTAGTCACTTAGTAAGAAATCTAAATCAAGAACAACTTTTCTCATTTTTCCAAGAAACCACAATATGTTTCAGGGGTGCTTTCATCATTAAATTTGAGTCAGGAAAACAAAAAACAAAACAAAACAAAACAAAAACTTAATGGGCAGTTTATTAAACTTTTTGAATCTACTTTGAATTTACTCTGTGTCCCTGTGTCACTTATGAAGTTAATTTTCATGAACATACTCCAGTGAACTATCAAAAATTAGGAATTTAAGTAATGTGTAAAGAAGAGGCTTCAGGTATAAAATCAGAATCATAGAATATCCTGAGTTTGAAGGGATCCACAAAGATTAGTTCAGCTTCTGGCTCCACACAGGACCACCCCAAAATCAAACCATATGTCTGAAATCATTGTTCAAATGCTTCTTGAACTCCATCAGGCTTGGTGCTGTGACCACTGCCCTTGGGAAGCTGTTCCAGTGCCCACCCACCTTCTCAGTGAAGAACCTTTTCCTAACGTCCAGCCTGAACCTCCCCTGTCACAGTACCATGCTGTTCCTTGGGTCCTTTTGCTGGTCACCAGATCATTGCCTGCCCCTCTGCTCCCCCTCATGAGGAAGCTCCAGGCCATCATGAGGTTTACCCTCAGTTTTCTCTTCTCTAGGCTGAACAATCCAAGTGACCTCAGCCACTCCACATATGTCTTGCCCTCTAGACCCTTCATCATCAGAAAAGTACCACGATCATATTTCCAAACAGCATCAACTTTTTTGTAATGAAAAAAAAAGAACACCTAATAATGCATTTTATATTAATAATGGATTTCTGCAAAAATACCAGTACTTCATAGACGAGCCATGAACCGGCAAGCTAAAAGAATTTTAGCAAATATATTATTCATTATAACTTATTTTTCCTAGGTTTGGAAAAAATGTTCTCAAAAATTTTCCAAATGCTAATACAAAAGGAAGCTCAGAAACAAATGGGGATAAATATATATATATATATATATAAAGCAGTAGGCATGTAGAGTCTATTCACTTAGAATATATTCATCTACTCTGACAGCTTACGTCTCCTACTAATCCTTTACATTTTAGTTCTCTACTTAGCTATAAATATTTCATGTTCTGCTACATATGGTCAAAGTCATTTAGATAATCTGCAGAATTGCTCTGTGAAGTAAATACATTTATCCACACCAATGCTGAGTTTGAAGCAACATAGGAAAAAAAATAGAATCTCTGTACCCAATTTCCTTTAAGTTATTTAGATCTTTTCTTAGGTCCAAAAATACTTGCATAGAAATAGATGTTTCCTGGTTAAAGGCATAGACAAGATTGTTGGTTCAGTTATATATGTTTGATTTTTATTTATGCACAGTTCTAAGATAACAGTGCCCTTTAACCACAAGGAATTTTGCATGTCTCCCTAACTATATCTGGGTCATTTCCACTTCAACATAATTTGGAATTGGTTAGTTCTTGGCTATTAACGACAAAGAATATCCTTCTGTGAACTAACTTCAGATTGGGAGAATTTGAACTCATTTGCTAGTTACTGCTACAGAAGCCATGAGAAGGAGGACACTTGAACGTTCTCATAGAAGGTACAAACCAAAAAACAAACAATTGAGCAGACTGATATCACCTTACACACCCGTCTTTGGAAGGCAGACACCTGAAAGCACTGAAATAATATTTCAAATACCAAGAAAAGAGTATTTCTGAATGGCAGTCCTGGCCTGGGTCTGGGCAGCCCACAACCTTTTCTGCAGTTCCTACTCCACCCTGCAGGCCACCCATCAGGATGGACAGACAGAAACGGTGTGGAGCAGACCTGCAGTAAAAGCCTGTGGGACTGCCAAACACCATCTCAGGAGAAGGAAACAGGGATTTCTATGCCTTTAGGGGAAAATCCAAATGAGTAAGCATCACTATTGCAGAAGCTCTTCCTTACCCTGCCTGTTATCAAGACCTAGCACCAGCTCGGAGCTCACAGCCTCACTTTTCTGTTATCTACAGGTTTCTCTGAAGAAAAGAGAAATAGAAAGATGGCAACAGTGACCTTCACCCTGTCAGGCCCTCAAGGGACACCTTGTGCCTGCATAGCTGTGGACAGGAGGCAGTACAGGTCCCCAGAGTGCAGTCTGGAGGAGAGGCTCTAGCACTCAAGGGTGGTGGCAGCACAGAGAAAAAAAAAAAAAAAAAAAAAAAAAAAAAAAGCACTGGGGATGGCCATGAGCAGGATCATCCCAGATGCAGCACAGAGCTAGCAGCTGTCCTTGTGCCTGTGGGATACCAGGTAGAGGGAGTGGATTCTTGGGAGGACTGTAGGGTTCTTCTCCCCAGGGTCCCTACTCCATGCTCCTGGGCACTGACTAAGGGATTGGATGAGAGAGGAGGAAAAAGAAAAGTAAGCTGAGCCCAGGATGGACTGCCACACAAAGTGATGGATTCTGCTTATTCCCAGTCCCCAATACCTCTCTTGGGATGCCTAATTTGGCCTGGGAGGACATGGCACAGTTGCAGAGAGAGCCACTGGTTGCTGTGAAGGCTTCTCCTGTCTCCCCCATGGTCACCCACCAGGAATCTGTCAATTCTGCTAGGCCACAGCCACACTCCAGGACGTATCTGTGCTGCTGAGTATGTTCCACACCCTTTCCCTGACTCAGAAACAGTATTGGCTAGAGCTGCATACTTTCCCAGTATGTTGCTCATCTGGAATAAGACAACAGAGACCTGGAGCAAGACAGCCTGGGCTGTGAAGGACTGATTGTTCAGGAAACAAGAGGTTCACTTTGACAGAGGTACAAGCTAACAAAAATTTCAGCAATGATGGTGAAGTCAGCTCATGATAGACAAACTTTTTCCTCATCTGAAAATTTATGCACCTGTTGCTGATTCTCCCAGAATTCAAGGTGAATGCACTTCTGCCCGTCCAGACTTTCCCAAGCCCAGGACTTCTGAAGAACCAGCAATGTTTACACCAGGTAACATAGCGCCTCTCTTCTTCCTCAGACAAAAGAAGACTCCAGGAGGACTCCAGACATTTCACTTGGGCTTTCTTAAAGGGGCTGTTGTTGTACCCTTTCTTCCACAGTTCAGCCAATGACCAAGCCCAGAGGCAGGAGATTGTTCAAGCATCAGCCTCCACAATGCCCAAACAAGCAGCCACAGAACATGCAGGTGGAAAACAAGCCCAACTTCCATCTGTAAGGCCTTACATGGATGACTGATGGAGTCATCCATATAAGGTGGAGTCATCCATATGTGATACACTCACCTATGTGACACAGAGAAAAGTTGATTTATCTCCTGCTAGAGCCCACTGAGGTGCCTGGATTTCAAGAAGTAAGGGTTCATGGATTCTTTCTTTCAGACCTCTTCAGACTCCACATGTACTAGGAACATTCAATATAGAGGACAAGACAAGTCCTGTTACAAAAAAAAAAAAAAAAAAAAAAAAAAAGCTCCTCTCCCATAACCTCTCCCATAATAAATATAGGTTAAACTGAAGTATTCAGGACCAGCTGCTGTGATCTACAAATGTGCTGCCACTGTGCCATTGTGCCATGCTACCTGCTAATGTAGACATAGCCACTGATCCAGCCAGTGTTGCAATTTTCTCTGAGTCAGGACTAAAAATGCCTCACTGTAAGATGTCAAGGGAAGGAGTATTGTGAAAATGTACCATTTATGTGACAATATGAATGATTACATGATCCCATTACACTTCTAACAAGTTTATGAATGTTATTCCAAATATTCTGTTCCAGTCCCAAATCTAGTATTTATATCCTTCTCACACATTCCCTCCTCATTTCCAATTAGAAACATTACTGTTCACTTCTTGCTCTGTGGATTTACTAAGCACATTTAAAAAACTCACACATTCTATATCCTAAGAGTTTATAGTTGTTAATTGAGCCAAAGGATTATTTAATATAATTTATATCAGCTGATGAAGAGCTCCATAAGGAAGTCTATTTAAAATGTATAAAATTTCCCTGCCTCACACTATCTTAAATCAGAAATCTAGTCATTATATGGGGAAGAGGGGGAAGAGCATGGCTGAGCAAAACTTCTCCATACAGCAAATAGCTAGTAAATATCTATTGAGAAAGTAAAATACTGGAGCAAATAGATTGGAACATTCAATTGTAGCAAACAGTTTAAATAAGGTGAAGAGCATACTTGGCCTAACTGACTTCAAAACTGAGGTGAGGACAGTATCTTCCACATTAGACATGCTAATGAACATGGCCATTTAAATGATATTCCTAAGAAATTCTGTCAGTCCAAACTTAGAAGCAATACTGGTCATATGTAACACTTAACCCCCACTTAAATATTGCTGTGATGGCTTAAGTGACTCTGAAGTAGAACAGCTAGCTTGTACTGAGGCACTGACACAAAACACATTGACAACACAAGTTCGTTTGGAGTAGTATGAGAATATAACACTATCTGCTTTGTTTCCTTGTTTGTTTGTTTTAAGAAAAAAAAGGATCCTTCCATCATGATTCTAGTCTGACGTTAACTGTGCCCTTAAAAAAGGGCACAGTTAATCTGCTTTGTAGAAGGCAGATGAAATTGTGACAATTTAAAGTTTGTTCTTGTTGTTGTTTTATAATATTCTGTGAAAAAATATAATTTTATTTGAAGCTCTCAATCTAAATGTAATTGAGGCAACATTCTCTGATGATACTTGTATGCAGCACCATGTTCTAGGACACCTAAATAAGAGCTCCACAGAGCACTAAGAGAACAGAAAGTATCAATTTACATGAACTCAACATTCAACTCAGTGAAATCACAGATCTCTCAAAAAAAAACCACTAGAAATTTCTATTCCTTGATTTCCTGGAAAAAGGAAATGGTGATGGTATGTATCTCTGGGATAGGCACTTTCGACAGATCCATCTTTATTAGATGGCATTATCATGCTTTTATATATTTATTTATCCTAGGTAACGTGACAAAGCTGTCACAAAGCATAATGTCTTCAAAACATAAGTTTACAATGCCAGGGCCTGATTTCTACAGTAAAGTTAATAGAGATTTAGAACAGTACCAGCTGGCATCCAGCTCTGACACTGGATAACAGGAGTTTAAAAACAAAAATGACTGCCTCTCATGGGACTGATAAGCTGCTACACTTAGTATTCATACCATTAAAAAATAAAATGTTCCATTCCAACTTTACCATAGTAAGTTCTACACTTCTCCTTTTCATTTGCTCATCATATTTTCAAACAAATTAGCCTGGGCAATCCATATTCTGGTTTTGGTCTTTAGGAAGGACTGAAGACATTTTCCTAATCTTCAGAAGAACCTATTTTCCTGCTTTGGAGCTATTTGTGCACTTTGGTTATCCACATGCTTCTGTCACCAAGTGAACTGGACCTGGAACCCAATAATATTTGAGCAAGTGGAGATGCTGCTCCACTTGAAGTAAAAGAAAAAAAATAATACTGCCATCAAGAGCAAGAGTTCATGAAATGAATCATTTTCCTGTTTTCCCTCATAAGCACAACTGGAACATTCATTTAACTGAGAAAAGAAATATGCACTGAGCCTGGATCATTACTCACATTAATTCCTCAAAAAAAAAAAAAAAAAATTTCATTTTGCATATATACAAAGGAAAAGGATAGCCTTGCCTCTTCTCCATCTTGCCCTCTCTCCCCATGATCTGGTTACTGACTACACACTCTGAAGTCTTCCAAAATTATAAATCCTGTTAAAAATAAAATGTTGAAATTGTCATTTAATTCTATTCTACTACAGTTTCTGACTAGATGTTTCTAGATAACATACTGCTTAGAATCTGCCCATCTGCTTAGAATCACAGAATCACTGAGGCTAAAAGGGGTCTCTGGAAATCACGTGGATGAACCTCCCATCTCTAAGCAGGTTCAGATACAGCAGGTTGCCAAGAACTGTGCCAAGATATGTTTTAAATATCTCCAAGGATGCAGACTTCGCCGCCTCCCTCTGCAAACTCTCCTGTATTTGAACACCTCCATGGCAAAAGTTTTTTTCCTTATGTTTAAATAGGAATTCTTGTATTTCAGTTTTTGCCCATTGCCTCTTGTCCTATCACTAGACACCACTGAGAAAAATTTGGTTTAATCCTTTTTGCACCCTCCCATCAGGTATTTGTATACACTGGTAAGATCTCCCTAAGTCTTTTCTTCTCCAGGCTGAACAGTCCCAGAACATTCTACCTTTTTAAATTCAATTCCATTTTCAAATTTACATTGTTGTGACAGCAGCCAATGAATAATAACATACAAAGGGAACATAATTAATTTCTAATATTGGTCAAATTGAGAATTCAAAAAAGAAAAGTTAAGACAGTTATGTCATTATTATTATTTGTATACATGAAAGATAGCATAATTAATGAAATAATGATTAATACTGGGCTTAAAAGAGATGAGAGCAATAGGTATTGCTTTCCAGGGATTAAAAAAATAATAATAATAAAATAAAAAAGACTTTTGAAAATGTGTAAAAGGCTTGTATATTGAACTATGTGTCTTCTAAAGCCCAATGCTTCCTTATAAACATAGTATGGAAGAACACACACATAAATAATTTTTGGATCTCTTTTATATTTCAGGATTTTTCCTTTGTGCACTATGTTGTTAAGTACTCCCTTCCAGTGTGTTTGTAGGGAAGAAAAGTACCATACAGTGATTCTTTTAGGATTTTGTGTTATCACAGATGATCATATATTATCAGAGATTACAAAGTCTTTTGTCAGATTTACAACTTTTACAAAAGATAACAGGAAGTATTTAAGTATTCATGTTTTGAACCAGAGAGAGAATATGGACTCATTTACCCAACCCTTAACATTGTGAGAGATTTTATAAATTAAAATTATAATAAATCACATGGACTGGACTAGAAATGGGAATCAGCCTTCATGTGTTTTACATACTTCTCTCCTATTTTTAATTCTTTAAAGAATTCTTCTGCAAAGAAATATCAATGAATACAGGTTCACATAAAAAGTTCAGGTTGGTATGAAAGAACTGTATATGTGGTAATGCCCATGTTCCCCTAAGTCATTAGCAGGGTTTGAAGAACCAGCCATTACTTCCATTGAGACAAACCAACTCTCTTGAGAAAAGCATACAGTGAACTCAGTGAGTGGATCATAATACACTCTTCTACAAATCAAGCCTTTGCACAAATAAGCATGATCTAAATTTGGAAAAACAATTGCATCATGTGTTCGCCTGTATATATGTGCATATTCATCCTCACATACAAATGGCTGACATGAAAAGTATGAAGTGGTCAAAGATTTATTAGAAGTAATAAAGGTAGCATGTTCCAAATGCCAGGCATGGAAATTTGTGAGAAAATTTCTTTTAAGTGTCTTTCTGATTGATCAAATCCCTCAGCTTGTTATTCCAATTGCCCAAGGAATAATGAATATTCAATAAACAATACTTATGCTTATTGAATAAATTGGGTAGGGAGCTGAAAATTTCATCTCTGAGTTGAAGAGAAAATATTTCTGTTACCACAAACAGGTAAAAATGACTTTAAAATTCTGCTTTAAAAATCTGCTTAAAAATTAGAAATATTTGGAGAAGTCCCTGGAAAAGAGACTGATGGGAAGAATGAATCATGTGATTTGTTTGTCAAATTGGCTTTAGAATATGATTCTGTGACATCACGTGAACATACATAAGGTAAAGAATGGAAGACAGACTGAAATAAAGAAACATACAGCAACTAGCAGCATTGTATGGACTTAGCAGATTTTTTGTTTAATACAGCACTGAAGTATAACTGAGGAGTAACTGGAATTATAAAACACATAATTTGAATTCAAAAGGCTTATGTTTGTTTGCTATACAGATATATATATTCTGTATTTAATAGTTAACTGTTATTAGATTGAGATTACACTGTGGTCTATTCACCTTTGCAGAGAAGGTAGGTCTTCTTTTTGTGCAACACAAAAACTTGGGGATTAAGTGAGGGGAAGCAGAACCTTGAAACAACTCTATTTCCAGCAGCCCAGCTAACACCAGAGAAAAGGAATAACTGACTACTGGAAACAGTGACCAAAAGCTTTTCATTACAGAAAAGGTAAAGGCTCTGATGTGACACACTTTTACAGTGCCCATCACACATGATATACTGGAACAGAAATCTCATCCCAGATGCACTGACCGTTATTTATTTAGATATAGAGTTAATACAAGTGTGCACTCCCTCCCATAGCCTCTCTATAAAACACAAGTACATGCACGCACATAGACACAGAATAAGGTAATAGTGAAGAAATCTCAGTCCCTTTATCCCTTCCATCCTGTGCAATGAAATAGATCTCCAGCTCTTGCTAAAAGCTCATTCACAGTTCTCTCACATTCACAGTTTTCTTCTTGGTAAAACAAAAATCCATGCAGACCTCTCAAACATAAAAAAAATCATTCTTATCAGCAACGTAAATTTTACGTTACATTTCTGAAGACTAAATTGATGGTTTAAACATGACATATGGAAATGAGAAATCTGAAAGCTATCATTTTGGGAATACAAACAGACACAACAGGCATAAATCAAGACTAGTTTTAAGTTTGCATACTGGTGGGTGAAATGAGCAGTTTAAAAACAGTAATTCAGATTTCTTTCTTTGTGGAAAATAACAACTGGAATATTTCATGATTTCCCATGATCTTTCCATCTTCTAATAAGTACATGTACGTGCCTCTACATACTTGTACTTGTGCACTTTTTTTGTCACAGTGATTAAATGGAGTGGAAAAATGTTGTCTAGAGTTACCCTTCCTAAAAACCAGTATATCTGATTTTTATACCTGTGACCTGAATGCAACAGTACCAATTGTTAGGGGGGAAGACATGGTGGGGGAAGGGGATGCAACTGTTGCAACTGTTGCACCTAATGCAACTGTTAACAACAGACATGGAGAAGGCTGAGGTTCTCAACAACTTCTTTGCCTCAGTCTTCACTGATAATCAGGCTTCCCATGTCTTTCATTTCCCTGAACCTGTAGATGGAGGCTGGGGGAGCAAAGTCCCAACCACTGTAAGCAAAGATCAGGTTTGAGACCACCTGATGAAAATAAACATGTACAAGTCTATTGGGCCTGATGACATGCACCCCCAGGTCCTGAAGGAGTTGGCTGATGTAGTTGCCAAGCCTCCCTCCATCACATCTGAAAAGGTCTGGCAGTCAGGTGAAGTCTCTGGTGACTGGAAAAAGGGAAACATCATTCCCCTTTTTAAAAAGGCTAGAAAGGAAGACATAGGGAACTACAGACCGGTGAGCCTCACCTCTGTGCCTGGAAAGATTATGGAAAAGATCCTCCTGGAAGCAATGTTGAGGCACATGCAAGACAAGGACGTGATCCAAGACAATCAGCATGGCTTCACCAAGGGCAAATCATGCCTGACCAACCTGGTGGCTTTCTATGATGGAGTGACTGCATCATTTGACAAAGGAAGACTGATCAATGTCATCTACCTGGACTTCTGCAAGGCCTTTGACACAGTCCCACATGACATCCTGATCTCCAAATGGGAGAGAGGTGGATTTGTTGAGTGGATCATTCAGTGGATAAGGAATTGGCTTGAAAATCGCACCCAGCGAGTGGTGATCAATAGATTTATGTCCATGTGGAGGCCAGTGACAAGTGGTGTACCTCAGGGGTCTGTCCTCAGACCAGTACTGTTTAATATCTTCATCAATGACAAGTGGGATCAAGTGCACCCTCAGCAAGTCTGCAGATGACACCAAGCTGAGAGGTGCAGTCAATACACCAGAAGAAAGGGACATCATCCAAAGGGACCTGGACAAGCTTGAGAAGTGGGCCTATGTGAAACTAATGAGGTTAAATAAGTCCAAGTGCAGGGTGCTGCACCTGGGTTGGGGCAATCCTGGACATGAGTACAGACCGGGAGAAGAACTCATTGAGACCAGCCCTGCAGAGAAGGACTTGGGGGTTTTGATGGATGAAAAGCTTGATATGAGCCGACAGTGTGTGCTTGCAACCCAGAAGGCCAACTGCATCCTGGGCTGCATCACCAGAGACATGGCCAGCAGGTTGAGGGAGGTGACTGTCCCCCTCTATTCTGCCGTTGTGAGGCCACTTGGAGTATTGTGTCCAGGTCTGGAACCCCGAGCACAAGAAGGATGTGGAGCTGTTAGATTAGGTCCAGAGGAGGGACACAAAGATGATCAAGAGGCTTGAGCACCTTTCCTATGAAGATAGGCTGAGAGAGCTGGGGCTGTTCAGCCTACAGAAGAGAAGGTTCTGGGGTGACCTCATCACAGACTTTCAGTACTTAAAGGGATCTCATAAAAATGATGGAGAAGGACTCTTTACTCAGGTAAATAACAATAGAAAAAGGAGTAAAAGTTTCAAACTATAAGAGGGGAGATTTAGATTAGAGGTTAGAAGGAAATTCTTCACTCAGAGGGTGGTGAGGCACTGGTACAGGTTGCCCAGAGAGGTTGTGGATGCCCCATCCCTGGAGGTGTTTGAGACCAGGTTGGATGAGGCCCTGGGCAACCTGATCTAGTGGGTGACATCCCTGCCTATGTCAGGGGGGTTGGAACTAGACGATCCTTGAGGTCTCTTCGTACTCAGTCTATGATTCTATGATTCTGTGATTGTATGAATGGTAGCAGGCACTATTCCTCTGAAAATACCTCTTATGAATGCCACACAGAAGCTGATGCAGCACTCCTGTCCAGGTATACCACATGCAATACTTACGTGATGGTGTCAATCATGTCCAGTCCCATTTCAACACAGCAATGGGCATGATCCGTTTTGGGCTGGGTCAATCCTGATACACAGTAATAACAGTCACCTAGGATTTTTATTCTTCTGCAGTGGTTTTCCTTTAATAAAAACAGAATTGGAAAAGTTTTACTGTTTATATAAACATTATAATATTTAAAGGAGAAAATATTCTCCAACAATGTGCAGTCAATCAGGGACACCTTTTGTATTCATGTGAAATAATTTACAGTTCATGAAATCTGGGTTCTCTGTACAGAACAGCTGACATATGCACATTTATTTATTTATAAATATATACATTTAGCGGTCAGCCCCACAATGCTTAACACACATAGGATAACATTGTTTAACATTATAGTTCTGAACAAAAATTATTCCCTTGCCCTCATGTTAGTTCAATACGAATTCAAGATTTGCAAAGACACTTCATTCTGTATGAATCCAAATGAAAGGACTGAAGTCAAAGAGGTACTGAATGTTAGGAAAAAATGTATTTTGAGAAGCTTTTGTTCAAATCCAGTTCCACTAGGAAAGACAATGCATTTATTTGTAAAGGTACGCACATCTGGGCATTACCAATCCATAAATCACAACGTAAAATATAGCACTCTCAGAATAAGCATGATGTACCTGTACATCGGAAGACACAGTCACTTTTCATTGCCATTGAATTTATCTACTGCTTGCATACAGTTTAAGTTCTACAACTATAGAAATCTGGCTAAGTCTCTCCCATTGAATTTATCTACAGCTTGCATACAATGCAAGTTCTACAACCGTAGAAATCAGGCTAAGCCTCTTCCATTTTGAAAAAGCAATGATAGGATATGATAATTACTACATCACTCTGAGCAGACAGTTCATTCCTGAACAGAGAATGCATAACAAAATGCCTTTTAACAAAGCCATGACTTTAACTAATAAAGTATGAAGAAACATGAAGAGATGATGGTATACCTTCCAACTGGACTATGGCAACTCCTAACCGTTTAGGATATGGCACAAAAAAAAAAAAAAAAAAAAAAAAAAAAAAT